>JAXCMG010000036.1:3780999-3942552 GCA_034642415.1 Podarcis siculus | reverse complement strand
TCTTCTTCTTCTTCTTCTTCTTCTTCTTCTTCTTCTTCTTCTTCTTCTTCTTCTTCTTGGAACTCTAAAGAGGAGGGGCCAGATAGATTTGTCAGGAGAGCAAGCTGCATAGAAGGGGAGCCATCACCAAGAAGACCCTGTTCCTGATTCCTGCCAGGCTTCCATGAGCCAGGACCAAGGCCTCTGAGGCCAGATCCCAGATGCATTCATAAGCCAATCTTTCAGCTCAGGCGAAAAACGAATGCAAGACACAAGAGTGTAGGAAGCTGCCTTATACAGAGCCAGAACATCTGTCCATCTAGCTCAGCACTCTCCGCTCAGACCAGCAGCAGCTCTCCAGGCTTCCAAACAGGAGGTTTTGCCAACCCTACTAAGAGACGTCAGAGTTTGAACCCAGGACCTTCTGTGTGCAAAGCCCATGCTCTGCCATCAAGCTACAGCCCTTCTCATATTATTAAGCCACCTTCAACCAGTGCAATATGTGGAGGGGCAGCTCAGCCAATGATTTCTTTGTTTCGTTTTTTTATGAATGTTCAAGAGTGTCCTTACTTCTTTCCGTGAGATGCTGCAGCTGAGTGCAAAGTGATTATCCCTCTTGACACACTTCTTCTCCCCATTCTCCAGCAACTGCTCTAACCTCTTCAAACCTTTTTCAGATGGTATGGTCCCACCCCCCCTTTACCCCTCCCTGCATAAGTCTTCGCCTTCAGACTTATAATTAGCCTTCACCGACCCAAATCTTTGATTAAACGCCTTTCAAGCTTTTATCTAGCAAGCCTGTTAGCTGGTCCTGGGTTATTGCATTGTACAGCATGTTGATGGATTGAACCAAATCTCTCTCTTTCTTTCTTTTTTCCCCCATCCCATTCCCCTCCCCTTTCACTCTGCAGCCATTTCCTCAAGTATTTTGATCCTCCTGGCAAATAGGATGACATTATTGATTTGCTCAGCACTGCAAGTCTGGAGACTCATCTGCAAAAGCATTACTCTTTATTGCTTCAATAATTTCACTTTAGGAGTACAGAGGACTCTTCTTTTTTTTTTTTTTCTTTTCTCTCTCTCTCTCCCCCCCCCTTTAGTATTTAGCGATGCTTTAAATTTTTTATGTGCTCTCAAGTGAAATATCAGCTGTTTGCAGAAATGCAATAGGATTTATCAGAAATCTAAGTCCCCCTTTAGGTTTTCCGACTGCTTCCAGTCCAAATTATCCGCTCCCTGAAAAGTGCCAGAAATTGAGAGAGGGACAAAGCTAGTCCAGACAGGAAATTAGGGATGAGTGAATGCAGTGGTTTCTAATCTCAGATTAATGGAACTCCGCTCACCCCTTTTGGTGTGGCGGCATTGCAGGACGGCAGAGGCTTCACTGGATGAGGGAACTGGAACAGCAGTGCCCTTCCTGATAGGCGGTGGGGGCTTAAGCCCCCTCCACCTATCAGGAACAGGATCCTAGCCTGCACCCGGCTTTGACTAATGGGGATGCAGGCTGGGGACTAGGGGGTGGAGCCGATGGAGGAGGTGGGCTTCCCTCGGACCCGTCCCTTGCCCATTTGAGCAGCCCGCACCTGGGGCACTACCTGTTTGTTCCTTCACTGGGTTTTTCCCCTGCCCACCCACCCTCGGTTGAAGCTGATATCCATGACTTTGCTGTGCCTACGGTGGTCTGAAGGAATGATTGCTGGGTGTGGAGCACACTTCCACCCATAGACAAAGCCACAGCTGTCTGAACATCATGCCCTCTATCTAACCTTTGCCCTCTTAGTGGTCTGCCCTGCCCTGTCTGTGACCTTTGTCTCCTTCGTCATACATTCTTCAAGGGGAAAATGACGCGGTGGAAACAGATGCCAAAATAACTTTGTACCACCCCATGATCTCAGGATTGGAAGATGTGTAAAGGTCACAGTCCAAAATGTATCTGACTGGTTTTGCATAATGTGCTAATAAAAGGAGCCTCTACAGAGCTAGCCGGCAGCTTGTCTTGGAGCATGCTTGCCAGCTTGCTTCTGCACAGTTCACCTGCATCCAACCTCCTGTCATCCTCCATTATTCCTACAGTGGTCACCGTTCTTTAAGGGGCTGGGTAGGAATTTGCCCACCGGGCTAATTGGCACTGACCTGGTGGTTTTGCCTGCCTCATAGCAATCGTCAGAACTGGTTAGGCATTGGGGAAATGCTTTGTTTTGGGTGGAAGGGAGGTTGTAGTCTCTGCCTGCCCCTCCAAACATGCCCTCCCCCAAACGGCGGTCAATGTGGGGGTCACCCTATTGCTGGCATCCCCAAACTCAGCCCTCGAGATGTTTTGGGACTACAACTCCCATAATCCCTAGCTAACAGGACCAGTGGTCAGGGATGGTGGGAATTGTAGTCCCAAAACATCTGGAGGGCCAAGTTTGGGGGTGCCTGGCCTATTGGATGCAAGTCTTACGAACCCCCGTCTGGATTGACCATGTGTCACTTCCTGTCTGCGGGCAGAAGTATTTTGATTGCCCCATGCCCAAGCCAAACCTCTTTCATCTGTATTCAATAAGGCTGTGGCCTCTTTGACCCAAAAAACCAGTCTCATTGGTCTCTTATTTGCGTGGGTTGGGGTATGGTCCTGCAAGTAACAGTGATTGAAAACTGGTGTTCCATTTTGGAAATGTTTGTTTGTTTGTTTGTTTGTTTGTTGCATGTATACCCCATCTTTTCCTCCAAGGAGCTCCTGGTGGTGTACCTGTTTCTCCCCCTCCTTATTGCTTCAAAAGTTCAGAGTAGGTAAGTTGACCTTTAAATGTGAACAGATGTTTCCCCAGCCTCTGTCTTTAGCATATGTGCCACCGGGGTGCAAAGATCCGCCCAGCGCCCCCAAATTTAGTTTAGCCTCTCCCAAATTAACTTTTATTGGGCTTTTTTGGTAGGGGGGAAGCCAAAGTTATTGACCTTGGGGGGGCGAACTCAAAGTTCTTGAGCTTTTTTTAGGCAGGGGAATCACTCACTTGTAACAACGACGCAGCAGAAAGAACTGGAAGGGGAGGGCAGGAACTTTCGCTCCATTGCTTTTCACTGCTGCCAATCGAGAAGGACCAGTATACAGTAGGTATACATTTGGTGCCCCCCAGAATTTGGCACCCAGGTGCCCTGCACCCATTACACCCCTGGTAAAAATGGCCCTGTGTCTCCCCCATGCCAAATGCATGAACTGGCAGTGAAATCCAATGCACATTTACACAGAAGTAAGTACTCCTGGGAAAAGATGTACAGCAGGGAATGAGAACCCATCTACTATAAAGGACCGTTGACACATGGGGGGAAATCGATCATGCATTTTAGCCGATGGAAGGTGCAACCAGAGCAAAGAGGAATGGAGGCAGCAGTCTCTATCTGTGTGTGTGTGTTTCTGTATATTGCATGGAATTAGGACCACATTAAATTTCGCCGAAGGCCACGTGTACCAGACGGGGTGCAAGCTCCTCAGCCAAGTTACAGCCTTATATCAAATGTGTCCTTCTACTCATGAAGGTGGAGGGGCCCTCAGGCCTCTCCACTTGGACACTGGCACTCTCACAAGGTCACACACACCCTCCCCAGTCACATCCCCTCTCTCTGGGCCACAATTTTCATTGGCCCTACCTTTCACCTTCCTTGGGTGTTGTTTCCTTACTGAAGAAGGATATTGACAAGCTGGGACGTGTACAGAGGAGGGCAACCAAGATGATCATGGGTCCAGAAACCAAGCCATATGAGGAACGGTTGAAGGAGCTGGGTATGCTTAGCCTGGAAAAGAGGAAACTGAGAGGAGATATGAAAGACACCTTCAAATATCTCAAGGGCTGTCGCATGCAGGATGGAACAAGCTTGTTTTCTCCTGCTCCGGAGGGTAGGACTAGAACCGATAGCTTCAAGTTACAAGAAAGGAGATTCCAACTCAAAATCATGAAGAACTTTCTGACAATAAGAGCTGTTTGACAGTGGAATGGATTGTGGATTCTCCTTCATCGGACATTTTCAAGCAGAGGTTGGATGGCCATTTGCCGTGGATGCGTTAGTTGAGATTCCTGTATTGCAGGGGGTTAGACTAGATGACCCTTGGTGTCCCTTCCAACTCTACAATTCTATGATTTCAAATGTGTCATTTTACTCTGATAATGCCTCTTGCTAATCAGGATGGATGACAGAGGTGTGTGTGTAGAAACTAGCCGATGGTACAAAGGTAAAAATTATGTACCTTCCTCCTTCCACTTTTGACTCTGGCAATGCCCACCAATTGTATATGGCCCCTGAAAAGTTGCACAGAAGGAAATGTGGCCCTTGGGAGACTTCTGTTAAAGGCAGGACCGATTACACTACAGAACGGGGGGTGGGGGTGGGAATTGAAATCTGAGGATGTTCTGATGCTTGTGCAACATATGTCCTTGAGTCTACCTGAAAGCAAAATCAATGATTTTGTTAAGCCACAAGCATGCCGGTAGCTTAAGTAAAGGTTTATCTGCATTCTTCATACTTTTTACATTTGCTTGTTCCCAGTCCATGCTCAGAAACAGCTTCTCTGACTTGGGTTCAAGGCACTTTTGAGTCAGCTGGTACAACAGCACTGCATTGGTTTGGGGCGTTTGGCCGAAAGAGCACGGGAGCGAGAGATCAAACTGCAGCAGAAACTGACAGCAATTAGGTAAGACGATGGAGGACATTGTGAAATACCTTTGTCCACCAAAAAGTGTGTGCGTGTAATTATTAAACATGGGGAAATCTTGTATCCCAGGATCTAGTTCAGAAGAGGGAAATGCTTTGCTTCCAACTAGCAAATGTCTCCGATACATATTTTGAAGTTCTTAAGCCGAGCAAGCTTCTGTGAAAAGCAATCATCCAACCTTCATGGAGAAAATCACAGAGCATGGAAGAAACGTAATTAAGTTCCTCAGAAACTGCTATTTTTGAGCCCTTCCCAGCGCGTTCTAAGAAATCGGCTGGTGTTGCTGGAAGATACAGTGTCTGGACAAGACACCACATTGGGCGCATAAAGTGGCATAAAACTTTGCAGGGGTGCAGGGTAACAGCTTGGGTCACCAAAACCCTCCTCCCTCAACCCAACTGAATCCCACTTCCTGCACCCACTCACAATTGTTTGGTAAGCATCTCTCATAGAACTACAGGTCTCTCTATATGCCCTTCAGAACTTTCCCTAAGCCACACCTACTATCAAACCACACCTCCTTTTCCCAAACCACACCCCTTCCTGGCCCTAGCTTTGCATCCTGGGTGATTTTGCCTGAGTGGAATGTCTTCTTGAATTCTCATAGTGCCTCTCAGTTGTCTTGATGGAGGATAGAGAGGGGGGTGTGCAGAAACTAATATAGAATTTGATAAGAGACTGACTCTGGTGGGGGTTTTTTAAGAGTGTATCAGCCAGTGCAGAGGTTTTAGCAAAAGTGTCATCAGCAGTCTAGCCGCTGCTTTCTGTGCTAGCTGGAGTTTCAAGCTACCTGCCTTTCAATACAGCAAAAATGATAACATTTGTCGCTTTCATTGGGCTTCTTTGAACTCACTGATGAGCTAGAGAGCAGCCTTGCCAGTCTGACCACTATTTTTGGTGATATGCTCCAATGCCAGTTGGATATGTGGTGAACTCGTAAAGTCTTCCTTCCATGAACCTGAAGGCTTAAACTACTATTCTTCTCCATAATTTCTGGTTTTCTATGGCTACATTCACACCCTACATTTAGAGCACTATTGCAACACTTTAAAGAGTTATAGCTTCCCCCAAAGAATTCTGGGAACTGTAGTTTGTTAAGGGTGCTGAGGGCTGTTAGAATACCCTTATTTCCTTCCTAGAGCTACAGTTTGCAAAGTGGTTTAACAATCAATCCCTCTCCAGGTAACTCTGGGAGGAGGAATAGGGGTATCCTGACAACTCTCAGCATCCTTAAACTACAAATCCCATGATTCTTTGGGGGAAGCCATGACTGTTTAAAGTGGCGTCACAGTTCTTTAAATGTATGGTGCGTGTGTGTGATTTAGTTGCAATGATTACACTCTTACTTTCTTTGCATGGAAAAGCAACACACATCTGAGCCCTTGCTTGCAGTTTGCAATGGTAGACACAAGTTTATGTCCCCCTCTGAGAGACAGTTCTCAGACAAGGCCCTGACTCCAAGGATGCCCTCCATTTATTTTTGACACGGTAGGTCTTTTTTTTTAAAAAAGAGCCCAGGGTCCCATCACTCAACAGGTGCATATGTGATACCTAAAATTAGATTGAGTCAATCAAGGACCAAGAAGGTTATTCCGCCTATAAATTAGATCCTTGGGGTAACTTACCAGGAACTTGGATGAGAGCTCATTAACAATCTGTCCGTCGCATGCTGCATGCACAACATCAAAAAGTCCTCTGCTAAACACAACTTGATTAAATCTCCTGCATTCTCTCCAACCTTCATTGACTTTGGAACTCAGATTCCGGTCCCAAACTACATGGGCAGATTATAGAAAGTTAGCCTGGAGAAGGCTAGATGGATGCAGATCCATACTGAGGGTCTCTTGCACCCTTGGTAAGGAGTAATACTGGCACATACAGTTTGCAGTAGCCACATGTGTGCATCCCAGGTAAATGTGGGTCTTGTTTCCCCGTGAGACTGCCGGAGGGGGCAGGGAAATGAGGGGCGTGTGCACAGGTACTCTGAGGGCTGCAGGGTAACAAATGGCCCACCACTCCATGAGAGCCAGTGTGGTGTAGTGGTTAAGAGTGGTAGATTTGTAATCTGGTGAACCGGGTTCACGTCTCTGCTCCTCCACATGCAGCTGCTGGGTGACCTTGGGCCAGTCACACTTCTCTGAAGTCTCTCAGCCCCACTCACCTCACAGAGTGTTTGTTGTGGGGGAGGAAGGGAAAGGAGAATGTTAGCCGCTTTGAGACTCCTTAAAGGGAGTGAAAGGCGGGATATCAAATCCAAACTCTTCTTCTTCTTCTTCTTCCCCTTCTTGGCCAGCTATTTATGTTTGCAGCCAAGATGGCGGAGGGGAGAAGCTCACTCCTTCTCACAGAAGCAAGAGCAGCCTTCTGACCTGCTAGCTCTTCTCTGAGAAAAGTTTCTCCCTTCGGGCTGTGCACCTTCTCTCTGAGGCAACCACCTCCTCTTCACCTGGCCAGGTGAGGAAGCCTGGTGAGCAAAATGCTTCTTCCAGGCACGATTCTTCACTGGCCTGGCTCCTTCAGATAAGGGGAAAGCCTACCTAGAGGCAAGAAAACAGCCTCTCCACAATATACATTATGCATTATATGTAGGTTGCCTCTGAAGACAGTTTGGAAACTTCAGCTGGTGCAGAATTCAGCGGCCAGGTTGCTCACCGGAGCAAGATGGTTTGAGCATATTACACTGATCCTGGTCCGACTTCACTGGCTACCAATTAGTTTCCGGGCCCAATTCAAAGTGCTGGTTTTGACCTATAAATCCTTAAACGGCTCAGGACCACAATACAGTGGTACCTCAGGTTACATACGCTTCAGGTTACAGACTCCACTAACCCAGAAATAGTGCTTCAGGTTAAGAACTTTGCTTCAGGATGAGAACAGAAATCATGCTCTGGTGGCATGGTGGCAGCAGGAGGCCCCATTAGCTAAAGTTGTGCTTCAGGTTAAGAACAGTTTCAGGTTAAGTACGGACCTCCAGAACGAATTAAGTACTTAACCTGAGGTACCACTGTACCTCAAGGATCACCTCTTTCCATATGAACCTACCCAGACCCTGCAATCATCTTCTGAGGCCCTCCTTCGTGCGCTGCCTCCTTGAGAGGTCCAGAGGGTGGCATCATGAGAACGGGCCTTCTCTGCAGTGGCTCCCCGTCTATGGAATGCTCTCCCCAGGGAAGTTCGCCTGGCGCCTTCATTATACACCTTTAGGTGCCAGGCAAAAAGGTTCCTTTTTAACCAGCCTTTGGTTGATTTGATTGATATCCTATGCCCTTTTAAAATGTGTTTTTTTGGGGGGTGGGGTTATTGGGTCGTCATTTTTATTTTTATTCTGTATTTTGTGGTTTTATATCTTGATTTTATTCTGTGAACCGCCCTGAGACCCCCGGGTATAGGGCGGTAAAAAAAACAGCAGGAGGCTCAGAATCATGTTTACACTTCCGGAGTTAACACTAAATACATTGGTACCTTGGGTTAAGAACTTAATTTGTTCTGGAGGTCCGTTCTTAACCTGAAACTGTTCTTAACCTGAGGTACCACTTTAGCTAATAGGGCCTCCCACTGCCGCCGCGCCGCCGCCACGCAATTTCTGTTCTCATCCTGAAGCAAAGTTCTTAACCTGAAATATTATTTCTGGTTTAGTGGAGTGTGTAAGCTGAAGCGTCTGTAACCCGAGGTACCACTGTATATTACTTCTGGTACATGAGCCACCCTAGCCACTAGAGGGCCATGAAAATTTGTGTGCTGGGCTTTTTAGACTTGTCTACCCATGTACTATCTGAAACTGAAGGGGTGCATTGGTTGCCAGATATGAGGTTGGGTCACCCCCCCCCCAACTCTCCTATCCCACTAATAGTCTCAGTGCTGCCCTTGTAGATCTCAGCAGGGAGGACAAAGCTAGAATCAGTTGTCTCTGCTTACCATTGGCTCTGCCAATGAGACGGTGTAGTGTAGTGGTTAAGAGCGGTAGTCTTGTAATCTGGGGAACCGGGTTCGCGTCTCCGCTCCTCCACATGCAGCTGCTGGGTGACCTTGGGCCAGTCACACTTCTCTGAAGTCTCTCAGCCCCACTCACCTCACAGAGTGTTTGTTGTGGGGAAGGAAGGGAAAGGAGATTGTTAACCGCTTTGAGACTCCTTAGGGTAGTGATAAAGCGGGATATCAAATCCAAACTCTTTTTCTTCTTCTTCTGCGTAAGAGTTGTCTCCCTGCCTTCTACCCCTACCATTCCCAATAGTCATGAGCCACCACTGCAGGGCTGTGTGTGACACACAAGCTGTGCATCTATGAAAGGGAGATTCAGGCGCCCGTCTGATCATCTTGTCCTTGACCTCAAAAGCAAAACGTCTTGCGCCAGCCTGCAACCCTGAACGCGTTCTCTTTTCTCAGCCTGCTAATCTAATCCATTAACATCGCCGCATCTTAAAGAAAGCCATTTCACCTGTCAAATTATGCACCCTCCGCGCAGCTCACCAAATAAACTGTTTGACTTTCATTGCCGGAGGGTTCATGAATATAAACAAAAGTATCGGGAGGGCCAAGGGAAAACACCCCACCCCACCACCGCCAAACCGCCCCCACCCCCAATAATTTCTGTGGATGCATTAGTGAGCTGGCGCTTCTGCTAAATCAAAGCACGCCACAGTTTTGATTGGCGTTTAATAGAGATATTGTGGCCTGCAGGAGTAAAAAGAGAAAAGAGAGAGAGAGAAAAGAAACTAATCATGTTTAATAATTCAAGAGAACTTGATGCGTTTCATTATTACTCAAAAGCTAATTACCGCTTTTCCACCACAACCCTCCTTTGCATTATGAATAAAGTGTGTTCAGCAAACATCACTCAGTGGAAAATGCAGTAAGGAATGTCCAGCCAGGGTCCCTTTAGAAAATAAGGGGTAGGTGTCCTTTTCAAGGACAGTATCTCTGCATTATATAATGATGGGCTGGCTTGCAACTGGGATGGGCAAAATTCAACTCTTTTCCACACAAACTAATCATAAAACAGTTCAGAGGTAATTAAGCCCTCTGATCTACATCTCGACATGGGTGAACTGGTCGATTTTAATTGTTGACTTCTCATTCCCCGCTTTGCTTAAGCTTAGTTCTTCATATCAGTTTTTGATCGATTGGGTTTTTTAAATGTCCTCATGAAACTTCATCATTGCTTTAATGCAAATTTCTCTTAATATATAAGAAGATAAGTTGTGTTATGTACTGAAATTCTCACCCTGGGCCAGCAGGGGGATACTGTAGATAGTTCAGGTCCACATATGCAAATCGAAAGTGACGTTCAGTGATTGGATGGTTACAGAAAGTTGTAACAGTTACGCTGTACTGGAGCTCTATATAAGCAGGCTGGCTGAACCCTTCAGTTCAGTTCTGTTCTGGCCTGTGTATAAACAAGAGCTGTTTGAAGAATCGCTGTGTTGTCTGATATGTTCACTCACAACTTAACAAGATGGCCCCCCCCCCGCCAGATCAGGCCAATGGCCCATCTAGTCCAGCAACTTGTTCTCACAGTGGCCACCTAGATGCCTTTGGGAAACCCACAAGCAGGACTGAAGCACAAGAGCACGCTCCCCTTCTCCATGAATTCGTCAAATCCTCCTTTAAAGCCACCCAAGCTGGCAGCCCTCACTGCCTCCTGTGGCAGTGAGTTCCATAGTTTAACTATGTGCTGTATGAATATGTGCTTCCTTTCTTCTGTCCCAAATCCTCCTTCGTTCAGCTTCACGTGATGTCGACAAGTTCTATTGTTATAAGAGAGGGAGAGAGAAAAATCTAGCCACCTTCTCTACTCTTCCCTTATTTTATCAGCACAACAACCCTGTGGAGGTCCCTGAGGGATGCACCCAGTGAGCTTTATGGCTGAGTGGGGAGTCAAGCCTTGGTCTCCGATATCTGAGTGTGAACCAATCCTTCTGAAACTCTCGCCACCTCCACACACTGGCTCTCAGTAGGATAGTCCCTTCTGAAGAATGTACAGTGGTACCTCGGGTCACAGACGCTTCAGGTTACAGATGCGTCAGGTTACAGACTCCGCTAACCCAGAAATAGTACCTCGGGTTAGGAACTTTACCTCAGGATGAGAACAGAAATCGCATGGCAGCGGGAGGCCCCATTAGCTAAAGTGGTACCTCAGGTTAAGAACAGTTTCAGGTTAAGAACGGACCTCCGGAACGAATTAAGTTCTTAACCCGAGGTACCACTGTATACTTTTTGCAGACTGGTCTCTAGGGTCATCACAAGAAGGCCTTTTTTTTCAGCTGGAACTCAGCGGAACTGAGTTTTGCCACCTTTTTTTGATGTGTTCCAGCTCAACAACTTAGGGTTGTCTGTCAAAAGCTCCTGCACCTATTTTTCTAGGAAAAGAAGCACTGATCACTAGTCACATCCACTGTACATACATATATATATCCATCCCTTGGTGCAACCAGGGGTCCAGTTTTTATTTGTATAATAAAAGCAAAGAGCTCTGCTTTCTTGGCAGCGGGAATAAATTGTGCTAAAGTAAACACGTTCCTATGAGCTGGCTTAATTGATTCAAAGTGCAGAAGCAGGGATGGGGAGGAAGATTTTGCCAGCTAATAACAAAACAGCGTTTGTAAATCGACATTGGGATACAGTTGAGCAGGTAGTTCCTGTAGAGCAGTTCTTGTAGGGGGCCACATTCAGGGCAACCGAGGGGGGGGGCATTTTACAGCTGGGCATTTTACAGTTGTATTGTAGGCTAGTTTCTCTACACTCAGAGAGAGGGAGTAGGGTTGCCATACATCTGGAATTTCCTGGACGTATCTGGAATACTGCAGCCGCAAGCAGTGTCTGGGTGGAAATTGGCTAAATGTCCAGGAAAATCCAGATGTATGGCAGCCCATGGCAGCAGTGTTGTTTTTGCTGATTTTCCTCAGAAATAGCTCAAAAACGTCCAATTTCATTGTGATTTTGCAAAAAAAAGTCTCGACAACTTTTCTGTCCGGATTTTCACTTTTTGAAATATGGAAACCCTGAGAGAGAGGTGTGTATCCCTTTCCATCCACCATCTAGACAAGCAGGAGGGATGGTCAGAGTTCAGGGACACATTCCAGCCAGGCACAAAAACATCCAAGAAGAGTGCAAAGCAGGGCCAGTGAAAGGGGGGGGGTGTTAGTATAATTAATTGTACATTGAAATGGGAAAATAACTCAATCATCATCATCATCATCATCATCATCATCATCTATTACTTATACCCCGCCCATCTGGCTGGGTTTCCCCAGCCACTCTGGGCGGATTCCAACAAGAGATTAAAAATATATTAAAACATTAGTCATTAAAAACTTCCCTAAACTCTGTATGTGTATTACTGAAGGTTTAGCATGGAAAATTCCACTGAAGCCAAGAAGAGGTATCTGGGTACCTGATGGGTTAATGATTAACTGTTAATGTATCTCTGCTCTGCTCTCTCACATGGTGTTTACCTTTAGATCACTTGTGGGAGGTATTCAACTGCAAATCACCATCTTGGGAGTAGGTGTTTGATACTTCAAAACTGCAAGGTTTTTAGCGAGGGCAATTAGAATAAGATCTATAATTTGATTATTGATGTTGTTAGGGAAAAATCTAGGTGTGAGGCTGCTCAGTCACCCAGCTCGTCGGGCAGAGCCCGTGGGTCCCTGTGGAATAAAGGAAGGAGTCCAGCCAACCGGAGCAAATAGCTGTAGACGAAAGTTTATTGCGCAATAGGTTCAAAGAGCAAATTTTGAACCCCGAGGATGGGGTGACAAAGACTTTTAAAACTTTCCCCAGAATACAGTTCGTACAGCATCATTGCTACATCACTGACATGTCAAAACAGGGGAGGGGTTAACCTTGGCAAACATGTCCAGACAAGTCCTTGGTACAAGATTAGCATAAACAGACATGGCAGGGCAAGACTCAGGTATAAGATTAGCATAGACAAATATGTCTTAAGTACCCACCACCCAAAAGTACAATAGAAGTTCATTTGCATGTCTGGAGCCTGAGGCGAGTCAAGTGATGAGATTTGGCTTCCCTTGGCTAACAATGAGCCCAGCAATTGTCACCTCTGGGAACTTCCTGGAGTCCCTTTTCAAGGGGAAAATAGCTTTGGAATGGGGGAAACTGGGAAAGGAGATGATTTTATATTATTTTTAAAGCTAGGTGACTTCCCTGAGCTGTCAAGTTGAAAGGATATATTCAGGCATAATATTTGTAATATTTAACTTTAAAGATGTCCCCCCCCCCTGGTAATTTCCGTAACAGATGTAAACCTCCCAAATGTATCTTGTATAGTTAAGTTTTCACCTCTGTCTTCCTTACATTTTATTAAAAATATTCTTCTTTTTCTTTGATTCTTTTTCTGAAAGCCACCAAAGACAAAGGTGTGCTAACGAGGTCTGTTCTGGAGAGAAAACAGCCTCCAGGCTAATGGAATCTGTGGGAAAGACAGAGCTATGTTTGTCAGCTCTGATTAGAAGTTATTCCATATTTGTAGGAAAGTGAGACTATGCTTGGACAGGCATGTGAGTATATGCAACTATTTGGATGTATCATTAATTGTTTCTGTACCTGTTTGAAGAAAGTTCAGTTAGTAAAGCTTTGGAACAATATTATTGGCTTCAACCATATTGGCAAGAAGAGTCAGTTTTTATTCATCCTACTGCTTCAAGCTGCACAGTATTAATATCTGCAATAGAGGGTTGCCCATGGAGTGTTCCCTACCCCTCCTGTAAAGTCAGACTGGCAACTGGCCCAGGGCTAGACAGATATTCTGTGCAACAGCAAAGAGAAGTATCATGGGAGTGGTGGAGATACCACGGGGTCTTGCCTAGTTGGCAGTGACCTGTGGCAGGGCCTTCTTAATGGTGGCTCCTCATTTGTGAAATGCCTGTGAGGTGTGTCTGCCTCCCTCATTGTTGGCTTTCAGCAAACACCTTTCCACTTCCTCAGGCATTTGATGTGTGAAACAAACTGTTCCCAGAAACACTGAAATCACAGGTTGAGAGAGTGCATTTTAACTGTTTTAAGCTTATTAATTGTTTTTATAAACCTAATAATAATAATGCCGTGTTTGTCACAAGGAAGGTTGAGATGTAAATTAAATTCTTCTTCATCAGCTTTCAAATAACATAATTAAGCAATGCATCTCTGTAAACAATGTACACAAGTAAAATAAATCAGAAACAAATCACATACAAAGCAAATACATCAAGACACAGCATTGGAGCACAACACAATTACAAAATCTCATAAATATTACAAAATAATATGGCAACTATTACTTGGCACATACATTTTACGAGTAAAATTATGCCGGGAAGCTCAGCCGCCTTTCAAGTCCCTTGTTCAAACCGTGAAAAAATTGCTTTAGAGATTGCAAGGGTTAGTCACACATAGAACTTGCCCAGCTGCTTGAACATTTCCCAGAAAAGGGATTTGTGTTTCATCTCAGCAAAAGGAGAATACTGCAGCACTGTTATAACCAGAGCTTGTCTTCAATTTCCCTCTGGCTTTCATTAATTTCTAACTGCCTTGTTAAGGTCACCGGCAACCAAGCAATTTATCCCCCTGATAATGCTTTATTACCCCAAATTCCAGGTGACTGGAAAAGGATGGGGTTTTTTATATAAAAAAACCGCACATGCAGTGTTACATAATTTAGAATTTGATTTTGTAGGCAAAGGGGAAGAAAGTGCTGATTCCTCCCCCCCCCCCTTTATTGTACATTGTATAAATGCCAAAGCTGCACATTTAATTTGTACAACTAATGTTCTGCTGTGAGAATACTCTATGGGAAATGGTAGAGACAGAAGCAGAAGATTTACTGGGAACAGGCACTCTGAATCGCTTGGGTTTTGCATCTGTTAATGATGGGGGTTCGTTTTAGGTGGTTCGTTTAAGAGGGGGAAGCAATGCAGCATTTGGTTCCAGTGAATGAAGGTGCAAAAATCAGCCTTCATTACTTCTGTTTAATGATGGAGATATAGGGAACCTGGGGGGTCATCTAGTCTGACCCCCTGGATCACTGTAGGAAATCCAGAGATGGAGCATTCCTAACAAATGGGTGCAGAGCCTTTGTGCCACAGTTCTCATTGTCAAACCGCTGTTACTGCCGGGAAGCTTTCCCCAATATTTATTGTATTTTATTTCACAGAATGCATATACAGCAGTACCTTCGGATACAAACGGAATCCGTTCCGGAGCCCCGTTTGCATCCTGAAGCGAACATAACCCATGTCTGTACATCTGCGTGTGCATGGGTCACGATTCGCCGCTTCCGCGCATGCATATGATGTCATTTTGAGCTTCTGTGCATGCGCGAGCAGCGAAACACGGAACTAACACATTCCGTTACTTCCGGGTCGCTGCAGAGTGCAACCCGAAAGCGCTCAACCTGAAGCAACTTCAACCCGAGGTATGACTGTATTGCTTGTTTAATTATTATTACCGTATTTTTCGCTCTATAAGATGCACCAGACAATAAGACGCACCTAGTTTTTGCAGGAGGAAAACAAGAAAAAAAATATTCTGAATCTCAGAAGCCAGAACAGCATGAGGGATCGCTGTGCAGCAAAAGCAGCGATCCCTCTTCCTGTTCTGGCTTCTGGGATAGCTGCGCAGCCTGCATTCGCTCCATAAGACGCACACACATTTCCCCTTACTTTTTAGGAGGGAAAAAGTGAGTCTTATAGAGCAAAAAATATGGTATTTAAAACACACCAATGGAAAACAATCAAAAGATTGCACATACCCAGATCCCAGCTGCTGGCAAAGTGTTGAAAGGGATTCTCAGTTGCTGGTTCCAGGAGACCCCAGCTGCAGTTTGGGGTCTTCAACTTGTGGAATGTCTGGTTCCTCTTCTGGGAACTCAATGTCTAAGCTTGGCATTAGGTCAGAAAGGAAGAGGGAATACAAGGGACTGCTGGGGGACAAAGGGACTGTGGCACTTACAAATATGGGGTTATTTTCATTTGCTTTTCCTCATCACATTCCCACGCTCATTAAGAACAGGGCACCTTTAAAACAAGATCAGTGCTGCTATGCCCGTTTATCATGGACCTTCTCATGCAGGTGGCACTGTGGTCTAAACCACTGAGCCTCTTGGGCTTGCCAATCAGAAGGTTGGAAGTTCGAATCCGCACAACGGGGTGAGCTCCCGTTGCTCTGTCCCAGCTCCTGCCAACCTAGCAGTTCGAAAGCACACCAGTGCAAGTAGATAAATAGGTACCGCTGTGGCAGGAAGGTAAACGGAGTTTCCATGTGCTCTGGCTTCCTTCACGGTGTTCCATTGTGCCAGAAGTGGTTTAGTCATGCTGGCCACATGACCCGGAAACCTGTCTGTGGACAAACGCCGGCTCCCTCAACCTGAAAGCGAGATGAGCACCACAACCCCATAGTCGCCCTTGATTGGACTTAACCATCCAGGGCTCCTTTACCTTTACCTTCTCATGTAGTCACAACACAGAAATGACACTAAAGTTCTTGTGCCCCTTCTTACACACTTCAGCAGGCCTTCCTCAGAAGAAGTGATGCCATGCCTAGCCGCTTCAGGATCCGGAGCTGGAGAGGCTGCAGCAACAAATCTGGCAGCATTATAAATAAAGCCGCCATCCTCCTACACTCGTTGCTCCTTCAGACACTGTGCTGAAGACGGCAGGACACAAATTGGGCCGTAGGGAATGCGCTTGTGCCTTGTATTACTCAAGAGGATTAACAGTGCTGGAAAGGGGTCTAGCAGGTGTAGCGACGATAAGAAGAAATGTTGCAGTCCGGCATTTTGTTTCAATAAATCTGCGCTGTCTCATACCTGGACTTAATTAAAGGCTGTTGTCGTTTTGCTTTGCCTCTAGTTTGTAGCTTAACTTATTTGCCTGAGTCAACTCAAGGAACAAGGAGAGCAGGGAAAAGCAACCTCAAACCCTGTAGGCTGTATCCGTCAGTTTCTCTCGGTTTCCCACTTTTTCCCATCTTAAGTTCGGTTCACATCAGCCTGCGGCCCTCCAAGTCTTTGTTTCTGGCCCTCAGGAGTCTCCCCAAGCCACGCCCACTCTCTCCAGATTACATTCCTCAGTGTTATGTACTGAAGTTCTCACCCTGGGCCAGCAGGGGGATACTGTAGATAGTTATTCAAATGAAGGATCGAAAGTGATGTTCAGTGATTGGATAGTTTTAGAAAGTTGTTACAGTAACGTTGTACTGGAGCTCTATATAAGCAGGCTGACTGAGCCCTTCAGTTCAGTTCTGTCCTGGCCTGTGAATAAACAAGAGCTGTTTGAAGAATCGCTGTGTCGTCTGATATGTTCACCCACAACTTAACACTCAGCATCCCAGCCTTGCACTCACCTGGACTACCTTACCTGGCTAGAATGCATCCCTCTCACTAGCCTGGAAGGGGGAACGAGAGGGAGTTGGAGTATGTGGAGAAATGGGCCTGCTGTGCAAAAATAAAGTTGTACCTCCATTTCTCTGCCCATTTTTGCCTCCGGCCCTGCCCACCCCAGCATGTGGCCCTCAGAGTGGTTGCAGAGGAGGTAATATGGCCTTCTGGTTGAAAAAAGAAACTGTATTCCAAATATAGGAAAAAGGGAGAGAGAAATCCCATGAAATTCTCATGTTGGGATTTTAGTGGTGTTTGTCTTACTTTCAAAGTGGCCCAAAGATGTTTGGGAATGCCTTTTATTTCATTTAACAACTAATTTATCTGGTGTTCTGCATTCTGCAGCTTTCCCAGGTTCCTGTGCTTCCTTAAAAAACCAAAAACTATTATGTCCTCAGCTGGCTTTCCTAGACACATGAGAAGATGGAGAAATTGCCTTTTTAAAAGTGCAGTCTTTCTGCTTTCAAAGAAATCAGTGTGGGGTTTAAAAGGTGGAAAAGGCAAAAGGGAAAAGTCCCTTAAAAGGAAAATCAATGAGTGTACCAGTTTCAAGAGCTCAGAAGGTAGGCTCTCTAGATGTTGCTGGACTAAAACACCCATCATCCGCAGGCAGATTAGCCTATTGCAGTTATTAATATTGTGCAACTTGAAGCAATCGGAGGAATAAAAACTGACTTCTCTTGGAATAAAAAATGATCCAGACCAAAATATGCTTTCAAAGCTTTACTAACAGAACTTTCTTCAAAACAGAACATAAAGCAACAATGATACATCCAAATAGTTGCATAAAATCGCGTGCTTGCCCAAGCACAGGTTCAGTTTCTTTAAAATATAACGTACAATTTATAATCAGAGCTGACAAACAAAGCTCTTTCTCTCCCATAGACCCCATTTGCCTACATTCCAACCCGAGGCTGTTTTTTCTCCTGGAGAGACTCAGAAGCACAATTTTTGTCTTCGCTGCCTTGAGAGCAAAAAGAACAAAAACTAACACCCCAAGATGTCAGTTTGCAAGAGAATACCTCTCACATGATCTAAAGTTAAACACTAGCAGTGAATATCAACTGTTAAACGGCTCAGTCCTGTATACCTGAAGGAGCGTCTCCACTCCCATTGTCCAGCCCGGACACTGAGGTCCAGCGCCGAGGGCCTTCTGGCAGTTCCCTCACTGAAGTGAGGTTACAGGGAACCAGGCTGAGGGCCTTCTCGGTAGTGGCGCCTGCCCTGTGGAACGCCCTCCCAGCAAATGTCAAGGCAATAAGCAACTATTTTACTTTTAAAAGACAACTGAAGGCGGCCCTGTTTAGGGAAGTTTTTAATGTTTGATGCTGTTTTGTTTTTAATATTTGGTTGGGAGCCGCCCAGAGTGGCTGGGAAAACCCAGCTAGATGGGCGGGGTATAAATAAATTTAGTATTATTATTATTATTATTATATCTGTCAGATACTCAGATAGTTCATCTTAGCTTCAATGGAATTTTCCATGCCCCCTTAGCAATGCACATACAGACCGTATACAGAATTATTTTCCATTCCACTGTAAAATTAAACATTTATACTTAACATAGCCAAGGGTCAGGTATGATGGGAGTTGTAGTCTTATAACAGCTGGAGACCTAAGGAGACCTAAGGTTGAAGAGGCACTGAATTAACTTCTGAACTGATTCCTCCTCTGCAGCAACCCAATTTCTGTGATTTGGCTTGATAGAGCAGCAAGTACAAGCCTCCGGGTTAAGGGCCCCCTAGAGAAAGATAAAAAGCTTGCGGGAGTGCCAGTTGCCAAGGCTAAATTATCCATCTTGCTGCAAGAGAAACTGTCAGGTTTCATTCTGCCCTTGTAAAATGGGCAGTTTTGTTTTTTATGTGTGAGCTCCAATTTGGGAAGGACACCGTTCTGATGTTTCTAGACAGAGCGGGAATTCAGATGCAAGATCTGAAAAGGCAAAATAAATGGATCCCCAGAGCTTGTTTTTACCAAAGTTCCACATTTAACACACAGCAGGAGTACAGCACTTATACAACAAGATGTAGACCAGACCATCACCTGCCTTTGCAGATCTGAGACCCAGCTTTCATCCCAGCTAGCTGATGGGCTGCAGAGAGTCCCGCTTTTAATCAATTTAAAACTTTTCAGTTTTATTTTTTGAAAATGCAGGTGTATCTGAGGTAGAAACAGGTATCACTAAAAAACAAAATGTATTACCAAAACATTATACAAAACACACGTCTCAAACACAGATTTATTAGCCATCTATTTTGAAGGTGGAAGATTACTTGGAGATCATCTCATCCAGGAGTGGAGAACCTCAGGTCCAGGAGCAAAATGCACCCCTTGGACCTCTTTAGGTTCTGTTGCATCCTCCTTGCATATCTGGAATGTGCTTTGGGAGGCCACAGTATTCAAAGCCTCCCTCTTGAGCATTCCAATTTCTAGAAACAACCTAGGCCTCTGGCTCCTTCCTAAACTTCCTGAACTTCTTTCTGGATTACGTTTTGAACCTCAATTGACTCTCTGTGCTTAACCTTGGCTTCCTCAGCCTGAAAGCGAGATGAGCACCGCAACCCCATGGCCTTTGGTTTGGACTCAATCTGACCCTTATGTTTCCCCTCCCCTTATAGTTTTGATTTATGGGCTACTTTTAAAATGAAGCTGCATTTTAAATGGCATTTTAACCTGTATTTTAAATTGGTTTCCCCCCCCCACCTTATGTTTTTACTGTTATTTTTACTGTTGTTTGCCGCCCTGAGCCTGGCTCTGGCCGGGGAGAGCGGGGTATAAAAATTATTATTATTATTATTATTATTATTATTATTATTATTATTATACGTAAATCCGGCACTGAACGGACTCCCTCTCCATACTTGTTACTCCTGGCAACTGACACACTCCCTCTGACAGCGGAGGTGGAACATAGAATTTGTGGTAATGGCTGCTCCTTGGGGGGTCTCCACTTTGCCATCTCCCACCAGGGAGCTTCCCCCCGTGTTTTAGATAATGCAGGTTGCTCTTTCACCAGATGCAATTTTTCACTGTCAGAGTGAGATTTCAGTGGAGGAAGTCCAGGTAATAAAGCACACGGTCTCGCCATTTATCAGCCATGCTGATGACAGGTTTGGGCTTTTCCAGACCATCACCTCCTCTCAGGTAGATATCACACACCTGCCCAGTCAAAGCAGCCCCCATAACATCTCACAGTAACTCAGTGGCATGCATGGCTGTTGTAACATCCCCACACCCTGTAGGGATGATGGTGGTTGTTGTTGTTGTTTAGTCATTTAGTCGTGTCTGACTCTTCGTGACCCCATGGACCAGAGCACACCAGGCACTCCTCTCTTTCACTGCCTCCCGCAGTTTGGTCAAACTCATGTTTGTAGCTTCGAGAACACTGTCCAACCATCTCGTCCTCTGTCGTCCCCTTCTTCTTGTGCCCTCCATCTTTCCCAACATCAGGGTCTTTTCCAGGGAGTCTTCTCTTCTCATGAGGTGGCCAAAGTATTGGAGCCTCAGCTTAAGGATCTGTCCTTCCAATGAGCACTCAGGGCTGATTTCCTTAAGAATGGACATGTTTGATCTTCTTGCAGTCCATGGGACTCTCAAGAGTCTCCTCCAGCACCATAATTCAAAAGCATCAATTCTTTGGCGATCAGCCTTCTTTATGGACCAGCTCTCACTTCCATACATCACTACTGGGAAAACCATAGCTTTAACTATATGGACCTTTGTTGGCAAGGTGATGTCTCTTCTTTTTAAGATGCTGTCTAGGTTTGTCATTGCTTTTCTCCCAAGATGATAATTTGTCATTGCTTTTTTCTCCCAAGGGATGATGGTAGCTGTGGGCAACTGTCACTGAGCTTTTGAGTATACAGTGGTACCTCGGGTTAAGAACTTAATTCATTCTGGAGGTCCGTTCTTAACCTGAAACTGTTCTTAACCTGAGGTATCACTTAGCTAAAGCTCCCACTGCCGCCTCACCACTGTTGTGCGATTTCTGTTCTCATCCTGAAGCAAAGTTCTTAACCCGAGGTACTATTTCTGGGTTAGCAGAGTCTGTAACCTGAAGCGTCTATAACCTGAAGCGTCTGTAACCCAAGGTACCACTGTATATTCAACAACATTTGCCTACATTGTTTATTTTATTTTCATTCCATGGGATTGCATCTACCGCTTACTCATCAAAGCCCCTAAGTGGTTTATGGGGGAAATACAAAATAGGCATTAAAATTAACAAGATCCCATGTTAAAAACCAGCGAGAGACTTAAACATTTCCCAAAATAAAATCATCAGTTTTTTAAGAAAATGTACATTATAAATTAAATTTACATATTAAAATATAAGACAGATGCACATTTCTAAACTGAACCATGTAAGATAACCTTGTATGGTACCATGTATGTTGAGGTTATAGCAAGGTTGTTATATTTTCGATGCAAAAAAGTTGCTGAAAGGGCAATTAAATTGAAAATGAAGAACACGTTTGATTTGATTTATTCATTGCCATTATATACCACCTATCTGCCAAGGCACCCAAGGCAGTTTACAATTTTAAAGAACTAAAGGAAATGATGTGACATTTAAAGTTTAAATTTGCTGGAGTGGGAGGGGACACTCTGCTTAGAGGAGGCCCTGTTATTGTCTGTTCCTTCCTCCATACCCTCCAACATGTTGAGCCCCAAACCGGGACAAGTGTCTTCCCATCCGTGCTCCTGTGCAAGTCATATGACCTGTGTGAGATCATGGAGCTCAGAAAAACACTTTATGGGGCAAAAAGCCTGTTCAGCCCAGACACTGAGGTCCAACGCCAAGGGCCTTCTGGTGGTTCCCTCAATGCGAGAAGTGAGGTTACAAAGAACCAGACAGAGGGCCTTCTCGATAGTGGCACCTGCCCTGTGGAACGCCCTCCCATCAGATGTCAAGGAAATAAACAATTATCTGACATTTAGAAGACATCTGAAGGCAGCCCTGTTTAAGGAAGTTTTTAATGTTTGATGTTCTATTGTGTTTTTCATATTCTGTTGGGAGCCACCCAGAGTGGCTGGGGAAACCCAGCCAGATGTGTGGAGTATAAATTATTATTATTATTATTATTATTATTATTATTATTATTATTATTATATATCAGCGTCCAAAACGGCCATTGTGCTCTCCCGGGAAAACCCATTTTTTCATGGGACACTTGAACCTCCCTCTCTGCATCAGCAGATAATTGGTTGGCTAAAAAAAAAGAAATGCAAATTATGAAAGCCTGTCTAAACCATACCCTCCAACATGTCAAGGCTGAAACCCGGGACACATGTCTTCCAGGACACACTTCCATATGGGCCTTGTGTCTCGCAGGAGAGCACAGTGCTCCAAAGCACATTTTTGGGTGCTGTGCTCTCATGTGAGTTCACAATCTCGTGCATTTGTAGGTGCTGTGCTCTCACGTGAGAGCGCACAACCCCCTAAAACAGGATGAGGGGTATGCAAAAGTGTACCATTGACAGAAGACCTCTGAAAGAAGGCAGGGATGGTTGCTTCCAAACCTCCAGTGGCAGAGAGTTCCACAGGCACTAAAAGTTTGGCTCCTAGTGAAGGACAAACAAACCTCATGGGTGTGGAGAACAGCCAAAAGTGCCCCATCAAAGGCTCTCATGATAAATCAACCTGTACACTGGGCTTTGCGCCTTTGGAATGACCAGCCAGCTCTGAAAACTAACAGCCAGAAAAGCCCAGCTTATTTTAGTTTGCTACAAGGGCCATCAGTGCTCTATCACTGCTCCTTATCTGCATGCAGAACAGGAGTTAGCAATGATATTTCTGCCTGCTGAAGAGAACACTTCTGCATTTGCATGGGTCAGGGGCTATAAAGCAAAGTCGCTTTTTATTTGGGGGGGTATGATCAAAATGAATTGCTACTTCAGAGGGAGATTGAGCAAACCCTTTTCGAAAGCGTGATGCACAGCAGATTCTTAGCACTTAAAGATGTAGCCATATAAACATTCCTGCCCAATATTCAAATGGAGTAAAAAAAATATTTCACCTGTCCATGAAAAATATAGTCAAGTTTCGGACTTGCATCTAAAACGTCACTGGAGAGGAAATTACCTCTTGATCGTCTTCAATAGGATAGATGGATTAAGCCATTTGGGAACAGAGGTTAATTCTGAAATTTGTACCCGTGGCCAACTGTGACATGGAAAGCATTTTCATACACAGGGCGAAATGCATTTCTTGTTTCCGTCAGGTTTGAATGTAAGAACTTTGTTCAGGGCAGACGTAGAATCATAGAATTGTTGAGTTGGAAAGGACCCCATGGGTCATTTAGTCTATCCTGCCCTGGGTGGGCTCAACCCACCAACCTTCTGGTTAACAACCAGGTGCACTAACCCACTGTGCCACCAGCCCTATTCCACTGTTATCACCTGTTCATTAGTTTATCAATGGAACCATTAAATGGATTGTGTTTTCCCATGAGCCTTCAATCAATCCATTGTACAAACACTTCGCCAATCAAGGGTTGTAGCCAACCAAGTTCTACATACCTCCTGAAAGGTATGTAGTCATGTCCAAAGTTAGTCATGTCCATTGTTTTCAATGTGTCTGAATAGGCCTAATTTTGGCTACAACTCCTAGTGTAGAAGTCAAGTCCTGCGACAACGTGTTGCAGTGTAGCTTCAGTCCCTGGCAGGCCTAAGGCAGAGAGAGAAAAAGAAGATCTAAACTTGGCCAACTCAATAAATTTACTGTAATAGGTCAATGAGGAAGGGTCATCGCTCATAGGTACAGCATCTGCTCAGCATGCAGAAAATCCCACCATCAACCCTGGCTTGTAGGGCTGGAAGAGACCCCTGTGAAGTGTAGGTGGGTTCCCACAAGACAAGACGCAATGGTAACAGCAAGAACCTTTATTGAACTAACAGAACTGGATGACAGGGGCAAAGCAACTGCTTATATACATTTATGAGTGGGGCCACTCCCACTCCCAACAGGATTGGCTGTCTAAACTTCCAAGCTACGAACCATAACTCAGAGTTTAAGAGCCAATGGCAGGGGCCCAAATCCCAAAATGTTCTGTGATTGGATATCATGTATTGAATCAGAACACAGGGGCTCAGAATCCTTAGTCCAGACTCAAGCTCAGGCAGACAAAGACCGTCTGGAACCTGTAGAGCTATTGCCAGTCTGTGCCCAGTGATTAGACTCAGCATAAGGCAGTTTCCAGTGTGAGCTTAATTTGACCTAGTGGTAGGGACAACATCAGCCATAAAAAGGCAACCTAGCCTTCTACAATTTCAAACTAGGAGGCTTACCCATCACTAATCAAACTATATAGCTTCTAAGACAGGGGTTGCCAATGTGGTGCCCACAAGTGTCCATGGGCCTGCAGAGGCCTTTCTTGTGGCCCTGGGGATTCACCACCCCTCTCGAAATTTGGCTTGCAAGAGGCATTCCATTGTATCCAATAGAACATCTTGCAGGGGGTGCTTGGTGTCCCCAAGATGGATAACCATTTGCAACTGAGCCCACAAGCCCCAAAAGGTTGGCAACCTCTACCCTAAAACCTTGCTGTTTCAATGATGTTAAATTATGGGTAGCATTAAATAAGGCATATAGATGTCTTCTTCTGAAAGCTCTGCTTGGGTACAAACGTTTCAGGTGCACAATTTGAATGTCCTCAAATGGATAAATCCATATTTTATGTGGTGGGCTGGTCAAAATGTAAAAAATATCGATCTTCAAAAGTGCTTAAGCGTAAGGCAGAAAATAAGGCAAAGTTTTTTAAAAAAAATCAATAGATCAACGAGAACTCCTTTTTGCTCTATGGAACCAAGAAGGACTATGGACATTAAGAGCTTTTTAAAAGAGAGAATAATCCAGCACAGCAAATGACAAAAATAGTCTGAATTGCCTTTTTATGATAATTTTATATGTGGAGTTAAGGCATCCATTATGCATGGTTCTGAATTTTGAAAGGCACCAGGTATTAGCCCTGAAGAAAGCAAGTGCATTACCAGGCCATTATTATCTTCTGTTACAAAAACAAGACTATAACGTTAGATAAGACTGCTGGATCAGACCAGCCTCCTGTCCTCGCAGGGGCCAACCAAATACTAGCAGGAAGTGTGCAAGAGGGACTGAGTGCTACACCACTCTGCCCACCTGAGATTCCCAGCTACTGGTGTTGTGAGGCATGCTGCCTCTGACAGTGCAGGCAGTACATAGTCATCATGGCTAATCACTATGGGTAGCCTTGTCCTCTATGAATTTGCCTAATCCTCTTTTAAAGCTGCCCAATTTGGTGACTCCATGTTCCATGGTTTATCTATGCACTGCCTGTACTGGGTGACTCCTTCTGTGCCCCAACTCTTCCTGTGTCCAGGTTGGTTTACCTGCCTGATGGACATGCCATTGACTTTTCAAGTCCCTCTAGGGCCATCTGATCTGCCCCAGAGGACAGGACCTGGTCTAATGGACTTATGTAACAGCAGGTGCAGCCGGTGTGGTGGGTATCCTTCTAGACCATATAGGAGGTCTGGAAATTGAAGGCACTGTCGTGCAATGTGGTTCCACTCCTTCCTCCTGGACCATGTCCAGAAAATGGTGTTGGGGGTGAGTGTTCGGACAGCTGGGCGCTCATTTGTGGGGTATCTTAGGGGCCTGTCCTCTTCCCCAGCATCCTTCTTGTGTTCAGGGGCATTGTGGGATATGGCAAAGATGGCTAGCATTGGTGGCTTCTGCCTATTGTAGGGTGGAAGGCAGGGAGGTGGAGGCAGCACCATGACAGACAAGAGCCAACTAGTTTACAAGGGCAAAAAATGTGCACTTGTTGCTCTACACACCACTGGAACACGGCCCTTGAAAGGTTGTGCAGGAGGAAATGCAGCCCTTGGCCTGGAAAAGGTTCTCCATCCCTGTCCTACACAAAAGGCATCTCTTTCTCTCTCTTGCAGCGATCAAATTGAAAACCTGCATTCTGCCCCTTTTTCCAGTTTACATACATTTATTTCTATCTCTCACCACCAGTCCCGACAATGTCTTTTCTCTCTTCCTACATCTGTTTCCAGTAAAGAAAATGCTCAGAATGTATAATTCCTACATGAACTGAAACTCATTGACTCCGACAGCTTTATAGCATTTTTAAGATTAGAACTGGCGAGGCTTCCAATTATTTGTGGAACGAATCCAAGCAAATTGATTTCTGACAACAGGAAGTTAACAAAATGAATGTCGTCAGTGGAATATAACTTTATGGCACATCTCCACGCTTCCTATTGTTCTGGTGGTTTTGATTGCTTTCCACGTGTGTAAATAACAGGGGATAATTTACGGCACCTTTCCCAGTTTGTTGCTTGTTGTATTCTGACTTGCTTCCTTAAAACTGTCAGCTACCCTGAAAAAACCCCGAAAGTGACAAAACAAAAGGGCTAATCGGAATCACAAGAACAGAGTGAAGAAGCAAAGCAACGAACCCCAACTTTGTCCTGCACCAAGGAAGAAGAAAGCAAGAGAAACAGGCAAAGAGAAAGTTGTGGCCTGCCTCAGTCACCTCACCTCCCTCTCACCCCAGTGGTGACTGGCGTCCTTTGGGACTGGCAGGGTGGCAGTCAGGGAGCCCAACAGCAGGTGGCACAGGAGCCAATGGCAGGCAGAGCCTACTAATCCCAGTTTTGCCCCCATCTTCCTCTCTGCTGAGTTCTCCAGTGACAACTCTGAGACTAAGGAGGAGGAAGCAGACTGGCAGGGCCACCCCTTGGGCTGGTTGTAAGTAAGGAGGCAAGGAAGATGGGGGGCTGGCTGTGGGCAAACTGAGGTTGATATGCCGCTGCATCATTTCCCATAATGGACTTGCTTCCATGAACACCACCTGCCCTGTGGCAAGCAAGAAGAGTGTGAGGGAGACAATCCTATCATTAACACTTCACCTGCTAAAAGTACACACACACACACACACACACACACACACACACACACTGGCCACTGTTCCTGCTTCCCCAGAATAAAATCTAAACACTCTGGAACCAGTCCTGCGAACATCACTTTTTAAAAAGAACAATGAGGTCATGTTAACATGCTTTGAATATCCTTCCTCATCTCAGCCTTGACTTCATCTCCTTACTGTAAATCTGACACAGGATCCTGCATATCATTCTAAGCGATCAGGTAACATTATAGAAAGTTGTTCCAGTGTGCGATTTAAAAAAGAAGAAGGCTACGTTATAGCTTTGAGTGGAATTGTTTGCTGTTGTTTGGTTGCCAGCCAAATAGCATCCAGATGTTGGTAAAAACCTTTTCATGTTGTTGCTGTTGTTGTTATAAAAAAAATTAAAAATGCATTTCAATGCTGAGAAAAAATCTGGCAGCAGACTGAACAGGGAAGTGATTGCATGCCACATCTGCAGTATAATATTTATTTTCTGTCTGAATGTTTCTTCACCTTCCTCCTCCTTTCCATTTTTTAAAAATGTAATCACTAGGATGAGAATTAAGGCCCTCTCCCTGGTTTCCCAACAGTCTTTCCCCACCATGTAAACTGGGGAAAGGTGGAGAAGTTTCTTCAAAAGGTTGGGGTGTGTGTGTTGATGCTTAGCTTTTCTCAGGATCCCCCAACTGGCTGTCTCAGGTAGGAAGAAGGAAGGAAGGAACCTCCACACTAGGGGAGAGTGAACCTTGGGCCTAGAGGCCAACTGGAGTCCTCTAGGTCTCTCCCTCTGACCCTCAGGACTGTGTCCACACTGCATCCCCTTCCTAGCTAGAAGCAAAACAGGCAATGCTCTCAACCTTCTTTGCTGCACACCTGCCCTGCATCCGTGGTGGGCAGGCACATAACAGAGGAGGTGGAGGATGCATCTGACAATCACTGGAGGTCAACAAATGTCACACTCTTTGGAGGCTAGGTCTGCCACCCATCTGTAGAGGCTGGCAGGACACTGGCAAGTGTGTACCAGGGGAAGGGGGGCTGGAGCCGGGAGAGGAAGCCAGTGATTTATGGGAAACTTCCGGCCAGAAAGGAAGAGTCAGAGGCAGGGGGAGCTTCAGAGCTGGAGGGTGGAGCACAGAATGCATTGGAATTAGGAAAGGGAAGAGACAGGGCCGGCAAGTGAAGGTTTAGGTACTTCCCCACCCTCTCCTGCACCACTGTCTCCCAGAACCAGGAGGGGACTGAAAAGGGATGAGTAGAGGAAGTTGCCAGGTGGGCACAGTCTCTGGCTTCAGGTGTGCAGCCCATCAGGGAGGAGGTGCATAAACTGGTGGAGAGGGAGTGGTCCCCCGCTGCTACAACTGCTCCATGGACTGGGAATAGCTGCCTGGATGATAGATTGGTGTGCATAGAAATCTAGAGCTGTAGAAGTGACTGTGTTATCTTTGCCTTGTGTATCCCTTGACACCCTCCCAGCTGCCCACGGCCTGCTGCCCTGAAGCCACTGCCTCACCTTGCCTCGTGGGCTAAGCTCTTGCCAATGCCAATGGGGGGGGTGACGTTAACATATGAGAGTGCTGGAGGTGAATTAGTTAAACAAGTTACCCAATCAGAACCCAGGGGGTGGAGTCAGAGGGACTATACAACCAGCTCTGGAAGGGGCAAAAGGGGAGTTCGTTGGGAGCTGGGTGGTTGTTTGGAGTGGGAGTGAATTGGGATAGAGTCTGTGGGTAGGTTGAGTTAGTGTAGCGAAATAAGTTGAGTCAGGAACAGTTAGGAACTAGGAAGACAAGTAAATATCTGAGAGGTGGTTTAGAGAGTGAGAGCAGGTAGCGGAAGTTATAGGTCTGGATAGGCACCCTATGATTGTAATTGACCGATACCGTTTATGAAACCACACGCTGGTTAAACTGCAATAAATAAACAGAAGTTTATGTTCCAGTTTAAACCTGACTGGACTCAGTATTGTACCAGGTAGGGCCTGGGTGGTGGCAGCGAGAAATCAAGTGGTGGCACAGGGATCAATAGACGGTGAAACATCCGGGGACCCTGTGTGATCGCCACAGGGGGTTCTGGCTGTCTCACCCTCTTGGGAAGCACTCTGTTCCCCCCAGGGGTGCCAACCTGAATAAAATACTGTGGGGCCCCAGGTAAGCCCCACCCCACATAATCAGTCACATGACACAGTGCGCGCACACCATTTGAATAGGAATGCCCATCAACTTGGAGGGGCAGCCCCCTCAAATATTTTATTGTGCAGGCTGAAGCCCCCCCCCCAGATCCCTAGGAGTTGGTTCCTATGGTTCCCCCATATCTTACACAGGAGTAGAGCAAGTCAGGGGTCAATGCCAGGAAGGCAGAGCTGCTCCTCTGCGGGTTAAGAAACACAGCGCCCTAAAGTTGTATGAAGGGCCTCATAATTGCTGCCATTAGATTACATATCTCTTCGCCCACTAGAATACTCAAGTACAAAACGCCATCAAATAGCCAAAGACTGGCTCTGCCAGCAGGTCATTAGTTATCTTTGGTTCGGCACTCTATAAATTATTTGTGGCAGGTCTCTGCTTTTAAGAATAATGATAAAATAGCCTGTCAGTAAGAATAAGCCTCAAACAGCATCTGAGGATGAGAAATGTGAAAATGCATTAGTTAGTAAGCGTGGCGGGCCAGATTAAAATGGGGGCCATCTGAATACAATGGAAAAGCGCGTGATTCATCAAGGAAACACACATTTCCAATTCCCCTCCCGTGACAGGGTGTAGCTGTGAACACAGAGAAACATGTCAAAGTCAGAAGATGATTCCTCAGCCTGACGACTCAGGTGGCAAACTGGTTAAAGCTAGGAGGTTTGAATCTGGAGCCAGTCCTCACATAACATTCGCACCATGCATTTCAAGCACATTTCAAGCACATGGCTTCCCTCATAGAAGGGACCGCAGTTTCTTAATGGTTCTGGAAATTGCAGTTCCGTGAGGGGTCAGCTAATGTTCCCAGGATCCCCAGGGGTGGGGGGAAGCTATGTGCAAGAAATATGCTTGAAATGTATGGGGTGGATATGACCTTGGTTGCCCCCCTTGAGACGATGGTTTTTAGCTGGCCTATCATGAACCTAGTGCATCCTTCTCAACCCATTTGGACCAAGCTATAAAGTTGTAATTGAACTTTATGGCCACCAGTTCCCCATCCCAGGTTTATAGTTGGTGCATTAAAATTTTCCATCAGTTGGGTATGGGGGGAAAACACTGCGGCTCCATCAAGGAGTTGACCCTTCTGTTGCCTTTGCCTGCCTTCCTGTAAGCAATTTTGCAAGAGCGGTAAAGCTGCACATGTCCATTGGCTACCTAAACTGGTTAAGTTCTTCAGTGAGAACAATCAATAGCTTCCTTTCGCCTTGAAGCGCTGTGCCATTCAGCTGGTAGACCCATCCCATAGACAAATGTTTCCCTATCCTGTCCACATCTCAGACTGAACATAAGAAGTTGCCGGTGGCCCACCTAGCTCAGTATTCTTTACCCTGACTGGCAGCAGCTCTCCAAGATTTCAGACAGCGAGTCTCTCACAGGCCTACCTGGGGATGCCAAGGATTGAACCTAGGACCTTCTGCATGGAAAGCAAATTCTCTATCCATCTCTGCAATTCTATGATTCTATGGTCTATGTATTTAAAACAAGGATAGGTGATGGGAGTTGTGTGACTGGGAGCGGCTGCCAAGACCATATAACACCTGTTCTGAAAGATCTACATTGGCTCCCAGTATGTTTCTGAGCACAATTCAAATTGCTGGTGCTGACCTTTAAAGCCCTAAACTGCCTTGGCCCAGTATACCTGAAGTAGAGTCTCCAACCCCATCATCCAGCCTGGACACTGCTCCAAGGGCCTTCTGGCTCCAAGGGCCTTCTGGCGGTTCCCTCAATGAAAGAAGTGAGGTTACAGGGAACCAGGCAGAGGGTGCCTTCTTGGTGGTGGTGCCCACCCTGTGGAACGCCCTCCCATCAGATGTCAAGGAAATAAAGAATCTGACTTTTAGAAGACATCTGAAGGCAGCCCTGTTTAGGGAAGTTTTTAATGTTTGATCTTTCATCGTGTTTTTAATGTTCTGTTGGGAGCTGCCCAGAGTGGCTGGGGAAACCCTGCCAGATGGGCGGGGTATAAATAAATGGTGATGATGATGATGATGATGATGATGATTACATCACCTGAATGGCCGCTGGCTCCTCATTCCTGCTCCAAGCAAACATTTTTGAAAACTCTGCTTGCTACTCAGAGTAGCAAGCAGCGTGGCCTAGGCCCTCTCTCCCAGCTATAAAGGGACTCCTGCTGCGGGGAAGCCTCGGACCATCGGCTGTGGGGAGGACTGCAGGGCCTGCTCCCTTCCAGGGCCTTTTCCAACTGGCCCAGGGGGCGTGGCCCAGGCCCTTATTTGGAACGAACTTTTGGGGAAGTGTGGGAAGTGTTCTGCCATTGCTTCCCTGTTCCAGGTGGTTAATGGGCTTTAAAATGTCCCCAAGCAGTCGGTGGCAATTTAAATTTTTATTCCTTTTTCCCCTTTTTTCCTTTGTTGGGTGGGTGAGTGGGATGGATAGTTGGTTGGGGATTAATTTTAGTATAATTGTTCTGTTCCTTTTTGTTGTTGTTGTTTTATTGTTTTATTGGTTCTGTATAGTTTGTGTTTTGTTTTTAAGGGGCGGGATCAGGGCTGCCTGGGAGTGGGGCCCTAGCCAACACGATGGCTGGGACAAGTTCCACAGGGGGGGGAGCACTGGGACATCCAATCTCGGTGGTCATGGGCAGGAGGCGGAGTTACGCTAAGACCAGACCATGTCATTACCGAGGAGGCAGGTTTAGTCGTTGTTTGAAGACTATCCCTGCCTCCGGGTCTGGCCTTGACCGGATGGATACTGGAATCAACAGGGGAAACCCACATGACCTGAAAGTGTTGCTGTGCAATGCCAGGTCAATGATGAATAAAACCACTGCCATCCACGACTTGATTGTGGATGGAGGATTTGACCTGGCATGTGTGACAGAGACCTGGTTGGAGGAAGCAGATGGGCCTGTTCTTGCCGCTGCTTGCCCACCAGGTTTCTCTTACGCACAGCAACCCAGGTCATGTGGGCGGGGAGGGGGGGTTGCAGTGATTTTTAGGAAGTCACTAGCTTGCACCAGGCGTCCTACTGGGAAGATCCAGTTCTCTGAGTGCATGTTCTGGAAGTTGGGCAATAGGGGCAGTACAGGATTCCTTTTGGTGTACCGACCTCCCCGCTGCACCAAGGATTCCCTGTCCGAGCTGCTTCAGGTGGTGGTGGACAGAAGTACTGTTTTTGGGGGACAGGGGGTGGGCTGGTGTGGAGGACTCCCTGGTCCTGAATAGGGTAACTGTGCCCCTGAAAGACCAGGTGCGCAGCCTGGGAGTCATTTTGGACTCACAGCTGTCCATGGAGGCGCAGGTCAATTCTGTATCCAGGGCAGCTGTCTACCAACTCCATCTGGTACGCAGGCTGAGACCCTACCTGCCCGCGGACTGTCTCGCCAGAGTGGTGCATGCTCTAGTTATCTCCCGCTTGGACTACTGCAATGCGCTCTACGTGGGGCTACCTTTGAAGGTGACTCAGAAACTACAACTAATCCAGAATGCGGCAGCTAGACTGGTGACTGGGAGCGGCCGCCGAGACCACATAACACCGGTCTTGAAAGACCTACATTGGCTCCCAGTACGTTTCCAAGCACAATTCAAAGTGCTGGTGTTGACCTTTAAAGCCCTAAACGGCCTCGGCCCAGTATACCTGAAGGAGCGTCTCCACCCCCATCGTTCTGCCCGGACGCTGAGGTCCAGCGCCGAGGGCCTTCTGGCGGTTCCCTCATTACGAGAAGCAAAGCTACAGGGAACCAGGCAGAGGGCCTTCTCGGTAGTGGCGCCCGCCCTGTGGAACGCCCTCCCATCAGATGTCAAAGCAATAAATAACTACCTGACATTCAGAAGACATCTTAAGGCAGCCCTGTTCAGGGAAGTTTTTAATCTGTGATATTTTACTGTATTTTTGGTTTCTATGGAAGCCGCCCAGAGTGGCTGGGGAAACCCAGCCAGATGGGCGGGGTACAAATAATAAATTATTATTATTATTATTATTATTATTATTATTATTATTATTACTCCCATCACGTGGCTACCAGTTTGGCTTTTGAATTCGAAACACGTTTATTGAGCTAATGCCTCTTATAGCTTGGCTGAAATGCAACCTTGGAGATCCATGTTGCTGTAATTGTGAAATCTAGTAAATCTACAACCATTGGACCTTCGGGGGGGGAGCCAGTGCAAGGGTGGGTGGTGGACTTAGGTGGTAAAGCTTTTAGTGTTTCTGAATAGGATCTATCTCCTAAGAGCAGTTTGAATGAGAGAAATGATGCGTCTCTGACATGTATATGCAGGCTGAAACGTCTTTATTTCAGCTACCACCTTAGGTCAAAATCACAGCTTGCTGCTTAAACAATGAAACCAATTTGCAGGATATTTATATTCCCTGAGTGGCTGCCCTCCAGCTGCCCACAAACACACAAGTACACAATTTACTGCCGGCTCTTCAGCAAAAACCAAGCAGCATAGAGGATTAGCCAAAACACACGTAATGCGCCCAAAATATGGATCAGATCAGCAGCGTACATAATAATGTTAGTGACCACTGGAAGCTGCCATCTTACTGAGTCAGACCCATTGGTCCATCTAACTCAGTGCTGTCTACACGGACCGGCAGCAGCTCCCCAGGGATTCAGAAAAGGGTCCCTCTTGACCTTACCTGGAGATGTTGGGGAGTTGCATCACTTATGTGGACATTACAGTTTCCACTCAGTTCATTTCGATGCAAAGGAAATGGAATGCAAACGGAGACAAGGGACATAATTAGTTGCATATCACTTCCAGACTGAAAGCAGCAACAGCCGTGAATATTAATCATATTCACTAGATTGATTTGTGTCCTGGACATGGGACAAATAACCGAGCACCAGCAATTTTTGCTTCTGCTTCTATTTTTGTATGAATTTGCCAACATCCCTCGCCTCAGGTGACATTTAACATGAAGAGGCTGTTGCTTTTTGGTGTGAAGTTTATATCTATGGTTATAGCCAGGGACGACCTTTTTCCATAGGTGCCTGGATATACCTGGCATATTACAGGTCTGTGCAAATCCTCTGTGCGCCTTGCCCTTTCAAAAATGAAGAAGGAAACTAGCCAACAGCCATTTCTCGATTTCTTAATTATGTGGTAACTTGATATTTTGTTTTCTCCTTCGCTGGGTGCAGCTGATCAGACCAAAGTTTTCTGTTCCAGGATATAATCGTGGCGCATGTTGCGTTGCTTATCCATAATGTGTCACTTGTGAGTAATCAAGCAAAAGTGACATTTAGCCACCCACTTGTACCAGCAGCCGCTGAATTAACAGGTGCTTTACCTCAAGTGATCCAGACCAGCAGCTACCCACAACAACCAAAAGCCGTATTGGGAGCAGCAGCGGAGCAAGCCAATCAGGCGCCTGGGGTGGCGCGCATGCCCTGCCCCCAGGGGCGGGGCCAGCCAGGGCACTATGCTCCATGGAGCCTCCAAGGAGTCTGCCTGCCTCCTCCCAGTCAGCCACCCTACAGCTGGGGGGGGGAGGCGCAGATGGACCGCTTGGGGCATCGCGGAGCCTGTGGGCGCCCAAGCCACTGTGTTACTCCCAGGAGAGATGTGTGGCTCAGGCGCGCTGCAGGCCCCATAGTGAGTGCCGCCTGCCATTTTGTCACCCCCCTCAGTGGTGACACCTGGGGTGACCCGCCCCCTTTCTCTGCCCCTGATTGGGGGGGAGCCTTGAAAGGGTCCTCTCTGATAATGGTATTCTGTAAAAAGAAAATTTAAAAGATTTAAACAATAGCTGTTTTTAATCAATCATTCCCTCTCTTTCCTGCTCTGAGCGCCAATAATTTTTGTTTTTAAGATTTGTTTGTACCTCTTAGAGACAAGGAAGAAATTGAATTCGATTTTCATTCGAAGCTGCATCTATTAAATGTGCACTTTCTGAAACAATATGTGAATCAAAACATAGCTAGCCTACGAAATTCACATTTAGCCAAATTTTGCAATGGAGTTCTCCAACCAATGTTTACAAAAATGCATCTATTAGGCAGGAGTGTGCATAAAAATGACTATATTAGTGAAAACAACATAATACATTAAAAGAAATTTGCTTGCAAAAACGTGTCCAAATAGCATACAAAATGTGTTTGTTATGAGAAATTTGCACTAAAATGCTGAAGGATTCCCATGAGTTTTCAAATATTTGTTTTATTGACATTTTCAATAAACAGAACAATCAATTTACAACAACATTGCCATTCTTTATAATACAATGAGCTTATTGTTATTATTTTTAAAAAAGCAAATTGCTGCAGCAATGTGGAAAACTGAATTTAAGACTGGAAAAATGAGAAAGCTACAATGCATCCCTAACCTTTGCAAAACTTGGGGTTTCCCCAGACCTGCTGATAAACTCACTCCTTGTGTATGTATGCATGCTGCCATTTTGATGACATAAACAATAGCACTCGCCTCTGAACTTTCAAAATAGGGGAGAAAATGGAGTGTGTTCCATGAGTATAGAAATTTACTAAGGAGTAGGAGTTGGGGAGAAGCATGGATTCCTGAGCAGACTTACCTAATTTGATCCATGTCAATCACATTTACATGTGGGCAACTATCCCCACCCCAACCCATACAATTTCCCTGAGGTGTCATCAAACCCCTTTGCACCTAGGGGAACTTGCTCTATGCAATGAAAGCTCCCAGCAGCAAGAAGCTTTACTTTCTGTTTCCATACTAATAACGCTAACAGAACAAGGACACTCCCAGTCGGCTGTGCAACGATTTGGAAAAATAATTTATGATCCAAGTGTCTGGGGAATAAAAGGTAAAGGTACCCCTGCCCGTACGGGCCAGTCTTGACAGACTCTGGGGTTGATGCGCCCATCTCACTCTATAGGCCGGGGGCCAGCGCTGTCCGGAGACACTTCCGGGTCACGTGGCCAGCGTGACATCGCTGCTCTGGTGAGCCAGAGCCGCACACGGAAACGCCGTTTACCTTCCCGCTAGAAGCGGTCCCTATTTATCTACTTGCACCTGAGGGTGCTTTCGAACTGCTAGGTTGGCAGGCGCTGGGACCGAGCAACGGGAGCGCACCCCGCCGTGGGGATTCGAACCGCCGACCTTTCGATCGGCAAGCCCTAGGCGCTGAGGCTTTTACCCACAGCGCCACCCGCGTCCCTCTGGGGAATACTAATCAATTAATGTTGATGATGATGCCTCAAGGCCTTTCTGTTTGATGAACGTGTTAATGATTACCACATTCTTCCATAGTAGTAGACCCGAAACAAGAAAATAATATTGTGGGCACTCCAGGCGCTTTGTTTTATACTTTGCAACATGTCATTGACACAATAATAGTGCAGCAAATGTGAATTTGTACTGGGTGGCTCACTCATAATTCCACTTCAATAGTTGTTCTATGATGTTTCATTATTGCCAGTGCTATTTTTCTCACCATGAACGCCTCCCTCTTAGACTGGCATTGGTGCCCACCTGAGAGGTGCCGGAACTGAGTTCCGATGAGTTCTAGCTGAAACAAAGCCCTGATTATTGCTGTCTGGAGGGGCACTGCTTGCACTAACTTGTAGCATTTGTGGTATAAAAACAGAAGTTCAGCAAGAAAGTACAGGGCATTCACCAATTGGAAACAAAGCAGTATGCCCACCTCGAATTTTCTGCAGGTGCTTTTGCCAGATGCAAAGAGCCAGTGTGGTGTAGTGGTTAAGAGCGGTCGTCTCGTAATCTGGTGAACCGGGTTCGCGTCTCCGCTCCTCCACATGCAGGTGCTGGGTGACCTTCGGCCAGTCACACTTCTCTGAAGTCTCTCAGCCCCACTCACCTCAGAGAGTGTTTGTTGTGGGGGAGGAAGGGAAAGGAGATTGTTAGCCGCTTTGAGACTCCTTAAAGGGAGTGAAAGGCGGGATATCAAATCCAAACTCTTCTTCTCTTCTTCTTCTTCTTCTTCTACAGTGGTACCTCAGGTTAAGAACTTAATTCGTTCTGGAGGTCCATTCTTAACCTGAAACTGTTCTTAACCTGAGGTACCACTTTAGCTAATGGGGCCTCCCACTGTCGTGTGATTTCTGTTCTCATCCTGAGGTAAAGTTCTTAACCCGAGGTACTATTTCTGGGTTAGCGGAGTCTGTAACCTGAAGCGTCTGGAACCTGAAGCGTCTGGAACCCGAGGTACTGTATAGAAATGAGGATCAAGTACAATTGCCCTGACACAATCATAAGCTCACATCAGCATGAATACACAAGCAAAAAGGTGTCTGGAAGGCTTTTGTGTTATTTCATCCGTTATGACACTGTTGTTGGCTGGGCTCTATCTATTATTGGGGTATTTATTTGATTAACGATAATCCTGGTTGTTTATATTTCTTTTCTTTTAAACAATTTTTAAAAATTCCCTGCAACCAGGAAATCCCTTTCCCTAGCGCAGATGTCATTATCTTACTTCTTTTTTTGTTAGTTTTTTTCCTGCCATCCAACATTGCCCTCCTCAAAGTACAAAACATTTATGAAATGTCAGAATTAAGCAGATGCTAGCACAGCTGTAAATTCCAGTCTCCGAGACAGGCAGACAGCATTCTGCCACTAAACAAATAGGGATTGTGAGTAAATGTCACCATTAAATACAGATTCAAAGCAGCAACTGCAGGAGGGTGTGTGCTGCCTGAGGAATTTGTCCGGTCCAAATTCCAAAACAAATCCAGCTGATCTGCACCTTTTGGACTAATGGGTAGTTTGCAATGCACTTCTCTTTGGGATTTTGCCGTCGAATGAATTTTATGACACATTCCAACAGCAGCCTTTTAATAAATTTCATATTCCTTTTTATTTTTGCAGGTAACTGCTGCTCCAGGTAGCTACAGAAGGGGTGGGGAGCTTTCGGCCCTCCAGATATTGCTGAACTACAACTCCCATCAGCCCCAGCAAGCATGTGCAATAGTCAGGGGAGACGGGAATTGTATCTAAGCAATATCTGTGGGGGCCATAGGTCCCCCACACCTGATTTAGAGCATAGGTGGGCAATTACTGGGCCACAAGCACTGCAGAAGTTCTAAATCAGTGGTCCCTAAACTCCCCGCTCCCCCACGGGAAACTTGAAAATTGCTGAGGCCACTTAATTATCTTGCTGTCTTTTGTAGCAACTGCAATGTGCTGTGTTAGGTGCTGTATGATTTTTATTGGTATTTTGTAGGGCCTTTTTTATTTCTTATATTGCATTAATAATACAACTTCCACAGAATTCGGACTGTAAGACAATAAAATACAATATAAAAAATGAAAGCAGCAATAAAACATATGTGAATATTTCATGTTGAAGGAAGCTCACAGATCCCTGTTTCGGAATCCCTGTTCTAAATATTTTAAATGCTTTTATAAAATTGTTTTATTATTATTATTATTATTATTATTATTATTATTATTATTATTATTATGCTGCCTTGTCATTTGCTGACTTGGTACCCCTTTGGAAGGCAGAGTGGGCTAGAAACGGCAGAAATAAAACAATGCCTATAAATCAGCGCATGCAAATTGTATGCAAATCGGTGTCTCCTTTTGCTCCTCTTTTCCAGCGCATCTCACCAGAAGCAGCCATTGCGGCTCTGGCACGGCCATGACAAGGCTGTTCCCTTGTCTGGGGGCGCGTCCGTGTGACCCTTTGGCCAATCACAGCTATGTGCAAGGGTGGGGCTGGAGGTGGACCTGAGGGAAGACTTCATCCCTCTGGTCTGCTTCTAAACCATATTAAAGCCAGCTAGGCCGAAGCCTCAGCAGCCAAAGGAAGAGAATGGCCACAGTATCAGCTAACCCTACAGGAACCATTTTAACACTTGATAGGCCAAAGCCTATTACTAACCATAGCTGTCAACTTACAGATTTGAAAATAAGGAGCCAGCAGCCTCGGAAATAAGGGATCAGCAGCCAAAATAAGGGATTTTCCAAGCACAGGTGTGTGCAACTTCTGAGCCCCTCCGAGCCAAAGGCAGAAAGCCCAGCCAGCGGCCAAACGAAGCCTCAAGCAGTGGTTCCCACAGCGCAGCAACCCAGCAAAGGGAATGCAGCAAGGAAAACCACTGTCACCTCTCCGCTGGGAAGCGCTGAGCAAAGGCGAGTCCCCAGGCAACACAGCCGATTTGATTGGCACAAGGCATGCAAGCTCCACCCCCCAGTTGTTCTTAGACTCCTTATTAGGTGAGCAACGCAGCCAAGCAACACAGTTGGAGCCTCCCTCCTCCCTGGCCGACAGGCAGGGAGGGAGAGGAGCTGCTTCCTTTGAAACCCGGGAAATTTACGGGATATCATCAATCCGGGACAGCAGCGGGACACGGCGCTGGGATAAGGGAGTTTCCCGCCAAATAAGGGACGGTTGACAGCTATGTGACTAACCCTGAGGCCTATAAAAGAGTTTCCTGGCCAGGCCTCCTGCTTAGGTCTGAGCTGTGAAGAAGTGTCACAGTTTTCTGCCTTGCCTCTTGCCATACCACTCTGCTTAATCCCTTGGTTATTTGGCATTAGCCAGACCTGGGGCAGCTATTTAGGAAATGAAACTGATCCTCTTATGGCACAGTTTTCAAGGGAAGCTCAATTTATGAGGTGCACTAAAGCACCAAAGTTTCTCAGAGAAAAACAGCTTCATTACAGAAAAGGCTGGCTGATGGGGAGAAAGAGAATATTGTCCTCAAATGAACTCGATTGAGAGAGTGGAGGACCAGTCTTGAAGCCTTCTTCTTCTTCTTCTCCTTCCTTCGTTTATTTATTGATCTGATTCCATTTATGAATCACTTCCCATAAAATAACTCAAAGCAATTCCACAGTTGTTGTTTTTTAAAAAAATCAGCAATAAAAACAATTAAAAGCAATTCTGTATGTCAAAGCAATTAAAAACAATTCCACACATAAAAATCATTCCACATATACAAGCAAATTAAAAACGGCTCCCTATTTAAGTACAATTATAGATGTATAAGGGACGCGGGTGGCGCTGTGGGTAAAAGCCTCAGCGCCTAGGGCTTGCCAATCGAAAGGTCGGCGGTTCGAATCCCCGCGGCGGGGTGCGCTCCCGTTGCTCGGTCCCAGCGCCTGCCAACCTAGCAGTTCGAAAGCACCCCCGGGTGCAAGTAGATAAATAGGGACCGCTTTCTAGCGGGAAGGTAAACGGCGTTTCCGTGTGCGGCTCTGGCTCGCCAGAGCAGTGATGTCACGCTGGCCACGTGACCCGGAAGTGTCTCCGGACAGCGCTGGCCCCCGGCCTCTTGAGTGAGATGGGCGCACAACCCCAGAGTCTGGCAAGACTGGCCCGTATGGGCAGGGGTACCTTTACCTTTATAGATGTATAAATTATTTCAGAGCTAACCAAGATTGGGATTTCTCTATTTTCAAAGTTTGTTGAAAAGGGAAGTCGGATCATGGAGATGAAATGACTCCCCCATGAGCAAAAGTTGCAACATTTTGGGGCTTTTTTTGTTGAGAGAAAAGGTGTGCAAGAGGTAACATGATAGAAATTTATAAAATTAGGCATGTCATGGAAACAGGGAATAGAGGGGGGTGGGAATTCACTCTAAAAACACTAGAACTCTCAGACAATGAAGCTGAACAGGGCAGGTAAAAGAAAGTACTTCTTTATGGAGATGGAACTATGGAACTCACTCCCACAGGAGGCAATGTTTGGGCCGACTCATTGAGGATAAAGCTATCCAAGGATACTAGCCATGATGGCTGTGCTCTGTCTCCACAGGCAGATACTGAAAACCACCAGAGGGGAGAGGGCTCTTGTACATCAACCGGATGGCCAAAGGTGTCGGGATCTCTGCTCGGCCAAGCTGATAAAGCTCATTTTCCTCCGACATCGCCCTCCCGACGAATAATTAACGACCTGAGCCTTTGATGAAGCCTCAGGCACATTCCATTCAGCAGAGAATCAAAGCAGCAGAAGTGATGAGATTTATGGCTACATCGCTATGCTTTATTTCTAAGCTACGCAGACAGCAAAGAAATATAAATCCTCTCTCTATGAGAGCAGAGAGCAACTGAAACAAAGGAACAGGAAATCAGTAAATGTCACATCTGTCTCCTGCCTCCGTGAGACTTCCAACAGGCTGGAAGGTGTCTGGAATGTAAACAGAGTCCTGTGACTCCAAGCAGCTGCACAGTGGCAAAACAGAAACTAACATCAGGTTCCCCACCCTGGCTGGCGAGCTGCTGCTATTCAAAGCAGACAACACTGGGTGGGTGGAGAAATAATACGACTTGGTAGAAAGTTTACTTCCTAGTCTTGTAAAAGGGTAAAAGAGTATTGAGAGATGATCCATAATAAATTGGGGAAAATGTTTAAAAGTACTTTCCCCAAAAAACCAGAGTCCTTTCTGTTGGGGATAATTCAGACTGAAATTCCCAGGTGTCCAAAAAGGTTATTTATGTATGATACTACTGTGGCCCATGTTTTGTGAACCCAAAAATGGAAAATGAGCGAGGTCCCAACCAAAGAGGAATGGCAACTTAAGTTGACGGAATATGCGCAACTCGCAGACTTAACATATAGATGAAGAGAACAGTACAAATTCTACAGACACCCTCCATATCTCCTCAAAATCATTTATCCCACATATTCCCCGTCTTACCTTAATGGCACATGTTAATTTATCATTGATAGATATATTCCACCCCATTGAAAATTGATAATAATGCTACCTTTTGGTCAGCTTTCACCCAGTGATTTCTCTTATCTCTTTAAACACCCTTTGCCAAAAAACTATAGTTCCCAGGATTCTTGGAGGGAGGGATCAAGTGCTTTAAATATGTGGCAAATGTATAGTGTAAGGTAAGGAATACGGGACGCGGGTGGCGCTGTGGGTAAAAGCCTCAGCTCCTAGGGCTTGCCGATCGAAAGGTCGGCGGTTTGAATCCCCGCGGCGGGGTGCGCTCCCATTGCTCGGTCCCAGCGCCTGCCAACCTAGCAGTTCGAAAGCACCCCCGGGTGCAAGTAGATAAATAGGGACCGCTTTCTAGCGGGAAGGTAAACGGCGTTTCCGTGTGCGGCTCTGGCTCGCCAGAGCAGCGATGTCACGCTGGCCACGTGACCTGGAAGTGTCTCCGGACAGCGCTGGCCCCCGGCCTATAGAGTGAGATGGGCACACCAACCCCAGAGTCTGTCAAGACTGGCCCGTACGGGCAGGGGTACCTTTACCTTTACCTTTAAGGAATAGATCTTGTTGTCCTTCAACACCTAATTGTCCCTGGCCACGCGGGTTGGGGTCCCCACCCTGATCTAAAATCTGAAAGAGTGGAGGAATCCTGTACCACATGGGGATGGGGTATTATAATGCTTTTTCTGATTATTATTTTTAATTGGAAAAGCTCACATTGAACATTTGGGAGGGCTGCATTATATTTTGTTCCTTCTCTTTCAATTTTAATAATGCGGAGTATTGTGTGACTTGCAGCCAAAAGCTAATTGAATGCGCCCGATAAGGGGGATTATATTGTAAAGGAAGAATTCTTCTACCAGGGAGAAGGCCAGAAAACAACAAAAGAGAACATCCCAAGATACACACACACACACACACTTTGTTAAATATATCACCATAAACCTCAGTCTGCTTTTATGCCTGTTCAAATACTTGCAACTTCACAAGACTCTTCCAGCTTGAAAGAAGTCCTAGCAATTTAATCAAACATCACGGATGAGAGAGAGAGGTGGGGAGAGGGCAGGGGAACAACTACCCTCATGTGTGCTTAGAGGAGCAGGATTTTTAAAGGGATCACCAACGTGAACCGCAGGTGGATTTCTGCAGCCGTGCCACTGCTTAGCAACCACACATTAAAACCTGGGAAGGGAGGGCAAAACAGCCAGAAGAATCCCGGCCCAAGATGTGACTTGGCCTTGTGAGTTGTACTGAAGGAAACACAATTCCACAGAGGCAGAGAATTGCATCCAACTAAGTTAGGGTCAGTAGTGTAGCGGCAAATTCAGACGTGCAGGGTGATTTCATGGTGGTCACAGCCATGCCTCTTCTAAGCTTCTTAGATTATCTTTGGAGCATACAGAAGAGTAACTCCTGGATGTTCTCCCCATGTGCCTTCTCTAGATTGGCCCTCAGAGCCAATCCTCAGTGGCTGATTCCCCTCCTTTCACTCTGATTGGCTCCGATCAGCACAAAGACTGAGAAGGTCTCTTCTCAGTGGCTAAAATGCTCCCATTTCATGCTGATTTGGCAGCTCTGGGACACTGGAGACAGGGATCCTCTTGGGACTCTATTGCAGAAATAGTAATGGGGCTTCAGTCTCCTGTGACCCGCCCTCCAACACCTCTTAGGGAAAAGGGAAAAGGTAACCATTTGGTCCAGTCGCGGATGCCTCTGGGGTTGCGACGCTCATCTCACTTTATTGGCCGAGGGAGCTGGCATACAGCTTCTGGGTCATGTGGCCAGCAGTGCACGGAACCAGAGCAGTGCACGGAAACACCGTTTACCTTCCCACTGGAGCAGTACCTATTTATCTACTTGTACTTTTGATGTGCTTTCGAACTGCTAAGTTGGCAGGAGCAGGGACCGAGCAACGGGAGCTCACCCCATCGCGGAGATTCGAACCACCTACCTTCTGATCGGCAAACCCTAGGCTCTGTGGTTTAGACCACAGCGCCACCCGCGTCCCTCTGGTTAGGGTAGTTCCACTGAAATCAAAGTTAGGCATCTCCGTTAATTTCAGTAGGTCTACTCTGACCATTAGACTTATGCCAGGGTTCAGATCTCTGCTCAGTCAGGAAGTCAACAGAGTGGCCTTGGACCACTCACAGCCTCTCTGTCTAACCTACTTCACAGGGTTGTTGTCGTGAGGATAAAATGGGGAGGAAGAGAACCATGCAGACCTCCTTGAGTTCATTGCAGGAAAAGTCTGGTATAAATGTAATAGATCCATAAAATTATTATTATTACTGGCTATAGCCAACAAAGTCCTACTCAAAAGTAGACCAATTGGCTTCCATGGCTGCTCACACATTGTATGTCCAGAGATGGAAAGAAGAAACAGTTCCAACTAAGGAAGACGGGCAAAAAAACTGGTGCAGAAATGGTGAAACTTACCAGAAGATTAAGAAATCAAGAAGAGAGATGTTTTAATATAGAATGGGGGAAATTTATTGATTATCTGAAGAATTGTTGTAAACCACTTAAATCCCCAGCAGGACTGATATAAAAATGTGCTGTGAGAATAACTTAAACATAACATAAAGGACGACTAGATATGAACTGTCTATGCAGTGGGGGAAAATAAGTAACCACAGAAAGGGGGGAAGGAGGGGTCGCCGATTGGGTGTTTCATTTGGATCTGTAAATCCAGATTTGTGATTCTATTGTCAAGTGTGAAAATGAAAAATAAAATATTAAAGAAAAAAGTTATTGTCACACCATATAACAAAATTATAGGGAGGAAAGGGCAATTTAGATGGGCAAAAAGTTGATGTAACTCTCTCTATTGCTTGCATTGAAGTCCCCACCCTACTTTCAGCCTGGACATCTTGCTTAATTCCTTTGCCCCAGAATTGTTTGGATGCTCTAATTACAGATTCCCATTAAGAGGCACATTTGAAAGCCAACAGGACGTTATTAGAATCAGGATTCCTAAGATGTTCTTCCAGCTGAACATCTGCCACGGCTAATTAAAAACGAGTTGACGAGAGAACCTCTTTAAAATGAAACATCGATATCTGTCAAATGGCTGCTCGATGGTGCGACTAGCCTCTATAGGAGGAGATTCAGGTATCCCATCTGAAGTGAGGGCAAAAGATGGTTTTAGGTTGATTTCAGTGTGCATGTGCCCCCCAAGTGTTGGCTTTGTCTTGGGGGATGGGGGGCTTGGACGAGAAGCCTTCAGTGGAACCCCAATCTTTTACCACGGTCCCATTCACTCATGACTTACCCCAAAGAAACCTGGGTGCTGTGATTCATTGCGAAGGTTAGGAGGGAGAAACTACAGCCCTCAGGATTCTTTTGGATGAAGTCATGTGCTTTAAATGTTCATTGGCTGTGCTTTAAATTGTGGGAAAGTTCAGGGTGGCAGGAGAGGATATATTGTTTATTAATATCCTTCCTAACTTGCCCTAGCAAGTTCCTTTACTTAGCAGAATTTACATTCCCCTTTTTACATTCACAGCAGGTAGCTGGTTGCAGGCTTGTGTAAGCCTCTCACTATTATACAATTCAGTCTGTGTCAGATTGAATTGTACATTCCTGGTAAGTTCCCTTGAATCCCTCTTAAAAGAATAAAGATGCCACAATCTTATTCAAAGTCAATAAAAGAAGTTTACTTACATCAGTTCACAGCTGGATCCATGAAGGCAGACTTAGTTACAAATATATACATGTGGATCTACCCCATATGGAGGTATGATCCCAGTGCTTCTGCTAGCTGAGAGGCTAGCAGAGCAGTCCTAGCTAGAAGGTGGTCAAACAAAGAAGGAAGTGAAAAGAGGGACTTGTCCTTTTGTTACCTGGACAGGTTAGGTCATGCCCACCTTCTATCACATGCAAAGGAAGGATGCTCCAGCCAGGAGGAACAGGAAGTTTCGACTAGCTGGACCAAACATCCACTTGCATGTCCGCTCTCGGAAAACAAGGAATGCTGTATTTGACTGCTCCCAGTGGATTACATCCCACATAAATGTGCTGATCTGCCCACGTGTGCAGGGGTCAGAGTCGCATCCATTGACGTTCACCACTTTCTCCTCCACTGGTCCGAAAACCCCTGGCAAGTAGCCCTTGGGAGGCTGTGAGTGTGGCGATCACCCAGGGTCCCCAGACATTTGACGGTCTATTGATCCCTGTGCCACCACTGATTGCTTTCCCGCTGCCACCAACCCGTTTCTCTCGGGTACACACGGAGTCCAGACAGTTGTTAACATTAACAAATAATCGAGTTTATTTTATAGGCATGAACAAGCTTGTGGTTTCAGTTAATTTTTCTTGGCAGTTTCTTAATCTTAGTTTCTTTGCTGACCCATACGTTCCTAACAACTTCAAACTGATTATCCCAACTATCTATCTGACTCCACCTAACAGTTCCTCTCACTCTCTCACAACACAACTCGACCAACCCACAGACTTATCTTCCCTCTTCCTTCTCCAACTCCCAACTCTCAACTGACTTCCACACAACTCCCACTCTAACTCTAACTCCTCCCCTTGGGTTCCCACTGGCCAATCACATCACACTCATTTAACCCTTTCCTTGTGACCTACCTAGGAGGCAAACGCCACAGTGAGGAACCTCTATGGCCCTCAGGTTGGAACCATTTCCCCAGCCTTTCCTGGCAGCTCATTTGTTGGCTTTATGCTCATCATTGCCATTCCCACCTCATCATAGCACAAATGTACCCAATTGCCCTCCCATAGAGTTGATGGAAATCACAGACGAAAGGTCACTGTTTATGTTTGCTTCTGGCGTCTGAAGTCCTGGGCACATCTTCGCTCAGTCTGCAGTTGACTCTTGCATCCTTTCCCTTAATTCAGTTTGATCCTTTATTGACAGGACACCCTGTAGAAGTGATACCAAAAATATAATTAAAGGATGAGTTCTCTTAAGGCTGCTGTGAACTGCCTCCACCTCCGGAAGGGAAGGCTTCACGCTGCGGGAGCACATAGCCTTGCTGTGAGCAGATTACATCATTGCCACCCCCACCAGCAACATCACCTTATGTATGAATCGGCAAAGAAGGGAGAGGGTCCCCCCCCCATATGAAACCTTAAAGCAAACAAACTGATATAAAACATTCCAAAGATCGTATCAAAAAATAAAATGCATAAGTGAACCATTCATCCTCATCACACACTTTGGAAAAAACATGTGTATAAATGCCAGTCACACAGGATCGATTGCAACAGCAGACTTGTGAAATGAACACAAATCATCTCTAAACTTTGGAGAGAGTCAGTGGCATGATATCTAAATAAAGATAATCCGGGGCTATCAAGATAAAGTTCAGGATAAAATACCTCTCCCAAAAAATAAACTGAACAGAAGATGGTCTATGTTCTTCTGGCGGTACACAAATTTAATAAATAATAATAATTAATGAAAGAGCAGTAATCATAGAATTTATCTCTGGTAATTTCACCTCTGACTGCTCTGCAATGTTGTGTTAGCTCATGGGTAGGCAAACTAAGGCCCAGGGGCCGGATCCGGTCCAATCGCCTTCTAAATCCGGCCCACGGACGGTCCGGGAATCAGTGTGCTTTTACATGAGTAGAATGTGCCCTTTTATTTAAAATGCATCTCTGGTTTATTTGTGGGGCATAGGAATTCGTTCATCCCCCCCCAAAAAAAAATATAGTCCGCCCCCCCCCCCACAAGGTCTGAGGGACAGTGGACCGGCCCCCTGCTGAAAAGATTTGCTGACCCCTGTGTTAGCTTGTCTGCAAGCACAACCTTCCAAACCCTATCATACAAGTATTGCGGGGGGGGGGGGTTATGTGTGTTTTTATGGTATTGTGAAATTGCTTCGAGGTGCTTCCTAGGAAGCAATTCATAAATTAAATAAATAAGTAGATAACTGTATTATTTCATTTTAAGAAAGAAAACAGGCCCAAAAGGGGGGGGGAGGGCTTAAAAACCACTCTCAGAAAAAAAATGTTTCCTTTGGGAGGGAGTGTGGGATATAAACTGAATAAATGGAATGAATTCTAACTAATGTGCTGGGGGTTTTTTTATTATAAAATAAAATAAAATAAATATCTGGAGCCAACATGCAGTCCTTCCATGTTTTAATACATGTCACAAAGTTGAAAGTTTGGAGCAGGCTTTCCAGCAGCTGTAAATTGAATTAATGTTATTAAAGTCAATGGGCACAGACAAAACCTCCACAAACAGAGCCTTCCTGTTCCCTTCTACAGAGGGTGTGTGCCAACCAGGAGGAATTACAGTGACAGCCCAAGGAGGGAAATTACAGTGGAGAAAGGAGGGAGATTGTGGAGAAGGGGTTTTCTCCGTTCACAAGCCGAGAACGTAGGAAGCTGCCTTAGACTGAGTCAGACCATTGGGACACCCAGCTCAGTACTGCCTGCTCTGGCTGGCAGCTGCTATCCAAGTAGTGTTAATTTTTGTGTTTTAACAATCATTCACTCAGTAATGGTGTTAGGACCACAGGAAGGTGTCTTATGCTGAGTCAGATTATTGGTCCACTGAGGTCAGTATTGTCTACACTGACTGGCAGCAGCTTCCCAGGATTCCGAGACAGGAGTCTCTTCCATTCCAAAGATGCCAGGGACTAGACACATTGTGCCCTCCAGAAATCATCTCCCATCATCCCTGGTTGGCCAGGCTGGCTAAGACTGATGGGAGCTGTATTGCAGCATCATTTCAAGAGCAGCATATTGGCTACCCTGTGACTTTCACTGGCTGGCAGATCTTTCCCATCCTCATTTAGACATGCTGAGAACTGGAACCTTCGCATGCAAAATCCACTACTGAGCCACTGTTAGAGACGTAGTTACCTGTTGCAGGAAGAGACCAAGAAGGGGTAATTTGAGTTTCGTGCTGAGATTCAGGTTGCCAACTGATTGGGCAAAAACAACCTGCATGGTGCCTTTGCTTTTAAAAGCTGCTTGATCCACAGCAATGTATCTGCCGCTCTTATATGCTGCTTTTCTATTCAGGATCTCCAAGACAGCTAATAATATTTAAGATCAGGATTTTTAAAAACGCAAGAAGACAATTCAAGCTACAAATTCCTAGTTCAAAATCCTTGCATCAGCTGCTTGGGCAGGGGTTGATGCCAGAATTTGCTCCTGCAGCTTTCAAAACTGGCTATATTTTTGACACCTGCATAGTGGTATAGACCCAGGAAGCAAGGAAGGCTGGTCAACTGGGGCACTGACCCACCAACCTCCGTCCCACCACTTGCAGAACTCAGCAGCAAAGAGAAGGATGGGGACAAAACTGGAATCAATGAACAGTGGCTGCCATTGGCTCTGCCTCTGTCTGTCATTGGCTCTGCCTCTGCCTCCGGTTGGCTTCTCCATCTTCTGCCCCTCCAGCCCCAATGGGTACCACTGCCCATATCTTTGCCCCACTGCAAAGGAAGGATGTACCACCTGGTCTTTCTGAATGTGCAGGTTGTTTCTTAGGCGGCTGTAGCCTCTGGTGAGAGGCTCTCCAGGCCCGAGAAATTAATGTGCAATTCTTTTGTTGATAAAGCTTGTTTGTATTAGAACAGTGAGTCATGCTTTGTTGTATCCTTCTGATCTATTATCCGGACAGGAACCACCTCTTCTCTTTTCAGTGGCTAAATGAGACATGCCGCTCTCAGTGGGTTCCTTGACTTCACCTCGCAATCTTTTGAGAGCAGGGATGTTTAAATGGCTCACACCAGTGTGACAAAAACGAGACAGCCTTCCGACCAGGTTGCACTCTGGATGTAGTGATTCACAGGGAGCGTGCAAGAGTCTACCCGAGACTTGTTGCAAGCCACTTTTAGAAGAAACCAAGGGAATGCTAGATCAGGAGGGGAAAAGCTTTTTCTCAGTCCAGGGGCCACATTGCCAGTGGTGGGCGTTGAGGCTTCAAATTTCAGCTGCCCCCTGTGCAATGCCAGAATTCAGCCCCGCTTGCCTCTCACACTCCATTCTAAGTCATATTTATGGAATCCCCTGCCCTCCACACCCAGCACAACCCACTAAATCCACCTCTGACATTACCTTGTGGAAAACATGGGAGATGCCAGGGATGGGTGGAGACAGGGGCAAAAGTGGGCAGAGCCATGGAGGTAACTCTCATCTCTGTGCAGTATAAATTGGAGGTTCCTACACACACATAACACCAGTCTTGAAAGACCTACATTGGCTCCCAGTACATTTCCGAGCACAATTCAAAGTGTTGGTGTTGACCTTTAAAGCCCTAAATGGCCTCGGTCCAGTATACCTGAAGGAGCGTCTCCACCCCCATCGTTCAGCCCGGATGCTGAGGTCCAGCGCCGAGAGCCTTCTGGCGGTTTCCTCACTGCGAGAAGCAAAGCTACAGGGAACCAGGCAGAGGGCCTTCTCAGGAGTGGTGCCCGCCCTGTGGAATGCCCTCCCATCAGATGTCAAAGAGATAAACAACTACCTGACATTCAGAAGACATCTGAAGGCAGCCCTGTTCAGGGAAGTTTTAAATGTGTGACATTTTAATGTATTTTTAATCTTTGCTGGAAGCCACCCAGAGTGGCTGGGGAGACCCAGCCAGGTGGGCGGGGTACAAATAATATATTATTATTATTACTATTATTATTATTATTTCTCCAGGCAAGGAAGAAGCGTTATAACATTTCAAGGATGCATTCTACCCAGGAACAGTGTGAAGAAGGACTGGGAAGGGTGTGGCCTGAGGAAGGCCTTGTGGTGAAATATTTCACAGGGGAACAATTGGGGCCAGAGGCACCAGCTTGTGAGGGCGATTGGGAGGGTGACATTGTGTGCGTGTCAAACGTGGGCATCGCGCCTCCCTAAGCTAAGCAGAAGCTTCCTGTGCTTTGGGAAGGAGGCCCAGGCCTCTGGCAGGACGCTGAAGCCCTCCTGCCTCCTTCCCAAAGCTGGGTGGGCTTTGGGTAGGGGGGCTCTTGGACACTGTCAAAGCATCACGCCTTCCTCCCTAAGCTGGGTAGAAGCTTCCTGGGCTTTGGGAAGGAGGCACCAGGCTTTAATACTTTACTACTCTAATTTACTGTGAACATTTAGGGGACTAGCCTAGCCCCCCTGGTCCACTGACCACATGCCACTGGTCCAAGGATGGGTGAGAGAGATTGATCTGCAGAGTCACACTTGGTCTCCATGCCTGGGATTCCCCACCCTTGAGATTGACGATGACAGATCACCCAAGCATAGACGTTGCACAACTCTACCGCAAGCACATGGGAAAGTCAGATCTAAGGACATACAACCTTCCTTTACCACACCCCCTCACCACTTCAGCATCAGGTCTGTTCCAGAACCTTAAGGCCAAACTTGGGCATTTCAAGGAGATACAATGCCTATTTTTTAAAGGAGGGTTCCTATGTGAAAGTCAGCAATGTAGCAGGCAGGTCCTCATGTCACCATGTACAAACTTTCCCCTCCCACTGCTGCTGTTCAATGAAGTTTTTAATGGTTAATGTTTTACTCTGTTTTCAATATTTTGTTGGGAGCCATCCAGAGTGGCTGAGGCAACCCATTCAGATGGGCAGCATGTTGTTGTTGTATCATCATCATCATCATCACCAAAGGGAGAAATTCCACCCCCCAAAAAAACCCAAAAATTTGTTTAATGAGCCACTGCTGGCCACAACACTGATGATTCCAAAAGTACACAAGCAGAAGGCCTGTTTAAGGATTTACCACCTTTCAAGGTTATGATTCAAAGCGGGCTGAGGATGAGGCGATTAATCTGGCAACATCTCAGTGGGTCACCCCCCCCCAAAAAAAAAAAATGAAAAGGGGAACAGGTCCTTAATTCTCCCGCTCTTCGGCTCCAGCATATTTCACTGCTGAAATATGAGCAACTCCACTCGGCTGAGATGGAACGAGAAATTTCCTCCCAAGAGTTAGGGAAGATGCCCATAACTCACAGGGAGCACAGTAAGTTAAAAGTTTTCCTTTCCCTTTTGAAAAATAACCTCTCTGCTTTGATCACGTGTTCAATTTATTGCCATACATGGACTCCTATCCTCCCAACGTATTTGATAGGACTAGTTCACAGATCAGGATGAAATGCCAGGTTGCAGATTCAGCTCCTTGTGTCCCCATTATGTGCCTTAGATCTTGGGCAGCTGCTGCCAGCCAGTGGAAAGGCGACTGGGTTAGGTGAACAAATATTCTGGCTTGGTAATAAGCCTAGAGCTGATTCCTTTGTAAAACAATAGCAAAGACCATGAAGAGACAGTGTGAAACATGAGAAGCCACTTTATACTTGTCTAGCTCAATACTGTCTACACTGACTGGCAGCTACTCTCCAATATCAGAAGCGCCTTAGCTGGGGATGGAGAGCCACAGCATTAGCTTTCTGGTGGGTGCCTTGCTGGCACTTACAAGGGAGATGAGAAGGAGGGGAGGAGCGGCCCAGACGCCAGCCTGCTGTGGGTGCATTGCCAGTAGTGCTCGATTGGCACCTTGCCCTACAGCCGCCTCCCTGCTGCCTCACTCCTTTATGGGGATCCCTTCAACAACAACAAAACATGCAAATTGAAGACCCTTTTCGATTTGCTAGATCTGACTTCAGCTTCCTTCCTTCTAAAAACAGTAGCTGAGGGGGCTATCAAGAAAGGAACGAAGGAAGGAAGGCAGATCAGGGGGCAGTTGCTCTTAGTAGTGGAAGGCGGTGAAGTCTCCTTCATTGGAGCTTTTTAAGCAGAAGTTGGGTGGTCATCTGTCAGTTGTGGTTCCCTGCATTGCAGGGGAGTTGAACTAGGTGACCTTCTGGGATGGGTGCTAAGTGCAATTCCACGATTCTATGGAGGGGGTGAGAAGCACCAATGCTTCCACCCATCCAAAGAGACTGCCTGAAATGGGTGGTCCTTAGGACCCCGAGGACAGACAGGGAAGACTCTGTGTGTGTGTGTGTGTGTGTGTGTGTGTGTGTGTGTGTGTGTGTGTGTGTTTATCTGTCTGTAATTCGAAGGTGGGCAGCGCCAGCCAGCATTGCGCTGCCTGGGGAAACTAATGATAAGCGCCTTAACCCTTTGCGCGACAGGCAGCTGCAGCAAAAAAGAAGATCCCTCCTCCTTCTCCTCCTCCTCCTCCTCTACCCTCCCCTTACACCGGCTAGGAAGACCATGTGCTGCTGCCGCCGCTACTGCTGCACCCTCCTCCAGCGACTGGCGGAGAGACTGCCGCGCGTCTTCCCCGCGACAGGTGCTGCTGCCGGCTCTCTCCCGCGGCTGATGCTGGGATGCAGAGCGTGGGGTCTGGGAGGCTGATTCTGCCCTCCATCCTTCCTGAGCGCTGCGAGGGGACCCGGGAGGTGCACGTCCAATGGAGCAAGACTACATCCACATGCACAATGGCTCTCTGCACGGCTGTGGCTTAGGATACATACCTGTCGTCTACTACAGCTTGCTTCTTTGCCTGGGGCTACCAGGTAAGGCATCACTTGATGGGGGAGAAGAGAAGAGAGCGGGGAGCGGGGACGCTGGTCCAAGTCCCAGGACGCTACCTGGACCACTCTAGAGAGGGAGCGATTCGATGGCAGCCCATCAAAACTTGGCGCCTGGCTTTAAGTTCCTCCGTGACCAATGGCTTTCCCCTACCCAACCCCACAACTACTATTGTGACTCTTTAAGGATGTGTGGGGCAGGCGGCCGGGAGGTGGTCCTAAAAAAAAGGGTTTTTTTTGGGGGGAGGGGTCATAGTCCCTGTGCAGAGGACTATGAAGAAGGACCCTGCTGGGGCTCAAGTATAGGTGCCGGGGCTGAGACTTCGGGAGACCCCTCAGTAAATCCCCACTGGGGAGCCTACAACAGACAGACCAGGTAGGATGAAGTGGGAGAGAAACAAGAGTCAGGGGCAGGTGAGGTGTGTTAACTCTGCAAAGTTGGGGTTTAGCAAGTCTTATTGGTAAGTATGCTGCCTCCGATCAAAAGGCAATCTGGTCCAGCCTCCTGCTTTGAACAATGGCCAGCCAGATGCCTCTGGGAAGCAGGGCGTCAAAGAAGCAGCCCTTTCTTGCTGTTAATCACCCAGCAACTGGTGTTCAGTGATAGACTTCCCCTGAATCTGGAGGTTTTGTTTAGCCACCATCATGACTTTATAGCCATTGATAGGGTCGTTACCTCCGTGATTTTGTCTAGTCCTTCTTTTGTTAAGAAGTCCCCATCCAATGCCTTCCAAACCATGTCCCGACAAGACTAAAGTGGCTTGCAGCACACTTTTATACAGAGTGATTCGCATAAATCAATGGGGGCAGATCTCGCCCACAATTACAGCCTGTGCATGCTTACAGGTTTCCTGGCATGCTGTTTTTGCCTCCCAACAAATGAGCTGTCCGTGGTGCTGACACAGCAATGACTGCTTTGAGAGAACACTTTTCTGGCTCACGGTTCAAATGCATCAACTCCGTCTGCCAGAGAAGTGGCTTGACAGTTGTTGGGGTTTTTTTTAAAAAAATGCTTGGCAGATGCAAGGGAAATATGGGGTAAGGGGGAGAGAACAATAATATTGCTCATAATACCTGTGAAATTTAGAAATGCAGACCTCCAAGACAACCTTTGCAGGTGAGCCTCATTACTTGTGAACCATTAAGCTAATTCTTTAGAGAGCAAAGTCTTCTCTGAGCACAACCGCGGGGGCTTTGAAGCCTTAGAATCCCAGGGTTGAGGTCTTGTATGTGTGAAATTGTAGTGAAATGGCTTATTATACTGCAAACTGCCCTGTGACCCTCGAATTAAGGGCAGTATACAAATTTAATAAATAAAATAAATAATAAACAGCAAGAAGGAATATATATATATATATAGATATATAGATATATAGATATATAGATATATAGATATATAGATATATATATATATATATATATATATATATATACAGGGTGCTTTTAAGTTTTGGCAGAAAAACTTCCTCTCTACTGAATAACCACACCCAGCTTCCTCCCTGGCCAATTGCACTTAGAGGTTTTCATTTCTTAAGTAAACCAAGTGGATTAATGCTCTAGAGAGAATTAGCCATGTTAGGACAGAGGTGTTCAGTGTGAAAAATGAGCCGCTACAGAGAACTGGCAAAACATTTCACCCACATCACTCAGCAAGCTCATTTGCTACATTTTTATCCTGCACTTCACCCAGGGAGCACAGGATGGCATTGATAACCTTCCCCCTTTTCATTTTCACAACAACCCTGTGAGGTAGGTTAAAAGTGAAGAGTGGCCGGCCCAAGGTCACTCAGTGTGTTTTGTTGCAGAGGGGAGATTAGAGCCCAAGGCTGCAATCCTATCTACACACTTTCCTGGGAGGTAAGTCCTATTCAACTCAATGGGCTTTACTTTTCAGTCAGATATGGATAGAATTCCACTTGCAAGCCTCTGCAGGGCAAGTCCAGCCCTTTAGCCACTACTTTGTGCTGCCTCTCCACTCAGATTGTGGACAAAATAGGATTAGAGCTTCAGAAAAATCACATCATCCATTTGCCACCCCTGTGGATTTTATAACCAGATCATTTTAATAAGATCTGGTGGTCTGCTTTTAAAAAACAAAACAAAACCACAATGCTGGTAAAAACTGCAATTCAACAGCTACAGAAGCTAAAATTCAGACAGTTAACCTGCATAAACCAGCTTCAGAGTTATAACTTGACCAGTAAACTTCCAGACATTTCATGGGGGTTGCAAAACGCAGAATGTCTTCCTTTTGAAAGAAAGAAATAGTGATTCCTTAAAATCACTGCATACCTGTTGTGAAAGAGCTTCCCATATGGGGGGGTACCCTTTTCTTTTTCATACTTTCCCTCCCAACCCTGTCCTCCAGTTCAATTAAGTAACATTAACAGCACAGTCCTGTACATGATAGCTCAGTCGGTTGAGCATGGGACTCGTAATATAAGGCTTGTGGGTTCGAGCCCCATATTGGGCGAAAGAGTCCTGCATTTCAGGAGATTGGACCAGATGGTCCGACCATGATTCTATGATTCTATGTCCAGTCCAATTGAGTTCAATGGGGCTTACTCTCAGGTAAGCAGATATAGGATTGCAGCCTAAATGGGTTGTTCTGGATTTTGCTTTTGCTTTTTAGTAAGACTTCTTAACCACTCTTCACCATAAAATCCGAGAGCGGCTTACAACAATGAAGCAATACGCAGTTATAAAAACAGATAAAATCATTATGATGGAGGAGGCAAAAGTTTTCCAAATGGAACAGGGTGGTATGAATTTGACAAGAGAAGCGGGATCCCACAGAACAAAACTCGTTGACTGTCAGAGGCTAAGCTAAGGAGGTGTGTGTTGGGAAAGCTGTACAATGCTTTCTCAACACATCTCCATAAGGTGGGAGTTCCACAGTATAGGAGCTGCCACAGAAAAATGTCCTCTCCCAGACCACGCTTCCCTACAATACTGAGGGTGGCAGAACTACCAAAAGAGACCCCCTCTTAACACCTGAGAAGATCAGAAGGGATGGAAATGGCCTTTCAGATATTTGGGACCCAACCTTTTGAAAGCTTTCTGGGATTGTAGCAGGATTATGAGGTTCCTACTTTAGAGTACACACACCAGACAACCGCTGGATCCTTTTGAGTTGGGTCTGTTAAGTGGGGAATGGGGAAGAAGTTTGTTTGTTTGTTTGTTTGTTTGATTGTTATTGGATTGACATACTGCCTTCTGGCCAAAGCACCCAAAGCTTTGGCCAGAGCAAATACAAAGACTGACAGAATCCTCTGTGCCAAGAGGGAGATGATGGGGTACGTGCTTCCTGGCCCGGTGTTCCTTTCTTCTGCCTCCCCCAGGCTTTGCAGCCCCCAAGGGAGGTAGGATAGGAAAGAGCTTATTTAAAGGCTAACCTCCCAAACTCACACTTTCTGAAACAGTGAAAGAACCTAAATGCAGCCATCCTTAGAAACCTGTTCTCCAAATTTTGCAGCGCAGTTCTCCTGCCAGGTAATGTGTACAAAAATGAATCCACTGAGATAAAGTATCCAACTTTCAATATCGTCATGAAAATAACATGCAAAAATGTGTGTATTCGACAAAAATCCATACTGAAATGCTGATAAATTTTCACAAGGACTTTCTCTCCCACCCCCGAGGGGATTCAGAGAATGATGTGGAACTCAGCTAATATTTGTGATGTCTACACCACAGAGCCTAGAGCTTGCTGATCAGAAGGTCGGCAGTTCGAATCCCTGTGACGGGGTGAGCTCCCATTGCTCGGTCCCAGCTCCTGCCAACCTAGCAGTTTGAAAGCACATCAAAGTGCAAGTAGATAAATAGGTACCACTCTGGCGGGAAGGTAAACGGTGTTTCCATGCACTGCTCTGGTTCACCAGAAGTGACTTAGTCATGCTGGCCACATGACCCGGAAGCTGTACACTGGCTCCCTCAGCCAATAAAGCGAGATGAGCTTCACAACCCCAGAGTCGGCCACGACTGGACCTAATGATAAGGGGTCCCTTTACCTTTACCTTTAAGTTGTTTTAAACCATTTTTAATGTTGTGTTTCACCCTGGGACCTTAGAGTGAAGGGTGGCGAAATGATGATGATGATGATGATGATGATGATGATGATGATGATGTTAAGATTGGGGAAATGAGGTACTGAGAGAAACCAGAACAGACAGATTCACCCATTCCCAACTGACCGCCTTATATTGAGCCAGAAGACAGTTTCATCTAGCTAACTACAGGCTACACTGACTGGCAGGGTTTCAGCAGCAGAGACTCCCAGCCCTCCATGGAGGAGCTGGGGATTGAACCTAAGACCTTCTTCATGCCAAGCAGATGCTCCACCACTGAGCTACACCCTTCCCTGGTGACCACGGAATGCTGACTATTTGGGGTGCAGGTAAAAAAAAATGGGCAGGAAAGGGAGTATTGTGGGAGGGAGCATGGCTGCTTGGCTTGAGCAATGGCCACGAGACCTCCAAGCTGCAACATTTTGTTGCAGGTTCCACTAGTCAGGTTGGGTCAGGACCTGATCCAAGGTGGGTCACAACAGGAGCATGGCCACCATGCAAATATATGGTAAGAGATTAAGAAATTGGTCCCTAAAGGTTAAACTGGTCTAGAGATACCCAGTGGAAGGGAGGTGACCTTGAGGGACCTTTGCAAAGGAGCCAACAGGAGGGGCATTGTTAACTGAGGGGGGGGGTTGGGGGGGATTCCCAGCAATGGACCACATCAGCCAATAGACAAACACCAGAGCACAGGCACACTAACAGCTGCTTCTGCTGCAACTGAAGCAGACTAGACAGCCAACCTTAGCAGCTAGACCAAGTCGGGAAGATTTCGAGGAGGCTTAATTAACAACTCCCTCTCAGAAACGATATACACTCTCTAAAGTGCCTCCCCCCCCCTCCACAGACACACTTACAGGACCATTAAATCCAGAGTTTACAATTAGCTAGCTGCACTGCTGGTGGGTTTTCAAGATCATCAAGGTGACCTCTTGTTCTCTGCCTGTTTTGTGGATCTGGAGAGGATTTCATTATGTCAAGCGCAGCCAAACCTTCCGGAGTAGCTAAATGATGTGTTTTTAAAACACCATTCATTATAGAAAGAAAATCTGCTGCATATTGATCTGGCTGGGCAAGCAAGGCTTTGGAAGCACCGTGTCGTTTGCATCATCTTTATTTGTCAATGATTAATAGATAAAGATATATAGGAGATGCTCGCCCTTGCCTAATAGCATATCATTGAAATGCAAGGATGACGGCTCTGTTTACTGACTTACAAATCCTTCGCTCAATGTGGAAGCGCTGCTGTTGCAAACAATATTTTATTGGCTCTTAAGCTGCAATTGCTCATTTTGGAAGCCGGCATTGCAAATTCTGCATTGCTGAGTAGTTAATCATGCAGTTGTTACTCTGCGTATATACACTGAAATATTAAGTATGCCCCTTCTCCCTCTCTCTCCCTCCTTCCCTGCCTGCCTGCCTCTCTCTCTCTCTCTCTCTCTCTCTCTCTCTCCACCTCTCTCCTTTCCCATCTGGAATTGTATGCCAAGAATTCAGATGAAATGTTCCTAGAGGGGGAGAGGAAAGCAGAATGGATATGTCCACCTAGCAGATTCGCTCTGGCTATAATCAACCATCTTTTTTCCTCAGTATCTGAGGATGGGGGCAGGGAAGGGGAACCTCCTACAAAAGGGGAGGGTTGGGTCTGCCTCTTGGGTCTCCTCTCACACAGGAGCCAGGGTAGCTGTTGACAGAATTGATCGAGTCCACCTTAAGAAGCTGAGCGCAGGAAGTTAATAGAAAGCAATCAGGCACGCCATCTGTATCTTCCTGAAAAGAGCTGGGTGACAAGGAACATAGGAAACTGCCTTATATTGAGGCTGGCCATTGTGTCCATCTAACATGGTAGTGGTGGCTGGTGCCCACTGGGGCTGGCAGGGTGAAAGGCAGGGAGCCCAAACAGGAGGGGGAGCCACAGCCAATGATAGATTGAGCCAGTAAATTCTAGTGTTATCCCCATCCTCCTCTCTGCTGAATTCTGCAGCAGCAAAACTAAGGACTAAGGAGGAGGAAGCTGACAGCCACAACCACCCGCTGGAATGGTTGCAGGTGAGAAGGCAGACAAGTAAGAGCTGGCTGGGGTTTGTGGGGCAGTTCCCTGTTTTCCCCAATGGACCAGTCTGCACAGCAGCTCTACACTCATCAGCAGGGTTTTAGGCAAAAGACATTCCCAGCTCTAGATGGAGATGCCAGGGATTAAACCTGGGACCTTCAGAATACAAGGCAGATGCCCTGGCACTGAGCTACAGGCCTCCCGCTCTAGTAAGGCTTGGGGGAAATGGCTGAAGAATTCCACCTTGGTTTCTTACCACTGCAAATACTGGATAGGTAGTTCTTCCGAAGGAACAGCAGCTTTAATGTGACTTAAGCTCTCATGGGCTAGGGACGCGGGTGGCGCTGTGGGTTAAACCACAGAGCCTAGGGCTTGCTGATCAGAAGGTCTGCGGTTCGAATCCCTCTGACGGGGTGAGCTCCCGTTGCTCAGTCCCTGCTCCTGCCAACCTAGCAGTTTGAAAGCAAGTCAAAGTGCAAGTAGATAAATAGGTACCGCTCTGGCGGGAAGGTAAATGGCGTTTCCGTGCGCTGCTCTGGTTCACCAGAAGCAGCTTAGTCATGCTGGCCACATGACCTGGAAGCTGTATGCCGGCTCCCTCAGCCAATAAAGCGAGATGAGCGCCGCAACCCCAGAGTCGGCTACGACTGGACCTAATGGTCAGGGGTCCCTTTCCCTTTCCCTTTAAGCTCTCATAGGCTAGAGTCAGAAGGGGTGTGCAACACACTCTCTGTGTGATACACATGTACACACAAACACACATGCTCCCTCTCCTTGGACAACATTGGTGGCCTGTGTTTCTGCAGAGGCTGAATTAATTCCATTAGGAGCGAGGTCACAGCTAATGAAGTGATCAAAAGAGACCACAAGGATCCCACACACAACACCACCTTTGCTGCATGCACTTCCACAGCCTCGATTCAGGAATGTCATCTGAGGACAGGATTTCCATTGCTAGCCTCCACGGCTGTACATGTACAGTATGCTGAGCATGGAAGAAATGTGAGGATTTCATTTCAGGCTTGCAATAAGACAAGGACGGCTTGAGCCGCTGAGTTATTGGCAGGGAGGGTTTGTGCAGATGTGCTGGGGAACAGGACATTTATCTAAGGCAGGGGTGGGCAGATGGTAGATCTGGTCCGGCTAGTAAATTGCTGGGTGATCTGCATCGGTGAAAGGTTTCTGGCTTGCAGTCACACACAGCAACAACCAAAGCCTCTCTCCACCACCCCTAAATTGGGCAGCTGGAAATCTCGGACGTAGATTTCAATGTGCATTCGGAGGTTGTATGAAAGGGGCCGTAGCTCAGCAGTAGAACATCTCCCATGCATGCCGAAAGCCCCAAGTAAGACAAATATAGAGATATATGGAGGACAATGGCTACTAGCCATGATGACTATGTTCTGCCTCTACAATCAGAGGCAGTAATGCTTCTGAATGCCAGTTGCTAAAAACCGCAAGAAAGGAGAGAGTTCTAGTGCTCAGGTCCTGCTTGTGGTTGTCTCCTGTGAGAACAGGATGCTGGACTGAATGGGCCATTAGCCAGATCCATCAGGGCTCTTCCTATGTTCTAAACAAACTGCAGCTCCCAGAATTCCTTGGAGGAATCCATGACTGTTTAAAGTGGTGTCACCGTGCTTTAAATGTATGGTGTGAATGTGGCGGTATATAGGCACTTTGATAATGAGTTCACCGTCAGTATATAAGAGATGAAAGAGGGAGAATGATCATTTTTCTCTCTGTCTGCTTTCTCTGTGTGGCAGCTAGAATGGAGGTCAGTGATGGGGAAAGCTTTGCCTGATGAATTTCTGTCTGTCAGAGAAGAGCAGAAGCCTTGGGTTGCAGGACTGACAGATATTGAAAAGCAATTTATTATTCCTTCACATCAAGCAGGGCTTGTGAAAATTGTGCCAAATGATAATGCTCTGAGGCTCAGAAAGAGGGACAAATGACGGCTTATGTGGTTAAAGTGAGATAGTGTCTATTTTTGTTGCAAGGGTAAAAGATCCATAAAAATGGCTCGGAGGGAGGTTAAAAAAGTAGCAGGTGGCAGGAAGGAGTATGCATTAAAGACACTTAGCCCTGGTCAATACCATGAGTCTGGCAAGAGTGTCTGCTAAGCTGCCACTGTTTTAAAATACAATTTCCAGGGGGTGGAAGAGCTGTGGCGGCAGATGCTGTTTAATTTCAGGCAGCAGGGAAACAGCAGCACATTGGGCACAACTTGGAAGTAGCCTGTGGTCTCGAGCTTTGAGTTTCTGCAAGGAAGCGCCCGCTGATTGTTTTGCTAAGCCAAGGTCAGAGCAGTGATCGCCAGTTGCTGAAATGAGCGCGGCACATGATGTTGGAAGTACAGCCATTTTGCACAGTAATAACAACCTCAAGACTTCCATGTCCAACAGGCAAGCCTGGATTCCTCGCACTGCATGGTATCAGCACATGGATGGACAGAATGTGCTCATGGGAAGTAATCCCCATGAGGATCGTTCAAATGAGATGGGTTTGTTGAACCTGGAGAAGAGAAGGCTTAAGGGGAGACACACCAGGTGCCTTCAAATATCTGAAAGGCTGTCACATGGAGGAAGCAGACTTCTTCTCCATGCACCTCTGTGTTGCTCAGAGTGCAGGATTAGAGCCAATAGGTGGGGGCTGCAAGGAGAAGATTTTGGCTAAACGTTAGTAGGAGGTTCCTAATTGTAAGAGCTGTTCAACAGTGGTATGGACTGCCTAAGGAGGTGGTGGCCTCTTCTTTGCTGGAGGTATTTAAGGAGAGATGAGGCAGCTTCTGGGGTGCTGTTGTTCCAACATCCCTGCATTGAGCAGGTAGTTGATCTCGATCCTTTGGCCTGCCAGACATCCTTTGTCTACAGTTTACATAATCTGGCCACTGGCCATGTTAGTTGCTGGAGGGCCACAGGTTTCCCATCCCTGGATGAGGTAAGAACATTAGAAGAGCCTAATGGATCAGGCCAAAGGTACATAGAGTCCAGCATTGTGTTCTCATAGTGTCTATGGAAAGCTCACAAGTAGGATCTGAGTGCAGTAGCACCTATGGAGATGCAGGGCTTGCTGTCTCTGGGAACTTCAATGGTCTTCACTGGGTTGTTTTAGAATTTTCCTTCTTTAAGCATTTCCCTCCTTGAAATAAAATTGCATGTCTGCAAAAACTGAGGTTCCCCCTATCAGTTCATCCCTGCCTCTTGTGCTTTTGTGACTTTAGCTTCCATGCCTGGGCATTGGAAACAGAAGGAATGGTTAGCAACATAGCTGAATTTTTTATCCCCCCCCCCCCCCCCCGTTACAGGTCTATCTGATTAACAGAACCTACATAGATTGCACACAAACAAACACACACCCAATGTTCTAAAAGGCATTGTTTGGTGCAAGGTTTTGCTGCAAACAGTGATGGATTATGGTCCAACTTGGGAAAGGAAAGATGACCTCAGGACTTGGATCAGGGATGGAGGACAGGTTGGATGAGTCAGTTGTTTGGCAGCCAACTTTTTCCTTCCCTTGCCTCGGGCACTGTTATGTATCCGCATGGCAAGCTCATCAATTAACAACAAAAGCGCTGGGCAATTCCCCCCCCCCCACCTTTTGTATGAGATGCTCAAGCTGCAACAGATAATGAAGCCAGGACTCTGCTAGATCAGTGCTTCTCAAACTATCTGAGGGCAAAAAAAATATTACCAGTGTACCAGGAACTGGTGCCACATTTGGTCCCTGAATTGTCCCACCCAAACTGGGCTGTGGTGGAGTCGCTGCAGACTAGCACCCAATGGCCTGTGGACCAGCATTGGTCTGCAGGCCAAGACCTTGAGTATCACAGCTCTAGATGGCTTGCTTATTGAACATTCATCCTGATTTGCTTTACACAAAGCTTCCAGGGAGGTGAGGGCAGAGGAGAAATTCAGTTCAGTTCACCTTTAAAGGTGAACCTTCCTAACTTGTTCTGGCAATATGTAAACTCAAAACACCCCAGTCCTCCAGAATTCACACTTCTTGGGATTTTGCAATGCAAATCTCTCACTGAGCTCATGTGCTTGGGTTAAGTATGAATATATATGCTTATATTCACTTTAAAAATGCAATATATTAGTGGAGATTGCTTTGCAAAAGTATGTATCAATTAGGCAAAATGACATACAAAAATTGTGTATATGAGGAGAAATATTTGCTTTAAATGCTGATGAATTTTCACGGGGGCTTGCTTTTTTAAGAAAAAAAATGCAAACTGATGTGGAAGAGCTGGATTTAATATTGGAAAAATGTTGTAGTAGTAATTTTAATTGTTTAGCTATAAGGCATAACAACAATAACAACCGTACAGAATTGAACCACAAATCTGGCTCTTAATTTCCTGACTGCCAACATAAACAGAGAAACACACAAAGTAACATGGTTTTACTTGTCTTACAGCAAACAAAGAAACAAAACAAAAAAGCCCCACATGAACTCACTTGGTGTAACACAATTCTTATTGTGGCTATACTCAGACAGACTTTTTTTCTTCATGGCAAGCTTTAGAAAAAGAACACCGGGTAATATACTCCTCTATTGCTGTTTTGCAGAATACAGAGTAATATCTTATAGCAGCCATCAAGAAAGGCAGAGGGCATAACACTAGGGCTTTGTTCTGTGAAAGCAATTCTACATGAAGCCCTAGCAATTAACTTCAAATAGTTAGCTGCCCTGATGGTCTGTCTAAATAAATGGATTCATTGGGAAAATGAGAAACTGAGAGAAACCAAAACTGACACATTGCTGCATCCAACTACTGTTGAACAGCTCTTCCCACCAGAAAGCTCTTCCTAACATTTAGTCGGAATCTCCTTTCTTGTCCTTCGGAGCCATTGGTTCAGGTCCTACCCTCCAGAGCAGCAGAAAACAAACTTGCTCTATCTTCCATGTGACAACCTTTTAGATATTTGAAGATAGCTATCATATCTCCTCCCAGTTCTCCTCTTTTCCAGGCTAAACATACCCAGCTCCTTCAACCATTCCTCATAAGGCTTGGTTTCCAGACCCTTGATCATCTAGTTCGTCCTCCTCTGCAGACATTTCAGCTTGTCAACATCCTCCTTAAACTGTGATGCCCTCTGTAGACTATATCCTTTATTGAAAATACATTCTGATTTGTTTGTGGGGCATATACAGTGGTACCCCGGGTTCCAGATGCTTCAGGTTCTGGACGCTTCAGGTTACAGACTCCGCTAACCCAGAAATAGTACCTTGGGTTAAGAACTTTGCTTCAGGATGAGAACAGAAATCATGTGGCGGCGGCGCAGCAGCAGCAGGAGGCCCCATTAGCTAAAGTGGTACTTCAGGTTAAGAACAGTTTCAGGTTTAGAACGGACCTCCAGAACGAATTACCGTAAGTACGCAACCAGAGATACCACTGTCTACATCTTCCTGTTAATCAGTCTTTCACCCCACACTTCTCAATGCCTTTCCCTATCTGCAAAAAGCTCCATTGGCTTGCTTCTCAAAGGGGATTTGTTGTGCTAGGGTGGCATGACTGGTTTGACCACTTTAATTGCACAGACCTAACTTTCCAGCATGCACTTGAATTCCTCTTGCAAAATACCAATGGTCTCCAGGCGCTCTTCTTCATTCAGACAATAGGAAACAGACAGCTCTTGTGCATCTCAGACTTGCCACTTACTATCTGCACATGATTGAGGGAAGAAAGGTGCATCATTTCCATTTGCAGAACAAAAATGCAACTAAGGAGTGCTCTCTGTTCCTTTTGATGAGTGGAGGAAACTGCCGGCTATCTGCCAGCAGTCTGCCTGTGTTCATCCTTAGAGGGCATGCATCACACACTCGATTGCAGAGGGAGGAGAACAAGACCAGGCAATAGCTCATACCTGAAATTTGTGGTATTTCAAGAGAGTCACACTGACATTTGCCTTTGGCAGGCGGCACCCATTCTGAAAACATGGGTTTCCTTTGCTTGGTGAGGATTGATGCCTCAAAAGGGATCACAAAAGATCACTAACTTCTTGGGACAACAGGATAAACAGCCATCTTTGCCTAGGGATCTCACTAAATTCATTGTTGTTGTTTAGTCGTTTAGTCATGTCCGACTCTTTGTTACCCCATGGACCAGAGCACGCCAGGCACTCCTGTCTTCCACTGCCTCCCGCAGTTTGGTCAAACTCATGCTGGTAGCTTTGAGAACACTGTGCAACCATCACATCCTCTGTCATCCCCTTCTTCTTGTGCCCTCCATCTTTCCCAACATCAGGGTCTTTTCCAGGGAGTCTTCTCTTCTCATGAGGTGGCCAAAGTATTAGAGCCTCAGCTTCACAATCTCTCCTTCCAGTGAGCACTCAGGGCTAATTTCCTGAAGAATGGATAGGTTTGATCTTCTTGCAGTCCATGGGACTCTCAAGAGTCTCCTCCAGCACCATAATTCAAAAGCATCAATTCTTCGGCGATCAGCCTTCTTTATGGTCCAGCTCTCACTTCTGTACATCACTACTGGGAAAACCAGAGCTTTAACTATACAGACCTTTGTTGGCAAGTTGATGTCAGAGACAGAAATAGAAGAGGCTGTCTTGTCCCAGGTTAGACAATTAGGGTTCACACAACGTGGAGTTTGCAACAAGTGTCAGGCGAGAGGCAAGGTCAGAGAAGTCCACGGTCAGGTTTGGCTGAGGCAGGAGATCCAGTAGTATGCAGAGCACAGAGTTCCTATATGAACTTTGTGGTTCTATATACTGATTTCCTTGCTTGCTTTTTGTTGGCTTATTCAATAGGCAAAGAAACCCGTGGCAAACTACAAAGCCAGCTATATCAGAATCACCAATAAGACACATCTAAAAATGAATATATTGTGACTGTATTTTTTTTATTTTAAAAAATGTTTTCTTTTATAGTGTCTGTGGACCTAGATTGAGCTAAAATGGATCTCCAGACCTAATGCAGAAGAGTTAGTGCAAGAAGCTTATGCCCTGGATTCTAGCGAGCCTTATCTCTCCCTTATCTTAATGACAAGTCTCTGAGCTTATTTGTTTTATCTATTTGTTTTATAGATGTTTATCTAGCTTTTCAGCAGACTTTTCTCACCAAGTGGCAAATGTGACACACTTTAATGAAACAAAAAAGCACAGTTTAAAACTTAACACCAACCTTAACAATAACCAACACACACACACAACACCACAATTCACCAAGCACAGTCATGAAAAAAAACACAATTTCGGCAGTGTGGTGTAGTGGTTAGAGTGGCACACTGAGACCAGGGAGACCAGGGTTCAAATCCCAACTTGGCCATGATGTTCACTGGTGACCTTGATCCAGTCACTGCCTCTTAACCTAACCTACCTAACCTACCTCACTGAGTTGTTGTGGGGGATTAAGCATCAGTCCAGGGATGAGGCCTGCCTGAGCCCCCTTGGAAGTTGGAATGGGGGAGAAATTTGGTTCAGTTTGCACCCAAAGGTACATACAATCTCATCTCCCCATCTCTGTTAAGAAACGGGCAGCTGCATTTCTGCCCGGTGGTAGCTATTAGACCAAGCAGATCTAATAGCAAAAATGTGTTAGCTTGAGTGTTGAGAGACGGATTATGAGCAGCAATCGAAAGGATTTCCTTTAGCAAAGCGATGGTGCTCAACTACCAAGACATGCAGCTTTTTATTGGCAAATTACAGTGGAACATCGGGTTGCGAACATGATCCGTGCAGGAGGCACATTCACAACCCTCAGCATTCTCAATCCACAGTGCCGCATTGAACAGCTCTTGCCATCAGAAAGTTCTTACTAATGTTTAATTGGAATCTCCTTTCTTGTAAATTGACTCCATCGGTTCAGCTCCTACCCTCTGGAGCAGCAGAAAGCAAGCTCCATCTTGGGAACATCTCAAGAGGCATCCAAATGCATAGAGACATACAGACTGATGGAGAAACAACTATCCAAAATATATTATGGAATATATTTCTGGGAAATGAAGCTTAAAGCGGCATTTAGAAATCTAAGAGGAAGAGCGGTAAATGTCAGGCCATAAGTGGCAAATAATATGCATTCAAGCTTTCACTAGAAGGTGCAAATAAGGACATAATTTCTGTTGCTTCCATCATTTCCCTTGCTTCTTATTCAGAGGAATCCTCCTAATTATTCTTGATTGCCTTTTCAAGGCCAATCAGCACGATCTGGAGTTTAACATTAAATGTGGTGCATTTAGCTCCGCAGAAGTACTAATTGCTGTACACATATAAAAATGTCAATACTTGGCAGCATGCGCTGTTGGTAAACCAAACCTCTGCGCTTTTGTTCATGCACTAATTAAATGGGCTTCGGCAAGTGTGGGTAGAGCTTTGCATGAGGCTGAGCCAGCATGTTTTGCAGGGAGGATGGAATTAAATAAGGGCCCAATTAAAGAGTGTGTTCTGAAGGACCGTGTCCTGGATCCATGAAACACATCTCCTCATCTTCCAACCATGGAGATCAGGAAACCTGTGGCCCTCCCGTTGTTGTTAGACTACAACTCCCATCAGCCCCTGCCAGCATGGGCAGTGGTCAAAGATGATGGAGATTGTAGTTCAGCAACATTTGGAGGACACCTGTTTCCTCACCTCTGATTTTGATTTGTAGACAAGTGCGTCCATGTTCTATTCCAAATCTCTTTATATCAGACCCCATCCCTGAAATTAGGGATGCCAACCACTGCTTGGAAAAGGACTCATAGGCAGGCAGGTAGGGGCTGAGGGCAGACTGGGGGGCGGGGCCCCATCAGTTCATTGGACCAGCCTCTATTTCTCCTGTAAAGCTAACAAAACTCTCCTCTCTCTCTCCCTCCCTTCAGCTAACATTTTGACCGTCATCATTTTGTCCCAGCTGGTGGCACGCAGGCAGAAGTCCTCCTACAATTACCTTTTGGCTCTGGCAGCCGCTGACTTGCTGGTGCTCTTCTTCATTGTCTTTGTTGACTTTTTATTGGAAGACTTCATCCTGAAGAAGCAAATGCCAGAGGTCCTGGACAAAATCATTGAGGTCTTGGAATTTTCGTCCATCCACACGTCCATTTGGATTACTGTGCCGCTGACCATTGACCGCTACATTGCTGTCTGCCACCCTCTCAAATATCACACGGTTTCTTACCCAGCCCGCACTCGGAAAGTCATTGTCAGCGTTTATATCATTTGCTTTCTGACCAGCATCCCTTACTACTGGTGGCCCAATATTTGGAAAGAAGACTACACAAGCACACTGGTCCATCACATCCTCATCTGGATCCATTGCTTCACTGTCTACCTGGTGCCCTGCTCCATCTTCTTCATCTTAAATTCCATCATTGTGTGCAAGCTTCGCCAGAAGTGCAATTTCCGTCTGAGAGGCTATTCCACTGGGAAAACCACCGCCATCTTGTTTACCATCACCTCCATTTTCGCCATCCTTTGGGCGCCCAGGATTATCATGATCCTCTATCACCTTTACGTCTCGCCAATACACAACAGCTGGTCAGTCCACATTGTCTCAGATGTTGCCAACATGCTGGCGCTCCTGAACACGGCCATCAATTTTTTCCTGTACTGTTTCATCAGCAAGCGCTTCCGCACAATGGCAGCCACAACGCTCAAGGCTTTCTTTAAGTGCCAGAAACAACCTGTCCAATTCTACACAAACCATAACTTTTCCATAACTAGCAGTCCCTGGATATCTCCAGCCAACTCCCACTGTATCAAAATGCTGGTTTACCAATACGATAAGAATGGAAAGCCTATAAAGATATCGCCATGATCGTCACCCAAAAGGTTTCCCAGTGGAGGAAAGTTCTTTTCAAGAGGTGACGTCAATGGGCTGCGACTGCCGGAGGAGCAATGGTCACTGCTAAGAGTGGCTGTTGGATTTAATTTCTCTCCCAGAGTCAGGAGAGTTGGCTAGAACTGTTAACAGGAGCCTTTGATATCGGGGAGACAGAAAGAGGCAGTGAAGCAGGCTACATCTCCTACAGGGCCTTGAAAAAAGAGGCTTTCAGAAGTGGCAGCTAGATGCCTGAGCACTGATGCCATGGAACATTGTTGGTGATAATAAGCCACTGCGAAGTGTACCTGAATGAACTTATGTTCTAACCAAGTATACACCTGTACTGAACGTTTTCTCTCTATATATACATATATAAATATATATTTGATGGGGTAATTTACATTATCTGCCCTCGCTTGGTTTTTTTTGTTTGTTTACAAATTGTCATGGAGTCCTACCACATGGATTACTCCAATGTTGAAGACAAGAAGCAATCCATCTGCAAAGTATTGATTTGTACGGTGGCTCAGTGTCTTTTTAGGTTCTCTGGAGGAATGACACAGAACTGGAAGAAGCCATCCTGTGGCCCACAAGGCAACATGAGAGCTGTAACTTATCCTTTTCACGACGAGTGCTGTGTTTCATGGAACGGTTGAGCACATTGTGCCAAGAGCAGGGAAGGGATTTCTTGAGCAGAGAACAAAAATAACATATTTGAGCATCTTTTTTTTTAAAGAACCTTTTTTGAAAATTCCATATTGAAGCTCACTAGGTGCTTTGATCCCTGGGCGATGCTGAATTATTTTGTGATCTATATGGAGACAATAAATCTCACAGAAGCCCGAGGAGACAGCAAGACTTTCTTGAGTGGGCTCCGAATGGTTATTTGTACACATTTTAAAAAAACAACAACACCGTGAATGTATGGAGAATGGGGTGCTTTTGTTTTTTTATGAGCTCCAGAATTAAATCATTCATCTTTCAAAGTTACCTCTCCCTCCCGCTAAAAGAGGTTCAGAAGTAACATCTAAGAGACCTCATAGCTTAACAGTGACCAAGAAAGAATCACATTCTTTCGGCAGTATGGTTAGAACATTTTTAAATAAGCAAGTCCTTCAGAAGCCCAGCTTCGAAAGCGTATGACAAATGACACCAGAGTTTCTGAGACGTTTGGGAAACGGTTGAGGGGAAAGTGTACTTCACGGCTTGCTGCTGAATAACTGCGTTGGTCAGTTAACTCTGGCCGTAAAGTACGGGGAATGTAACTCGTGGTGTGCTCAGCGCCATCGTAGGTGTGGGATTTCAGCAGACCTCCGCACACTGGACTGCATTGTTTCCTCACATGTCTCAATCACCTTGTTCATTGCTAGCCCAGTTCTTCCGTCCGTTGCTTTCAGGAACAGGAATATGAACCCCATGACAAAGAGTTGTGGAAGTGCATTGCTGGGGGCTGTGTGATATGCAGTCCGCACTGCCAATCGGCAGATATAAAGAAAGGATGTATTTGCAGCCCTTTTGCAAAGGTTATTATTATTATTATTGTTATTATTATTATTAAACTGAATTTAGGGAGCTTTTAATATATGATGAATTATTGTATTTTAATGTTTTGTTGGAAGCCGCCCAGAGTGGCTGGGAAAGCCCAGCCAGATGGGCGGCGTATAAATAATAAATTATTATTATTATTATTATTATTATTATTATTATTATTATTCAATACCGCCCTTCATCTAAAGATCTCAGGGCGGTTTTCAGTCTAAAAACACAACAATGCATTCACATAATAACAAACATAAACAATAACACACACACAGTTTAAAAGGCCATTGATTGTTTAATTAGCCAAAGGCCTGGTCAAAGAGGAATGTTTTTGCCTGGCGCCTAAAGATATTTAACGAAGGCGCCAGGCAAACCTCTCTGGGGAGAGCATTACACAAGCGGGGTGTATAGATTTGTGGCGGTGAAAACAAATGCAGGTAAACTGTCACTTGTAATTACATGAAGGGCCCATTTCCAGGAGAGAACCATGAAAATTTGCACATGCGGTCAAAGTGTAGAATCAGGGCAATTGCCTGATATCTTCATAGGAGACCAAAGGAGAGTGACTCACCTGTGTTTTATGTGGATACTGAGATTCTATATCCCTAAGGGCCTTGACCCTATATGGAAGTCACAGCTATGATCAGGTCTAGCCCATGATTTTGGGACCCCCTGGGCAAGTTGGGCCATCCTATTTTAATGCTACTATGGCTTCTTAGCCACAGGGTTGTCACCTGACTCGCCACCCTTCCCCATGGCAAGGGGGTGCCCTTCAGATGTTGTTGAACCAGAACTCCCACCAGCTGCAGCCAGCATGGCAACGATGGAAGTGATAGTACAGCAATATTTGGTGGGCGCCATGTTGACTATCCCCGTTTTAGGGCACCTGTAAGCCAGGTTTTAGCCTCGATTCAGTGCTGACAACCAAACTTACCCTCCTTAACTATCAAAGATCTTTTGTGTAGATGTGAGTTTGCGCCACAAATTGCAGGTATCTAAGTTGTGGGTAGGAGAAGGAGGAGATTGTTGTTACTGGGGGTTCCCCTTACCCCAATCTGGATACTGTGCAATGCATATATTAAAACATGGGTTGCAATAAAACTCAGAAAGTAATGTTAATTGTCAAAATAATGATCAGTAAAAAGAGCGCACAAGAATATCAGCTTGAATTTTATTCAAAGTATTGTTTTTCTCCCCCTACCACTTCCTATCCTTAACTTCCCAGTCCTCTACATTTTTCACTTTGCAAGTGGAAATGAACCAAAGTTTACCTTCGAGCAGTTCTTAAGGTTGGAGGAGTGTAACACCTCTGTTTTATCATTCATTTGGACTTTGCTTAATGGAAGGCGGATGAAGGAGTTAACGTGATTGTATACATCAAAGTGCAATATATCCTTTTTTAAAAAAAAACAATGCATCTGATAACTGGGGAGTGGGAGGTTTAAACTATTTAAACTATTTATACTCTGCATTTAACTCTGCTAAGTTAGCAAAAAAAAAGCAACTGAATGTTTAGATTTCTTTTCCTATTATTAAAAAAAAACTTTTTAAACCTTCTAGGTGGAAATCAATTGCCATATACTTTTACTATTTTTAAAAGACGAGAATAAAAGTCTGCCCTTGGTGCTTCCATTGCATGCCCTGCCAGCCCTCTCAGCTTTCGCAATGTCTCCCCTTTTTAGGAGGCTTGGATTTGTCCAAACAAGGGGCGGAAGAGGAGGAGCTTGTGGAAGCCATTAAGTCTCCTTTAGCATCACCACCCATAACTGAGCACTGAGCTACCACAGTGTTTGTCAGCTTTAATGGCCTGTATCTTTCTCTCTCGGGGCCTTTCTGGGGCCTGCTATGACAGTTCAGTGGAAGAGACCATCCTTTGTGCACAGAAAGTCCTAGGTTCAATCTCTGGTGTCTCCAGGAAGAACATAAGAAGATCCCTGATGCATCAGGCCAATGGTCCATCTAGTCCAGCATCCCGTTCTCACAGTGGCCACCCAGATAAATGTGGGAAGCCTGAAAGTAGGGAAGAAGCGCAACAGCCCACCTGCGGCTCACAGCAACTGGCAGTGTAGTTAGAACATAGCAACCAATAGCTTTATCCTCCATCCAAATTGCTGACCATCACTACATCTTCTGGGAGCAAAATTCCACAGGGAACTTTCAACATTCCAGAATTCAGCTTCATTGGACAGCCCCAAGTCATAGTCTTAAAATTAAAAAAAAAATCCTTATTTGCTTGTTTAAGGACAAACAACCCTAAGAAGGGGGAGCAGGAGGAGCCTTTAAAAAGGAAGTTAATGGCAGGTTTAACAAAGATGGCAGGAGAGAGAGGGAAAAGGAAATTAATGGCAAGTTTAACAAAGATGGCGGAAGAGAAAAAGAAAAAGAAAACAGGAATAAAGGGAGGGAGGGAGGGAGGGAGGAGAACCCACCAAAAAGCCACTGTCACATAATAAATGGTGGGTCTTTATCCTTCCAGGCACAATGTATAAATCTCTTAAAAAACAGAAGGATAGCAAGAGGGGCTTTGAGTCACCCATCATCAACGGTCAGCACCTGGACCACAGACTGGGCAAGAGCACAGATCGCCTGGTCACAGTCTTCCCCACTATAGTGTTGTGCATTTCAGTTTCAAATTTAGCCATAATTTCTCAATTTGCAAACAAATTAGAACATGAACACTTTGTGCAAATCTGCCTCCTTTTTCTCTGCTTTTGAAGAGGAGTTTTATCAGGCCAGGAAGCAGGCGATGAGGAAAGTTCTACCATCAAGAGCCACTGGTGGTCAGATGAAATCCATACTGGGCTCGATGTACAGCAGCGGATGACAGGGTTCTCACTCGACCTCTGACTAGCCGCACTGCTGCTGCGTGCCAGAACAGAGGGTGAGAGGGGAAAGGTGGCAGCAAGGTCAGTGCAGGGCACACGCACCAGCAGAGGTACTGAATTGGCTGCACTGATGCATTTGCACTGCGCCACCTCACCCCCTCACAGCAAGGATGCAGGGGACCAGAAGACAAGAGACTGCCATCGCCCCAATCCACCATCCGCTATTGTCCATCGATAAATAGTCTGAGCCTGACTTAAGGCAACTTCTTATGTTCCTTCTCACAATCTTCTAGCACAGCTGTGAGGAATTTCCAGCCCTACAGATGTTGCTGAACTACAACTCCCATCACCCCTGACCATTGGCCATGCTTGCTGACGCTAACAGGAGTTGTAGTTCAGCAACAGCCAGAAGGTCAATGGTTCCCCACACCTGTCATAACAAGAGCTGCTGGGGACCGAATCTTGCATCTTCAGTTTGCAAAAGGGACCCTCTGCCACTGGACTATGCCTGGGTGAAGAAGCAGCTCTGCCTCATTACTTCTGGTGGTGTTTTCATTGAAGGACACATTGGCACAAGTGGCAGGCTCATTGCTTACTTGTGTATGGGAGAAGGGTCATATTTTGCATCCTGGTCCAACCAAGTTACGCACAAAATCTTGTTGGGAAGGACCAGAGAGCACCTCCAGCCTCCTCAAGCAATTGATTCAGCCTCTGTTTGGATGACACCTTGGCTCACCTTTGAGGACCTTATTCTATTTCCTTGGTTTATTGATACGGAACACAATGACTGTTGATAACTCAGAAGTGTCTTGCTGGATCATTTGTAGCCTCCAACATCCACACAGTGAGTATTTAACCAAGGCCAAAAGAAAATATAATCGAGACCCTGTGGAAGACAAAGAGAGGGAAGCTTCCTGTATTTTTAATTGATTTTGGCGCCTCCAGTTGTAACAGGAAGGGAAAAGAAAGACTGCTGGTTATATCAGGCCAGGCAAGAAGTTACCTGTCTATGTGCTTAATTTTTAAAAATAAAAAAGCCAAAACGTTATGAACAAAGTTTTTATTTAAAAAGGAAAAAAACCACACAGAAATAATAGGTGCAAACTGTTCTTCTAAGGTGACTTACTACTACTGCCTATTTCAACTGTAATTGTTGATATTTTCATAAGTAGAGGTTATATTGTGTTTGGCAATACCTGTTTGTATTCTAATAAAATCCTCAGCTCCAGGGGGCTGCCTGCCTATTGTGTGCTGTTTATTTATTTCCTTTGAGTGGTGTGTCAGTGTTTACATCCCAGAAAATATCCAGAGCAGCTGCAGTGGTGGCTGGTGCCCATTGGAACTGATAGGGCAGAAGGCAAGGAGGCCAACACTAGGTGGCACCAGAGTCAATGACAGGCAGTGCCAATTAATTCTGCTTTTGTTCCATCCTCCTCCCTGCTGAGTTCTACAAGGGTGGCACTGGGAGTGTGGAGGAGTAGGAAGCTGTCACAAGCAGAGCTGATCCCTGGACTGGGTGTAAATAAGGAGGCAGGTGGGGAGACAGCTGAGAGCTGACTGAGATTGGTGGGGCAGTGCCCCATTTGCAAGACTCCGCTGGGCAGATATATACCCTTCAAGTGTCCCGATTTCCCCAGGACATCCCAGAATTACTGAAACCATCCTGACTTCTGACATGATCCCGAAATGTCCCGTTTTCTTCCTCCAGAGCTGCCGTCGCAGTGGTGCTGCGTTCTCGAGCGAGTCAGCTGGATCCTATTTGGGCATGGCACAAAACGACATGCATCCTGAATCCCTTCTGCCTTTCCCATTGGCCAAGCTGATGGAGTGTTGCTCCACCCACTTTTGTATCTGGCCCCGTCCATCACTGGTATACAGCCCTCAGAATACTGGCTGCTCCCCTAGCATTTAGTAGAAGCATAGCTGTCAAGCGTCCCTTATTTGGCGGGACAGTCCCTTATCCCAGCGCCATGTCCCGCTGCTGTCCCTTATTGATGATATCCCTTAAATAAGCTACTGAAGGTAATGGGGCCCTTTCTATGTCCAGCTGTCCTTTGTCAACAATAAATTGTTGCTGTTTTTTTGTGTTGAATATATGCTATATGGTAATTTATGGACCTAATAGGTATCTAAAGCCATTTGCACGCAACAAAATATGTATTTTATCAAAGTAATTGTTGATCCCTTATTTTGGCTGCTGAGCCCTTATTTTCGAGCTTGCTGGTCCCTTGTTTTCAAATCTGTAAGTTGACAGCTATGAGTAGAAGGCACTTTGATGTGAGAAAGAAAGTGTTTTAGAAATGGTTGTATGGGGAAGAAGCAGTTCTGGGTGACACTAGCAGGGAAAAGAAACTAAGTTTCTGTTTTGTATATAGTTTGGCAGAGCACACTGCTAAGTAAAGTTTGTTCCTTCCAATCCATTCTCTGCGGCTCATTTGTAATCTTGCAAATGACAAATAACTACTGGCCCTATCCTATCACTAATGTTCAAATAATGTGCAACTGCCCATGGATTCTGCTTGTGGCACTGCAACATATTGCGATTTTGCCTCAGGCAGCAAAACTTTTTGGACTGGGTTGGCAGAAATTAAGCTGGGTCTTCAGATCAATAAATATTTCATGATGGCGCTGCAAGAAAATTGGCTTCCAGGTGTCAAAAATATCCAGGCAAAGACTGTGGCCCACTGATATGATAAAACTTTGTATCAAATGTCTCCTGCCTATCTTGAGGTCCTGTGTGGCTATGAGAACTTTATGGCCTCATGAACTTTATGGCCTCAGGATGAATGAAAAATAGCAATTCCTGGAGGGGCGGGATCTCTAACAGAGCATTTCTGCCAATGCTGAACTACAAATCCCATGGTGCCTTTGTTTATTTGTAGTTAATCAAGTATGCCCACCCAAGGCAGCTTTCATACAATATAAAATACAAAACAAATTCAAAACAGCAAGATGCATTAGAAAAGCCATCTGTGACAGACAGACCTTGGGACATCCTCCTGGTGACCCAACAACCAATCAGAGCTGGGTAGAATGTTAGCCAATCATCATTGTCCCACCACTAATCCCCAGGCTCTCAGCCTTCTTCTCTTGGGGGCTTCCCAGCTGGTTCCTCCCACCATTCCTCTGTGTCCAACCAGACCGTGACAACTACTATGCCAACAGTCACGGCTCCCCCCCCCCAAAGAATCCTGGGAGTTGTAGTTTGTTCAGGGTGCTAAGAATTGTTAGGAAGCCTCTATTCCCCTCACAGAGCTATACAGTCATACCTCAGGTTACAGGTGCTTCGGGTTGTGCGATTTCGGGTTGCGCACCAAGCTGAACCCGGAAGTACCGGAACGGTTACTTCCGGGTTTCGGCACATGCGCAGAAGCACTAAATTGTGCTTTGTGCATGTGCAGAAGCGCCAAATTGTGGCCCGCACATACGCAGACGCGCGGGTCTCAGGTTGTGAACGCTGCAGGTTGCGAACGTGCCTCCCGCACGGAACACGTTTGCGTCCACTGTAATTCTAAGAGTGGTTTAACAAAGCTTTCCTCTCTCCAGGGGATGCTGTGGATCTTAGCTGCGCCAGGAGAATAGCACCTCTCGCGCTGTCTTTGAGGGACGAATACTGCTTTCAATACCTGGTGTAGATCACGTAAGAGTTTGCGAATCCTCTGGCTGTTCCCTCATCAAAGCATTTAACGTCCTTCACAGCTACGGTGCATTCGGAAGCAGCTTTTTAGTATGGCGAAGATGAAGAGGTAGCCAGGCCCGAAGCATTTATTGGTGAACTCCTGCTGACTTTTCTCTTTAGCTTCTCCCCCCTCCCCTTTTCTTTTTAAAAACACTCCAAAGCACAGCAAGCGCAGCACATAAGAGGTGGCTTGGCAGGCCTAGATTGTTAAATAATAATCAAGCTATTACTTCTCCCAGGCTGGATTTGATGGCTCAGCCTCGGCAGCAGCCTGCAATTAATCTGAGCGTATGCAAGGCTCTCCAGACACAACAAAGAACCTGAGAGTTTTCAGCCGCCGCTTCCCCCCCCCCCCCCCCCCCCCCCCCCCTGCAATGCAAAGACAGTGGACGTGAATTTACAATGAGATCAGCCGAGTCGATCAAGGAGGGAAGTACATATTTATGACCTTAAAATGCTTTGAAAGTACATTTGGGAAGGTGGTACATTCTGGTTGCCTTTGTTCTGTATGTGGGTGACACTGTGTTGCAGTATAATGCCTTTTGGACCTCTTGACTTCCTGTAGTTTGCATACTGCAGAGCTCTGGTGGATGTGTTCATTTTTCTGTTCTCATTCTACAGCAATAAAGGACAGTTCTGCTTGAGAGATCTTCTTCCCTCCGGATTGGTTTTCCCTCTATCCCAGCACAACAGGTTTTTTTTAGGGGTGGTTGTTGTTGTTTAGTCGTTTAGTCGTGTCCGACTCTTCGTGACCCCATGGACCAGAGCACGCCAGGTACTCCTGTCTTCCACTACCTCCCGCAGTTTGGTCAGACTCATGCTGGTAGCCTCGAGAACACTGTCCAACCATCTCATCCTCTGTTGTCCCCTTCTCCTTCTGCCCTCCATCTTTCCCAACATCGGGGTCTTTTCCAGGGAGTCTTCTCTTCTCATGAGGTGGCGAAAGTATTGGAGCCTCAGCTTCACGATCTGTCCTTCTAGTGAGCACTCAGGGCTGATTTCCTTCAGAATGGAGAGGTTTGATCTTCTTGCAGTCCATGGGACTCAGATTTTTCCTGCAACAACTCTCAAGAGTCTCCTCCAGCACCATAATTCAAAAGCATCAATTCTTCGGCGATCAGCCTTCTTTATGGTCCAGCTCTCACTTCCATACATCACTACTGGGAAAACCATGGCTTTAACTATACGGACGTTTGTTAGGGGTGGTAGAGAAACTCAATCCAGTTTACATTCAAAGGTCATCTTGCCAAACCCCTTGGCGATGCAGGAACCACAGCTGAACAATCCCTGACCGGTGGCCGTCCAACCTGTCAGGAGTGAGCCAGCAGTAAATCACACCGTGCAAGTTGGAGTTAACTCTTTATTAGGTCCATGGATCAGTTGCCAAGACTGGAAGTCCCCACCTTCCGACAGTAATTGGAGACTGTGTACACATGAAGCCAACCTATCCTCCGCCCTTTTCATGCCACTTCTGGTTCTGGGAGACAAGGGGGAGGGGAGCTGGTCACAGCAGGAGGAGGAGACACCCATGACAGCAGTACATGTGAAAAGGATCTAGGAGTCTTGGTTGACCACAAACTTGATATGAGCCAACAGTGTGACGTGGCAGCTAAAAAAGCCAATGCAATTCTGGGCTGCATCAATAGGAGTATAGCATCTAGATCAAGGGAAGTAATAGTGCCACTGTATTCTGCTCTGGTCAGACCTCACCTGGAGTACTGTGTCCAGTTCTGGGCACCACAGTTCAAGAAGGACACTGACAAACTGGAACGTGTCTAGAGGAGGGCAACCAAAATGGTCAAGGGCCTGGAAACGATGCCTTATGAGGAACGGCTAAGGGAGCTGGGCATGTTTAGCCTGGAGAAGAGGAGGTTAAGGGGTGATATGATAGCCATGTTCAAATATATACAAGGATGTCACATAGAGGAGGGAGAAAGGTTGTTTTCTGCTGCTCCAGAGAAGCGGACACGGAGCAATGGATCCAAACTGCAGGAAAGAAGATTCCACCTAAACATTAGGAAGAACTTCCTGACAGTAAGAGCTGTTTGACAGTGGAATTTGCTGCCAAGGAGTGTGGTGGAGTCTCCTTCTTTGGAGGTCTTTAAGCAGAGGCTTGACAACCATATGTCAGGAGTGCTCTGATGGTGTTTCCTGCTTGGCAGGGGGTTGGACTCAATGGCCCTTGTGGTATCTTCCAACTCTATGATTCTATGATTCTATGATTCTATGACTATACACCAGCCAGACTCATCTCTGCCTCTTGGCCTCCTCCTCCCACCCTCCTGCTTCAGCTTCTGCCTCCAAATCTGGGCTTCTCTCTGCCACCGACTCTCCCAGCTCACTAAGCTTCCTTCAGCATCCAACACATCCTCTTCCCAGTCTTCTCCCTCTGACCACTCACCATTGTCCCACCACCATCCCTGCGCTCTGAGCCTTCTTCTTCCCTTGGGGGTTTCCCAGCTGGTTCTTCCCACCATTCCTCTGCATCAGACCAGTCTATGGCACAATCTGTGTTTCAAAACCAATGAAAGACAGTTCACCAACTTGCCAGGTAGCCTGTTCCACGGTCCAACAGCTCTTACCATCAAAAATTACTTCCTAACATTTAGTCAGAATCTCCTTCCCTGTAACTTGAATACATTAATTCAGGTCCTACCCTCTGGAGCAGCAGAAAACAAGCTTGCCCCATCCTTCATGTGACAGCCCTTCAGATATTTGAAGATGGCTATCTTAGCACCTCTCAGTCTAAACATACCCAACTCCCTCAACTGTTTGTCATAAGGCTGGAGTTTATGTATGATATAAAGTGTTAGGAATATCTACAACACGTCTAAAATAAGCTATACAAGATGATACCTTAAAATATAGAAGATTTTTTTTATTTAAAAAAAACATAAAAAATAACCAGATTAAAAATTGTAACAGCAACTGGTCATGATTTGTGCAGCCAGGGGGGGAAGTCTAGCCAGTCCCTGTTAATAATCTGCGGAAATTTAGGCCAGATACCATTCAGAAGTTTTACCTGGAATTTTTGGGAGGAAAATCTGATTTGGCTATCTTTACAGAAATTACGCACAAGAAGCACATGAACCAAATATTATCTAACCCCCCAGCTGATGCAGATAAATCCCTACCTATCTCTCTTGTGGCATTTTGCATTGTTATATACTGGGCACACAACCTTTTAAAATGTATATTAAAATGTGAAATAAAATAGATGGAAGAAACGGACAATCTTTCTGTGATCTGCTTCCCCGCCGTAAGCCAGCCTGACTCCACATGCAGTTTCCCCATTACCTTTAAAGGCTCAATAGATGGGGAACAAGACTTGCCACGGTTCCGCAAGGGAAATCAATGCGGCTCCTGGGCCTGTATGGCTTGAAATCTCTGCACATGGCTCAATCTGGCTTGTCGCTGCAGGGAATCAACACCCGCCCCCAACACCTCTCAGCAGGTCCCCCTCTCCCAGGAAGAAAATAAAATAAAAAGGCAACAGGCTTTGCAAAGCAATCACCTAAGCTACCTCCATGCGGTAGCTATAGCAATGAAGGGCTGAATCGAATAATCAATCAGCACAATTGTAATGAATATAGAAGCACTGGAGTTTAACCAGGCAGGCCTGAGATTAAGTTTGTCATTTGCTCCGGCTGGTCTTTTGGCTGCCTGTTGTGCAGCCGCGCAAACAAAGCACATACACAGCGTGTTGCATTATACTCTGGATTGAAATGAGGAAAGGAACCGGGGGGGGGGCTCAGAGGCCACCCAAAGGAAGCAAGAGGGAAATTCCATTTTTTTAAAAAAGGTCAGATCTCCTGAAACAGGAAGGTGCCTTTGATCAAATATGGTTCTGTCTTTCTGCCACACCTTTCTGTCTGTCTGTCTGTCTGTCTGTCTGTCTGTCTGTCTGTCTCTGCGCTTCCAGGTAGGGCTGAGGGAGAAATTTGATTCAGTTCACATTTATAAGCAAACCTACCAAATGTTCGCTTTTATTTACTGTAGATTTGTTGTAAACTGCCCCAAGATAGTATACAAAACTGTCTGTCTGTCTAATTTAATTTAATTTATATCCTGCCTTTCCTCCCAGGTAGCGAACAATGAGCGATAAGACAATAAAGTCATCTTTTAAAACTTTCTGAAACAATCTGCAAACACAGCTTTCCTTTCCTTTGATGGCATTCCCTGACCAAGCAAATATGAAAGTCTCCTTATCGCCTCACTCACTTGCTAGAGCAAGGAGAGTCCCATCCATTATCCTGGAGCTCCCGCACATGATGTCATTGCTCCGATCCTGAATGAAACCCTACAGCTACTCTCCCCTGCATGCCACCTTCCGCTGCACCAATGAATATCACAATAAAATACAAAAGATCTGAGAATTAAAAACCGTTGGCAACTGTCTGTTGGCAAGAACGGGCAGCAGTAGATCACACCAAGTAAGCTGCAATTAACTCTTCATCAGCAAAACACGGGAGTGTCAAACATAGTGAAGACAGCAATTCATCTCTGACAGGTGGCCAAAACTAAAGGTCCCCGCCTCCCCACTGTCACCTATGTCTCCACCTCTTCAGTGGAGCTCTTTCAAAGCAATTTGAGACTGTGCCTGCATGTCCGCCCTTGTTCCTCCTGCTTCATGCCTCTCCTGGTTCTGGGAGACTGGGGGGGTGGAGCTTGTTGCAGCAGGAGGTGGAGACACCCGTTCCTCTTCACAAGCCTGACTCTTCTCTGCCTCTTGGCCTCCCTCCTTTTCTGCTTCTGGGCTTCTCTCTAGCACAGACTCTCCCCGCTCACTAAACCCTGTTATCTCTTCAGCTTCCGACATCTCCTTCCAGCTCCGTCCCTCTTCTCCCTCTGACCACTCGTTGTCATCCTACCCCAAATTCCTTGGCTTTGAACCTTTGGGGGTTCCCCAGCTGGTTCTTCCTGCCATTCTTGTGTGCCCAGTCCCTGGTATCCACTTAACTTAAGTCTGCATTTTTCTATTTGTTGCTGGGGCGATTTCATATTTTTTTTTACACGGTACATGAATTAAATTGTTTCCCAAAAAGTTAATGATGACCGATCAGATCACATTGATTTGTCCTTAGCAAGCCTTCCACTGACGGTAATCAAGGATGGCAATGAAGTTAAGCCCTAGTTTTAAAAAGGAGGAGGAGGATGACATTTCCTCGAGGAAAGACCTAGCACAGAGTCCCCTTCCCGCTTCACGACCTACGTGACTCTGACTGCATGGCTCTCACTGTGGCAGTGTCTGTTGTGCATTCGTCTCAGGCATTAAAACCCCATAAATCTCTCCTAAATGTGCTGTCACTGATTAGGAATTTAATTACTGCTATACACAGGAGCCCTTTTAATTTCTTCCTCCCTTGAAACAAATCAAACAGGGGCTGCGTGGTTTATCTTCCCGCACGCCACCATGATAAAGGGGAGAGCAGATTCAGGAGTGCCAAATCAGATGCTAACTGGAAAACCCGCTGGGGGGAGGGGGAGAAACTTTCAACTGCGGCGCAGAAAGATGAGGTGACCAGAGACTCCCTTCTGTTCAGGCTGAAGTCAGCCCCAGCTTTGCCTTACCGGGGTGTGTGACCTGGCACACATAAATAGGGATGGTGAATAAATTCAGCGGTAGAGCATGCGCTTTGCATGCATCTGTCATGGATACTTTAGTTGATATTCCTGCATTGCAGCAGGGGGTTGGACTAGATGACCCTAGGGGTCCCTTCCAACGGTACAATTTTACGATTCTATTACTATGGTCAACAAAGGTGCCATCTAGGGGGAGGTGTCATCTAAACGTAATGGGGAATTTTTTTGCTGTGTTGTCATCCCCATCTTCTTATTCAATGGGTTTGGGAAGGGGGGGAAATTCCACTCATTAGCTACAGCTCCTGTCCTGGCTGAGAATAATTGGTGTCATTAATGCTGTAATCATGTCTCCGAACCAAACGCTTTACAAAAGATGGGACTGGAGCTCCTAAATAAATAAGTAAGGCGTAACTGAGTCATTCATTTGGTTGTAATTAAAGACCACGTGTGTTTTCCCTTTGGTACTTGTTTACAATGGGCGGGTGGAGAGAGGCAGAGAGAAAGAGAGATCAAATGGTGTTCGGAGACTTTAATCTTCCAGGTTTTCCCCTGGAAAAGTGGAGAAGAAAGAGATGGACAGAGCAGTGACGTTGTGTCTGTGTTTAAGAAACAACGTGACATTTTAAGCCACATTAAGGGCTGAGCCTCACTTTGTTTTTTGAACTTGTAGATGAGCATTCGTGTATAAACGTGAGTATGGATACCTGACTACCAAATATTGCCATATATTTATGGTTACCCGAGTACAAAATACTCCCATGGGTCTGCACATACCTGAGTTTGTGTACACATACCCAAGCACCCAAGTAAAAAAATAACTTTCATGTGAATAAGATCTTAGGACTTTAAGAAGCTGTTTTCTACTGAGCCAAACCACAGGTCCACCTAGCAGGTCTAGCAGTATCCTGAGTCCTGTGGAGATGTCATGGAGGGAGTGGTGAGAACCCAAGAGGGAATGGGAGATGCTCAGGGAGCTGGACAACCCTAGTGAGGGACCTAGCAGGATGGGGGAGGTGAGATTGGGCCTCCAAGAAGGGTCTCAAGCCAGGGATGGAGTCAGTAGTCTAGGGTGTGGAGAGCTGGCTCCAGGGGACTGACCAAGCAGGTTGACGGAGGAGTGTTCTGCCCCATGATATCATCATTCAAAATGGCGCTTGGCATCCAAACATCACTGAAGAACCCCAACCCCATTTTGGGAACCCTCATGCTGAGTTTGGCAGCGCTATCTAGAGCGGCGGTCAAGCCTATGACCAAAAAAACAGACAAAGTTATGCCATTTGTCACTTTTCAGTCCACCATCTTGATTCAAAATGGTGCCTGGTGTCCAAACAGCGACGAAGACTGCCACCATATTGAGAAACCTGGAGCTGAGTTTGATGATGATATCTCAGTAAACGGCTGAACCTATAAAGGACAGACAGATGGACTGACAGACAAACAAGCAAACTGCTTTCCAAAATCTATAGTTGATAGGGTGCTAGATAGACCAGCAGTCAGACTCATTAGAAGAACTAATCTTCCTATCTTCCTCCATTCCTGTCTTCATACCCCCTTGGTTCAACAAGAGGTTGCCTTCAAACAGAGAACCGCTCTCTGTGAAGCAGGATATGTGACCATCCTTTGTGGAGCCTGGAGCATTTCCCCCTTATTCACTCATGAGGAGCCCTCGCCAGCGGCTGTTAGGAGACAAATAATGATGGTTTTAGTCTCACTAGTATTTAATGTGATTCAGTGTGAAACGATGTTACTGACAGGACATTTGATCACTTTTGTTTTATTTGTCTGAATTTTTACCACAGGGATTTTTTTTATACTTACATATCATGTTACACTATATGTGGAGAGAGGGAGAATATTTGATTGAGAGGTGACATATAAATGTTTTAATAACTGAAGAAACAAACCCATAAAACATACGGGCTCTCTGTCAGCTGGGAAGGGTACGTGTGGATAGAATGAGTCATGTATTTATTACACCATCTCCAAGCTCCTTTAAAAAAACAACAACCATAAAGATAAACCCAAAAGAAATCAACAGAACTCCTCACCATTTGGAGCAGTAGGCAGCATAGTAACAGCAGCTTGTCTCATATGCCACTGTGGCATATGAAATAAGCTTCTTTTCTACAGTGCCCACTCTCCCCCCCCCCCCGCGAGGAGTTTTGACAATTCTGCTGCTCTGTGTTTCAGAGCAGGCAGCCGTAGGGAGAAAAATGTGAGGCAGAAGCAGCTGGAGTTAAAAAACAGTTTGTTAAATCAAAGCAGGCCAAATGATATAAGATCAATAGTATAGATCTCCCTGCACACACAAAAAGACCTCCACACATCCCTGCTTGCAGGTCCCACTTGTATGGACAAACACTGAATGATTCCTCAGACAGGGATACCAAAGAAAGAGAGCACTCTCCTTTGGTGGAAATTGAAATCAAATTTGGCTTTGCCGCCCCAAGATTATTGCTATTAAATATCTAACGAAGACCCCAGCTCCGTCTCTGCCTCTCTCTCTCTCCTTTTAATCCCTGACCTTTCGCTATTGACCCTGCAACCCTGATTAGAGATGTTTTCCCTCCCGTCACAAAAATAGCCATCGCAGCCACTGCTGCCGTGACTAATTTAAGGCATACCGTCTAATGCCCTTAAACAAATAAGGGTGCACTCTCCACCTCCATCACCCGCCACCTGGCTGGTGTCAAGAGACACTTGCAAGGCACACCAATGCGCACACACACACCAGGACGACGTGCTCTTTTTGTGTGAGCCTTTCCTCTCCCATCCGAAGTCATCGATTTATTGTGAGCTGTTATACCCCCAGCATCTCACCATCTTGAAACCAGGCCATTGCTGCGGGCCACTTCTCTTTGACAGGTTAGCTTTTAGTCACAGATCTGTTGGCAGAAAAAACGTGCACCACGCTGTCATTTCTGCTGGCTTCCCAATTGATTGTTGCCTGTCACCTGTGCCCAGAAAGCCACACATTAGCCTGGAAAGAGGTCTTTATTTCTCTGCATGTGCACGTGACCACTGGCCTAGAGATGTGTGTCTCCCTTCGATTCTTAACCTGTGGAACCCCGAGGATGTACTCTACCCCGGAGCTGGCTTCAGGTACCAGGCCTCTTGGCAGACCAACTCTTGTGTTACTAAGATACCTGCAAACTTAATATGAAGGCTGGCAACATTAACCCTGCTGTGCGGGAATCCCTTGCAGGTGACCGTAGTGCCTAGAGACAGACAGTCAGGTTGTGCATCCGTAGCAGTGACCAGAGGAGGAATGACCTCTGGGAGGAGGACCACTGAAGGAATGCCATCGTGCATCAAATAATAATAATAATAATAATAATAATAATAAATTATTTATATCCCGTCCTCCCCAGCCAAAGCCGGGCTCAGAGCGGCTAACAACAATAAAAGTAACACAGCATTCTAAAATCAATTCATTCTAAAATCAATTCAAAATCAAATTAATGGAAACCATTGGGCTAGAGTTCTGTGAGGATTACCAAAGGAGGGGGTCAGACTGTGCCTTGGCTAAAGGCCTGGTGGAACATCTCTGTCTTGCAGGCCCTGCAGAAAGATGTCAAGTCCTGCAGGGCCCTAGTCTCTTGTGACAGAGCGTTTCACCAGATCGGGGCCACAGCCGAAAAAGGCCTGGCTCCGGTTGAGGCCTCCCTGTGGCCCACATCTCCAAGATGTTTTTATTTGAAGACCGTAAGGTCCTCTGTGGGACATACCAGGAGAGGCGGTCCCGTAGGTACGAGGGTCCTAGGCCGTATAGGGCTTTAAAGGTTAAAACCAGCACCTTTTGTCACCTTCTCCCCTATGGGTGGCGCTGAGGGCCCTTTGCCTCTGAGCCCTTTGCTCTACTACTTTCAAGGCTCGCCCAGTTCTGGCAGAGGTGGATCTGGAATGCTTTCTAAAGACACTGTGTCCATCAGCTGTTGCCTCCTGGTGCTTCCCCTTCCTCCTCCTCCTCTCCCATTATTTCCCAGCTTTTCCCCTCATCTGGCTCTGAGCTGTGACCTCCTTCAAACCCCTGTTGTAATTCTGAACGGTCTTCTTCTTCTCTGGAAGGCTCAGGCTGGGGAGGCGCTCTCCACCATTCCTCCTCTGCCCTGTCCCTGACACTACGGATGTGAGATGTGCAATTAAAATTCAAAAGGACACCATAGAAATTCAGCGCATTGACAGGCCCACTCCTGTAGTGCTCTTGCTTGACAAGAGTGGGTACTTACGAAATCTAATTCTCTATCCCCAGTGAACTGTCGTTTTTTTCTTTAGTCAACTCATCCACTGAGGCCCTGTGAGTGCCTGTGCATCGATTGTTCAGCACAGATTATCCTAAAGCACACACCGTACTCCTTTAACAGCCTGCCGTGTCACAATATTTACCTCCCACGTTTTCCTAGTCTCAAATCAGCTTTGCCTTTTTGCTCCTCACCTTTCAGACTGTCTCGGTCTACGTTAGTCAGCACAGTCTGGCAACGCTCGGTGCTTGCAAGAGCTGTGCTTCCAGGAGGTGGCTGGATTTTGTACAGGTATTTGTACTGTGCTGACTGGGTTCTATACCAGCTCTTGCCAGTTGCTGAAGCGGATGTAGATTGAGGTTCATACATAGGGATGGGGAAGGAATTCAATTTAGTTAACGCTGACAGACCACCCCAGGGGCACAGCAAAGTCTGCCTGTTGCCTCCCAACCAATGCCCGCAAGGAGGTTAAGTGGCACAATCCTTTTCTTGCCCCGGGCACTGGCAATGCTTGCTATGCCACTGGGGGAAATGGGGAGGGCAGTGTGGGAACTTGGGAGAGCATGAGCTCTGCAGATAGGTAGCAGAATTCAACAGCAAGTGCCATTCTGCAAGTGGGCCATGCTGGAGGACTCTGGGGGCTTCAAACGGCTCATAGACTGCCAACATGTGAGTTGTAAGGATTAAGGGATGGGGAAGATCTCTGCCAGAGATTCTGAAGAGCTACTGATGGTTTGCACAATGCATGTCCCATGTAGTTTGGCCTGAAGATAAGGGCATGACCAGTGTCAAGTGCTTCTGAATCAGCACTGTTGTCAGCACGGAGCTATTGCTGAGGAGGGTAAAGGATTTGTGCACTAGGCAGTGCATTATCGGCAAAAAAGCGCAAGGCATATTTTCAACAAAAGGCCTTTTTTTTAATACAGGAGCATTTGTTATTGCTTTCATATACAGAGCCAAGTGAATAAACTTATCGAGGGCTTTCGAAAGCCGACAAGTCGCTCCATTCATTGCTCTTTGTGTTGGTAGCAAGAGGCATGATTAAAGCTTCCCTCTCCAACGGGATCGAGCCTCACGAGGAAAGCAAGAGGCAAGATGTTCTCCTTAGGAGAGATGGGAGGGGTTCTTCTTAGTGTGAGGGTTCTCCTGTCAGGAAAGCTTACAACTTTTGGGGCCTTTAGGGGAAAGGAAAATAAGAGGTTGGCATGGTTGTTGTTGTTGTTTAGTCTTCTTAGTTGTGTTCCACTCTCCATGACCCCATGAACCACAGCATGGTTTGCCAGTTCCTTCTCCAGGTGGATCACATTTAGTCTAAACTCTTGACTATGACCTGTCTGTCTTGGGTGGCCCTGCACGGCATAGCTCAAAGCTTCTTGGAGTTATTCCAGCCCCTTCGCCACAACAAGGCAGTGATCCACGAAGGGGAGGTGGCATGGTAGAGGAGAATAAAATGGTACATGGTGTGAATGGCATTTTCCCTCCCTCATAACACTCAACCATAGGGCCTTCCAATGAAGCTGAAGGATGAAAGATTTCTCCACTCTGGGCATTGTTAAACTTTGGAATTCATGCCCCTGACAGACAGTAATGACCAGTGGCAGAGTTTCATGCTCCAGCAGTGGGGGGCGGAGAGCAGGAGGGGGCGGGGCTGGCACGCGTCCCGGGGGAATGACATGCCACCTGCAGGGGTGTGGTGCCCAGCGTGGGTGAGCAGCCACGATGGCACCCCACCAGGATCACGCTGCCGGGGGTGGTGCACTCCCCCCGCACTCCTCTTCCACCACCAGTGCTGATGACCAGAACTTGGATAATGGTGATGGTGGTGGTAGTCATCATGATCATGATAGCATGCAAATAGGTAGGTAGGTAGGTAGGTAGATGTATATATGTATGTATTGTACCCTGCCCCCATCTGACTGGGTTTCCCCAGCCACTCTGGGCCATTTTCAACAAATATAAAAGCATAATAAAACATCAAACATTAAAAACTTCTCAATACAGATCTATGTCTTCAGATCTCTTCAGGAAGTTGTGTAGCTATTTATCTCCTTGACATCTGATGGGAGGGCATTCCACAGGGCGGGTGCCACTGCTGAGAAGACCCTCTGCCCCTTTCCCCCTGTAACTTCACTTCTCGCAGTGAGGGAACTGCCAGAAGGCTTTCAGAGCTGAACCTCAGTATCTGGGCTGAATGACGGGGTGGAGATGCTCCTTCAGTGCTATTTAGGGCTTTAAAGGTCAGCACCAACCCACAGTGGATGTCCGTAAAAGAGGATTAGACCAATTTGGGGGGGGGGGGTTAAGGTTGCCAGTGGCTACTGGTTATGATAGTTATGTTCTACCTCCACAATTGGAGGCAGTGATGCTCCTGAATACCAGCTGTGGGAAATCTCAAGTGGGGAGAGTGCTGTTGTACTCAGGTAAGTACCTTCCCATCGTAACATCTGCTTGGCCCCCGTTTAAACTGGATGCTGGGTGAGATGTTCCCATGGCCTTGTTAGTTAAAACCTCCACAAATAGCGTTCAATTTCCTCCAATGTCTGATGACCCTAAGTTCTTAGATAACTCCTTGAGTCCATCAATCCAATGTGCATTTTTATTGACTGAAATTTTACTTACTTAATTGCCACTTTTCAGCCCAAAGCAGTGAACAAAGCAAAACATACAGGTCAGCCACAGTAAACTGCTTCACGCCTAACAATATATGACGGCCAGATCACAACGAAGGAAGAAAACCTTCCCGAGCTAGACATCTTTAGAGAGGGTTTCTTGTCCCCGTGACATGGCAGCCATTCATATTACTTGCCTTGACCTGGCAAATCTGATCATCCACCATTGGAGAGAACCAATTAGACCTGCCGGCTGATCTGCCATAATTTAATCAAAGCGTCCCTCAAAGAAGACCTGTTAGCATTTCAAAAGGATCAGGGGGTTGAATAATTTATTGTAGTCCCCTATTAAGCTCTTCTTAATCATTACCATTATCAAGGAGACAGATGCCTTACATAAGACACTCTTCTGTTTGGGTGCTGAGTCATAATCTGCAAGGTACCATTTCTGAAAGACATCTTGGAGCAGGGGTGGGAAGCCTCAGACCTGGGGGGGGGGTGAGGGTAGCAAATGCTTCTCTGTGTGGCCCTCAAGGCTGTCTCCAGATCACAGCCCTTTCTGCAACCATACATCCTCTGCCCACACTACACACCTCACCAGCACTGCCCTGCACCCTTTTTGAGTGTTTTTGCTTGATTTGAAGCTCGGTTGGTAGAGGATGAGACTTTGAAATCAAGCCTTACGTTGAGCAAAAGATTCCTGCATTTCAGGGGGCTGGACTAGATTAGCCTCATTGTCCTTTCCAACTCTGTAATTATAAGATTATTAGTATGTCCTTGGACCAGTAGCAGAGCAGGGCTTACTTGACCTCCCATTCAAAGCACCCATCAGGGAACTGGAACTGAGCCAATCCAATACAGTATACCTCATGTTACGTTTGCTTCATGTTACGTTCCTTCGGGTTACATCCCGTGGCGACCTGGAAGTACCGGAAAGGGTTACTTCCGGGTTTCGTCGCTCACACATGCGCAGAAGCACCAAATCACGCCGCGCACGTGCGCAGATACGGCGCTTCAGGTTGTGCTCTTTTCATGTTGCGAACGGGCCTGTGGAACGGATCCCGTTCGCAACCAGAAGTACCACTGTATACACAGTTTTTGCAAAGCAATTTCCGCTGATGTAATGCCATTGTGTACATTATTCTCACTAACATGTGCATTTATAGGCACACCATATAGGCATTTTCTATACATCACTTAGTTGGAGAAAATGGAGAAAATGCAAATTTCAAAGGATGCCTGTGTTTTGGTTCACATGTTGCTTCAGAAAGTATGGCTGGGTAATTTCACCTTTCAAATGTGAACTGAGCTAAATTTCTACCCTATCCCCAGTCAGGGGTTGCCAAGGCAGTGCCCACAGGCATCACAGTGCCAGAAGACACTACAGTACCACCAAGTACCTCCTATGGCACCCAAGAATGATATCAGTAAATATCCCCACTTTGTGTTATGCCGCAAATCACGTGGCAGCCATTTTGTGACTGGCGCCCACCACATGTTCCCAAAATTGTGCGAACTGGCCTGAAAAGTTTGGTGATCCCTGAGCTAGATTATCTTCCCCTTCATTTGTGATCTACCGGCAACTGAAGTATTTTCTCTTTAGGCAAGCTTTTGATGCTGTTGCTGCCTAATTTAATTTCTAAACCATTCTGTAGTCTTAGTGCTCTTTGTCTTGTAAATGTGGCTTTAATGATAGGGTATTGCTTTTTTTTTATTTTTAAAAAAATGTTAGCAAGGTGCTTTGAGCAACTTCTCTCCTGGAGGGGAAAAGTGGGGCGTACATCGGATATGTAGATGTAAGTCACAAATCAATGAGCCTTTCTAGGCCCTGCAAAACTTGTAGATTACTGCCTCAGGACGAAGAAGATGCTAGCACATGTGGTTAACGATCAGAACAGATGAGGAAGAGAGGGGAAATGTAGAGGAAAGTCTATCACCCTACAGGGGACTCCTTTTCTTAAAAGCAGCTTCCAAGTCGAGCTGTTCATAATCTGGAAAATTGGCTGAATGGTGTTAAAAGAGAGAGTCTCATGGCCCTCCAGGCTCATCTCATTACACTCAAAGTCAAGGAGAAGAAAGAAATTATATATTAGATCAATGGGCAGTAGCTCAAGGGAAGGTGCATTGATCGGATTTGTCTAGGTTAGGCAATGATGTAGAACTGAGGGGAGGGCAAGGCTTCACCCTTAGCCTTGTAAAATGGTAGAAGGCAAGGATAATCATAGAACTGAAGACTTGGAAGGGACCACAAGGATCATCTAGTTCAACCCTGGGCAATGCAGGGATCTTTTGCCCAATGTGGGGCCTGTCCAATATTAATTAGTTGCCACTCCCTGTTAACTGCAGCTCCTCGGCGCACCCTGCCCCACTTATCTTAACAACAAAGTAAAAAGAGTTATATAATATAGGGTGGCGTCCAATTAACATTTACTCAGAGTAGGCCCATTTAAATGAATAGACTTGAATCACACCGAATCCAATAAACAACAATGTACAATGCATCCTTCCTCCTTTCCCCAACTCGTTCAAAAGGTTTAGTTTATTTAGGTCATTATTTGTATGCTTTTATGTTGATACACTCCAAGCAAGGTTCATCTATCTCTAATGTGAACACAACAAATCCATTCAACACAAGAAAAATAGCAGCAATTAAAACTTACAAAAGACAGCAGCAGCAAATTAAACATTCCACTAGACAAGGGTTGCCAGATTTCAAAAAGTAAAAAACAAGGACACCCCAAAAATTGTTGAGTTTTGTTTAGGAAGACCCCCCCCCAAAAAAAAATTGTTCAATTTTTTGTTTTTTTTTTTAAAGGAAACTTCAGAGTTTTGGTCATTTTTTTAAAAAATGACTCACCTAAGATCCAGGAAAAAGCGCTGCCTAGTAGACTACACAGAAATGGCAAAGCTGACACCAAATTAAGAGATCAAAATCATGAACTTTTCATGGAAGAATGGAGGCCTTTCACGGACCATTTAAAAAAATACTAAAGTCGAATGAAATCGCGGGCAAGATTCAAGATAAAAGCAGTGGAAGAAAAACGATAAAATAATTGTAGGAGAGAAACTTTTTGTAACGCAATGCAGTAGAAAAGGTTTGAGTAAAAACACTGCAGAAATGGGGGTGGGAAGTCAATTTATGAAGCAATGTACCTGTTTGATATGGAAATTATTGTGAACATTTTTGATTTTTTAAATTAAAAAAAATACCCAAAAAATGCTGTTGGACTACAATTCCCATCATCCCAGGCTGGCTGGCTGGCCATTGCTGGTGAGAGCTGGCTTTCAACAACTTCTGGAGGGAGATGCTCAGGTAGAAGAGCCCAGCGAATGGGGATTCCACCATCTTGGCACCAATACCAAAGAAGACCCTCATTCCCACACCTGCCCACCTGTTCTCATGTTATGGGTAGAACAGAGAACAGGGCATCTGAGGTCCACTTTGAAGGCCTGGCAGGTTCATATGGGAGCAGCTGGTTTCTAAGGAAACCCAGCACTCAGCTGCTTCAGTCTTTTGAGGTTGAGTCTGGAAATAAATGAGTGGCTGATGTCGATGGAATAGGATTTGCAGGGTAAGGCCTCCGGAACCAAAACTGCTGTTTTCTCATCACTACAGCTACACCACCCATCACTTAGAGCACAAAACCCAGATCAGACCCAGAGTGGGGAGCAGAGTTGAGTGGCACTGAGGGGAGAGCTCAGTGGGTACTGAGCACAGCAGAGGTTATATTTTCTGTTTGTGTGGTTTGGGAGCTGCACGGTCAGGGAAAGAACAATGCTGTCCAGGGCTGTAAAGACTGCAGAGAGAATAATTGGGTGCACTCTTCCCACCTTGGATCAAATCTATGCTTCCAGGTGCCATAAGAAAGCTGCAGAGATAGCGCAGGAAAGTGCGCACCCCGGAAATGATCTCTTTCAGCTTCTGCCTTCTGGAAGAAGGTACAGGGTTATAAAGACTAGGACTAGCCGCCTGAGAAACAGTTTCTATCCAAATGCGATTTTGGTTTTAAACGCAGTTTAAGGAGTCTCTATGGGAGTATATTGTATTTAAAAATGGGGTATTAGAGTTTTTAGGTGGCTAACCAGGTTGGGATAGCTGGGGTAGCAGGCTTGTTGGGTTTTGAATGTTTTATGTAGATTTTTCAATTTCGTTGTTCTTTATGGGACAATGAAAAGAAAGATTATTGCATTGTATCGTATCATAAAGACTCTTAATCTCAGGATTGTGGGTTCATGTCCCACACTGGGCAAAAGATTTCTGCATTGCAGGGGGTTGGACTAGGTGTGCCTCACGGTCCCTTCCAACACTATGATTCTATGAAACGATGTGTTTTGTGATCTGTCCTGAATTGATTTCAGGGGGCGACCCCCGTGTTCTGCTATTAGGGAAGAAAAACCTCTATTCCTACATTGTGCGTTATTTTATAAAACTTCATCTGCATCCCTCCAGCTGGGTTAGAAAAAAGAAAATTGAATTGAACCCGAAAGGCCCAGACATGCTAGCCTTTCCTCTCTCTGAATCATCTTCCAAGCCATAAGGATGACAAAGCAACTGGGCGCAGGGTTAATTATCCAGCCTCCTTTTGGCTGCCACACTTCTCTGCCTGGCTTCCAAACAGCAGCCGGATAACTTGATCCCTTTCAGAAGATGGGCTCTCGCTGTGCCAACAAGGATCTGCAATTAGCTGCGTTTATTGGTTTCATCTGTCTCCAGCGCCCGGGGGAGGGCGGTGGGGGGGGGGAGCTGGCTGTCAAAACAGCTCCAGCTGTTTTAATAAAGCTTCAACTCCCCGTCTAAAGGTTAGGCCCCTTCGTAACCTGCACTCGGAAGCTTCAGGTGGCTTGGCTTTGAGAGCTCTTGTCGGCGGCCTCTTTGCGATGCCATCTCTGTGAAGTTGAATGCGGGAAGGGGGGAGCGAGGCTGTCGGAAGAGCTGACTTCTGTGCGAAGAGGGCTTTCTCGCCAATTTGTGCTCAGAATTTCTGCAGCTCACTTGAAAGGCACAAGCTGTTTCCAGAGGTCAGCCAGAATGCCACATAATCACCACTCTGCCATTTATCTGCCTGCCTGCCTGCCTGCCTGCCGTCTCAGAATACAGTGGTACCTCGGGTTACATACGCTTCAGGTTACAGACTCCGCTAACCCAGATATCGTGCTTCAGGTTCAGAACTTTGCTTCAGGATGAGAACAGAAATCGTGCTCCGGCAGCGCGGCAGCAGCAGGAGGCCCCATTAGCTAAAGTGGTGCTTCAGGCTAAGAACAGTTTCAGGTTAAGAACGGACCTCCGGAACGAATTAAGTACTTAACCCGAGGTACCACTGTACTAGAATCTAGGTCCACTTATTTACTTATTGCGCTTATACTCTTTTTCTCCAAGGAGCTCAAGGTGGTGTCCATGGTTCTCCCCCTCCTCATTTAATCCTCACAACAAGTCTGTGAGGTAGGTAAGGCTGAGAAGGTTGGCCCAGCAAGCTTTGTGACTGGGTGGGTATTTGAACTCAAGTCTTCTGTTGGAGGATTTGGGGGAAGGCAAAAGAAAGTACTTGTACATGCAGTGAATCATTAAACTTTGGAATTCACTCCCAGAGGAGGCAGTGATGGTCGCCAACTCTCATGCCCTTAAAAGAGGATTGGACAAATCAGTGCTTTTTTTTCTTTAAAAATGTGTAGGGGTACTCTCATTTTGACTCAATAAAAGCACCGTTTTATAGCTCAAATCAGGGAAAATAAATACAGTGGTACCTCAGGTAACATATGCTTCAGGTTACATACGCTTCAGGTTACATACACTTCAGGTTACAGGCTCTGCTTACCCAGAAATAGTGCTTCAGGTTAAGAACTTTGCTTCAGGATGAGAACAGAAATCGGGCTCCAGTGGTGCGGCTGCAGCAGCAGCAGCAGCAGCAGGAGGCCCCATTAGCTAAAGTGGTGCTTCAGGTTAAGAACAGTTTCAGGTTAAGTACGGACCTCCGGAACAAATTAAGTACTTAACCTGAGGGACCACTGTACAGTAAATGGACAGAAGTACAAAGAACATGCATTACCTCGTATTAAACAGCTGACAGCTCACAGTAACTTCCACATTGGTGTCCATCACCAGATGTAATCTTCCTACTCATATTGAAATACTGCCCCTCAATGAGACCAAACTTTCATCAGTAAAACACCACACATCCACATTCCACGCTGCTTCACACATTAAACGCTCGCTTCAATCTGAGATTCAGGAAACACCAGGAAATGAAATGAGGCCACCATCGGGGGTAGCAACGGAACTGAAGGTTCACCATGCTAGAGAAGAAACAATTTAAAGTTTCTTTTCCCATTAGATTCACAAAATGTTTAGGGGTATGCGTACTCCTGCATTCCTCAAGGAAAAAAGCATTGGGACAAATTCATGGAAGATCAGGTTATTAGTGGCTATGCTCTGCCTCCATTGCCAGAGGGACTATGCCTCTGAATACCAACTTCTGGACATCACAAGTGGGGAGAGCATTGTTGCATTCAGGTCCTGCTGGTAAGGTTTTCACGTAGGGTTCTCAAATTAGTTGGTTTGAAATTAATTTCGTCTGCTAAGTGTGTACCAAAATCATTACATTAACATTTATTTTTAAACACTGAGAAGAAATACGGTTAGTATTTTCCTTGACTTCTCCTACATGTGAAGACAGGCTGATCGAGCGGATGAGACGAATAGTAGGCCCAGCGGAGAAGATGGCAGTTTCTTCACGTGCTGCAGAGGGAAGCAAGGAGCAGATGGGGCTCATCTACCTGGGAAGGTTGCCCATCTAGGAGAAGGAAAACTCTCCACTGCCTTGTGGGATATCTTCAGGAGAAGAAAAGGTCAAGGAGTGAAACCCTACACAAATCTGGAGTCCCTAAGACGGTTTGATGGTGCCTTGTATGACTTCTTCCGCCAACTCCTGTTGCCAAGCTAGTGCCAAATGTATTGCTCTGCTTTCCTTTGGACCACATCAGAGAGGCCAAGAGAGAGGCCTTCTGGACAGCCCAGAACCTCCATGCACACTGCCCTGGCTTGTGCCCCAGAAAGGTCACTTTGGTGCTTCTAACACAGTGGTTTGACTTCACCCCCGGAGGAATACTCCATTGTCTCTCGAGACAGATGGATACCAACATTATATTTAATAACTTATAACACATATTTAAAAGGAAAAAATTACACATTTTTAAACTACAGTGGTACCTCGGGTTACATACACTTCAGGTTACATACGCTTCAGGTTACAGACTCCACTAACCCAGAAATAGTACCTTGGGTTAAGAACTTTGCTTCAGGATGAGAACAGAAATTGTGCAGCAGCGGTGTGGCGGCAGCAGGAGGCCCCATTAGCTAAAGTGGTGCTTCAGGTTAAGAACAGTTTCAGGTTAAGAACGGACCTCCAGAACGAATTAAGTACTTAACCCGAGGTACCACTGTATATGAAGAAATATTAGAAATCACATTAGCAAATCAGTCATATTAAAAATATATAATTGTTAAGAGAAGGGTTGGGGAAATGGTACTGAAATATGAATTTACGATGGGCATGCAAAGCTCACGTGTTGATTCTTCTGCGGATTTGTGTGGCTAGGTCTGAGCTGGCAATTCAAACTCAATTCCAATATTTAGAGTTTGTGCCACCTCTTCCCCCTGACGAGCTTCCTCCGTGCCTCCATCTTCATCAGATGATTGTCACAGCTTCCCCTGATCTGACTTGTCTTTCATCCTCGGGCACTGGGGAACAAGAGCTATCCAATAGGGAGCTCCAGCATTGCAGCTCAGAGCTGGAAGAACTGAGGGCTGGTGCTTCATAAAAGATTCGTCAGGCCTGCCAGCGACTTCAAAAAGGTGCCTTTGAACTCTTTCGCTGGCTGCATCAAACACACAGCTTAAGTGACAGATGAATGGATATTTCTGCTCCCCTAGCCTTGAAGGACCATTACCTCTGCCTTCGTATTGCTGGAAATATTGGAGTCTGCTCACTCCAGCGTCCTGATGAGGTTATTTTGCCCTGCAATTAGTGAGTCAGATGCCCTTCTTATAGCCTGATCAATGTGTTGTGCTCTCGGATCCATTCAACGCCAGCCTGTCAGACACTCTTGATATGTTTGCTAACAAAAAGGACATGGCAGTTAATGAAGCTTGTGATGATGCACACAAACAATCTTGCATTTTATTTTATTTTTAACTTGGAGGGCATTTTAACTTGGGAACGTGGACGGGGAACCTGTGGCACTCCAGATGTCACCGGACTACAACTCCCATCACCTGCCACAGGTTCCCCATCCATACCCTAGGAGTTCTTTCCCCTCCTTTTTAGCATTTATTTATTTATTTATTTATTTATTTATTTATCTATCAATCAAACAAATCTTACATGTGGACAGAGGCAGGCAACATAAATTAAAAGAATGACTCACTTCCCCAGCATAACTATTAATGTTTCCTTAGCAGCAGGGGGTTGGACTTGATGACCCTTTGAGTCCCTTCCAGCTCTACAATTCTATGATTTCTTGTCCTGGTCTCCATGAGATTACAGTGGTACCTCGGGTTACATATGCTTCAGGTTACATACACTTCAGGTTATAGACTCCGCTAACCCAGAAATAGTGCTTCAGGTTAAGAACTTTGCTTCAGGATAAGAACAGAAATCGGGCTCCGGTGGCACGGCAGCAGCAGGAGGCCCCATTAGCTAAAGTGGTGCTTCAGGTTAAGAACAGTTTCAGGTTAAGAACGGACCTCCAGAACGAATTAAGTACTTAACTCGAGGTACCACTGTACTCAAGGTATTTCTGACAGCAAAAGCTGTTTGACAGTGGACCAGACTCCCTCACTGGAGGTCTTTAAGCAGAGGCTGGAGGGCCATTTCTTATGGATGCTTTAGCTCAGGTTCCTGCATTGCAGGGGGTTGGACTAGATGACTCTTGGGGTCCCTTTGAATGCTACAATTCTTTGATTCTACTCTGGAGGTAATGCAGCCATCAAGAAGAAGAAGAGTTTGGATTTGATATCCCGCTTTATCACTACCCTAAGGAGTCTCAAAGCGGCTAACATTCTCCTTTCCCTTCCTCCCCCACAACAAATACTCTGTGAGGTGAGTGGGGCTGAGAGACCTCAGAGAAGTGTGACTGGCCCAAGGTCACCCAGCAGCTGCATGTGGAGGAGCGGAGACGTGAACCTGGTTCACCAGATTACAAGTCTACCGCTCTTCACCACAACTCCACACTGGCTCTCACAAGGGGGGGGGAATGCTTGCTGTTGCCTCAACGAATCAGAGGAACAGGGTGGTTATATGACAATAAGCACTCATCCTGATTTACTGGCAGGCTGTTCATAGGTCTCATCATTAATCATTTGTCTATCGCACTCTTTTCATTTCCCCAACATTTTCCTAACCACAAAAAGTCAGTGGGTTTTTTGTGTGTGTGTCTAAGTGGCTAGTTGCCCTAGAGCAGGAGAGGGAGACCTCAGGGCCAGGGACCAAATGTGGCCCTCAAGGCCTCTTTGTCTGGCCCTCAGGCCACACACCCTCCCCAGTTCCAACCCCTGTTGGCCTTGCTTCGTCCCCTACTTGCATGTTTCCACCTGGCTTGGGATGGGTCCTTGAAAGGCAACATGGCCTCTTGCTTGCCTGGGTGTGGGGGATAGAGCGGGCTGTGCATCTGGGTAGGAACCAGCCTGCTGTTCAAAGGTCAGATTTGTTGCTCCACCCATTTTTGCCCCAGGCCCCGCCCACTGCAGGTATCTGGGCCCAGAAGGGAAGGCGGCCTTTGGACTGAAAAGGCTTCCTCACCCTTGTACTGGGGAGGCAGAGCCCTTGAATCCACTCTTTTTGCAGGAACGTAAATTTCCAGAATGCACTTGACTCCCCGCCCCCCACAAAACAGTGGTGGTCGTGGAGGTGCCCTTAGCATTGTTGGGCGTTGAGCTAGTCCTGTATACCTGAAGGAGCATCTCCACCCCCATCGTTCAGCCCCACTGAGATCCAGCACCGAGGGCCTTCTGGCGGTTCCCTCATTGCGAGAAGTGAGGTTACAGGGAACTAGACAGAGGGCCTTCTCGGTAGTGGCACCCGCCCTGTGGAACACCCTCCCATCAGATGTGAAGGAAATAAGCAGCTATCTTATATTTAAAAGACATCTGAAGGCAGCCCTGTTTAGGGAAGTTTTTGATATTTAACGTTGTATTGGTTTTAACACTCGATTGGAAGCCGCCCAGAGTGGCTGGGGAAACTTAGCCAAATGGGTGGGGTATTAATAATAATAATTATTATTATTATTATTATTATTATTATAGTTGACCCTTGGGGTCCCTTTCATCTCTACAATTCTATGCAGTCACCCACAAGGCAGGGGATAGGGGTAGCAGTTTTTTGGCATTCAACCTGTGCATTTGCCTCTCTCTGTTCGCAACCAGCTTAGCCACCTCCTTTGAGAGTTCCAATCATGTCTCTTTTGCCTCCCGGCACATCCTTTTCTATATTCGCAACCACCTGTAGGAAGGATTCTACAATCGGGAATGATTCAGCCAAGTGCAAAGAGACCCAGGAGCTGAGCACCTGCTGTCATTCATGTCTCCTCCGCCCCTCATTAGCACAACAAACCAGCATGATGATTCCTCGGCAGGTTGCTGTTCAGGACTCTGTCACTCAGCCTGCTTGCCAAATTACCGGCATTGTGAGAAGCAGTGATTTCAAGGCAGCCTACTGTCTATCTAACTTTGTTTATCCTCCTTGTTGTGGAGCTAAACCAGCAGAAGCCACGTGTCATTTCATTGTCAACAAGGGCAGAAATCCTCCGTTTGCGTGAAACAGCGTTCTTCAACCAGATGTTGCCGGACTACAGCTTACATCATCCCCAGCCTCCTTAGCCCATGGTAATGGGCGATGGGAGTTGTAGTCCAACAACATCAGGAGATCTGACAGTGTTGCAGTTGAGGGTGATGATCACAACAATAGGTGCCATTTTCTAGAAAAAAGAGGTACCATGAACACCTACTCCCTCGTTCTTCTAGAATGGAAATGTCGCCCACCTGAGAGGTGCCAGAACTGAGTTCCCCCTGAAGAAAAGCCCTGATGACAATTATATTTGATACTTGCTCTTTCCAGAAGATCCTAGGGCAAATTACAGTGATATGAAGGTAAAGGTAAAGGTAAAGGGACCCCTGACCATTAGGTCCAGTCATGGCCGACTCTGGGGTTGCGGCGCTCATCTCGCTTTATTGGCCAAGGGAGCCGGCGTACAGCTTCCGGGTCATGTGGCCAGCATGACTAAGCTGCTTCTGGCGAACCAGAGCAGCACATGGAAACGCCGTTTACCTTCCCGCCGGAGCGATACCTATTTATCTACTTGCACTTTGATGTGCTTTCGAACTGCTAGGTTGGCAGGAGCAGGGACCGAGCAACAGGAGCTCACCCCGTCGTGGGGATTCGAACCGCCGACCTTCTGATTGGCAAGTCCTAGGCTCTGTGGTTTAACCCACAGCGCCACCCGTGTCCCCTACAGCAATATGAAACTCAGCATTAAAAACAGTTTGAAACAAATTACAGTCATAGCTAGAGAGGGGCCTAAAAATAAATAACTCATGTGCAAGAGATGTATCTGCAGCATACAATGAAAGCTGTAAAATGAAGACACCCTGAACTCATGAGGGACATGGAACTACTATTACTACTACCACCACCACCACTATTATTATTATTATTATTATTATTATTATTATTATTATTATACCACCCTTCATCTGTAGATCTCAGGGCGGTTCACAACAATAGAATGCAAGATTTAAAAACCCACAAAGTACATAATAAAAGTAAAACCAACCAATAACCCCTTCCCCACCCCCAAGTTGAATCTTACTTCAACACTCATCTCTCACTGCATCTGAGAGCAACCAGTTACCTTGGGGGGAAGCCATAACCCTGTCCTCACTGTCACTGTGTGGCCACCGGGGTGAATTTCAGATGGTAAGTTCAGTTCTCCACATTTCCACATTGGCTTTTTTTTTTTTTAAGTCCTTGTGAAAATTTGTCAGCGTTTTAGGGTGAGTTGCTCCTAACTGCATGCAATTCTGACTAACAGACACATTTTTTTACAAAGCAATTTCTCCTAACAGAGTGCATTTTTGTATGTTTTTCACTACTGCATACATGTTTGTTTGTTTGTTTGTTTGTTAGAATTATATATCACTTTTATCTTCCAGGGAGCTGAAGGTGGTGTAGATGGTTCTCCTCCTCCTCATTTCACCCTCACAACAACCCTGTGAGGTAGGTTAGGGTAAGAGATGGCGACTGGCCCAAGGTATTATCACTTCGTTGCTGAGTGTGGATTCGAACCCTGCTCTCCTAGTCTGACACACTAACCATTACGCCACACTTCCCTTTAGGATATGCATCGTTGTACACATCGCTTGGCTGAAGAACTGTGTTGTGAAATTTGGAGAAGCTTGATAGTCGAGGGATGGCTGTGACCAAGTTTGCATACTGCTTCGGATTGTGTGTGCCTTAGGTAAAGGGACCCCGACCATTCGGTCCAGTTGTGGCAGACTCTGGGGCTGCGGTGCTCATCTCGCTTTATTGGCCGAGGGAGCCGGCGTACAGCTTCCGGGTCATGTGGCCAGCATGACTAAGCCGCTTCTGGTGAACCAGAGCAGCACATGGAAACGCCGTTTACCTTCCCACCGGAGTGGTACCTATTTATCTACTTGCACTTTGACGTGCTTTCGAACTGCTAGGTTGGCAGGAGCAGGGACCGAGCAACAGGAGCTCACCCCGTCACGGGGATTTGAACCGCCGACCTTCTGATCAGCAAGTCCTAGGCTCTGTGGTTTAACCCACAGCGCCACCTGTGTTCCATGCCTTAGGTAGGTTCTCCTTTAAATGTGAGCTGAATCAAACTTCTCCCCCATCGCTTCCCCACAGCAGATAATTGAACAGATGGAAGCTGCCAAACTGGCATGCCGTGCCTACGGATGGCATGGTGGAGAACAGAGGGCACCTGCACAGAACTGACAAAGAGGGTCTCCAACAAGTTTCACTTCTGAGAAGGATGAGCTAGAACTTTTCTCCTACAGGGAGCCAGCTTCACAGCCCATTTTAGGTCCGTAGTGCCATCTAGTGTCTTCTATCCTCCATCAAGACCCCAGAAAACGCCAGCCATGCTTTCCAGATGTGGTGCCCACGTTGGTCTGCTGCTGCAAAAAGATAGCGAGGAGTCTTGTGGCAGCCTTTAAGGCCAACCTCTTTATAGTGAAATAAGCTTTCATCAGACCCACATGAAGGAGTTCCAAAGAATATGTGCTGCCACACTTAAGGTCCACAAACAATAATACTTTGGAGGTCCCGGGCATCAGGGAGGTTAGACTGGCCTTGACCAGGGCCAGAGCCTTTTCACCCCTGGCCCCAGTCTGGTGGAACGCTCTGTCGCGAGAGACCAGGGCCCTGTGGGATTTGTACATCTTTCTGCAGGGCCTGCAAGACGGAGCTGTTCCACCAGGCCTTTGGTCCAGGCCCAGTCTGACCCCCTTCTTTCTATGGGAACCTGTATGTAAGTGGCCTCTTTGGCTATTTCTATCAGCCCATATGGGACCAGAACAGGTGGCCGGGCCTGGTGAACTTTTAATTCCTTACCCCTACAGTTATGATTCATGGGTTCCCACTTAATTTTATTTTGATTTTAAATATGATTCGAATTGTATTTTAAACTAATCATTTGATTTTGTGTTTTTAATGTATTATATATTTGGTGTTAGCCACCCTGAGCCCAGTCTTGATCAGGGAGGGCAGGGTATAAATAAAATGTATTTTTATTTTATTTTATTTTATTTTATTTTATTTTATTTATTTATTATTATTATTATCATTATTATTAAAAGATTGATTCCTTGCAAGCATGGAACAAAGATTATATATATATATATATATAGTTATTGTTTTATTAATATAACATATGAATAGCACAGCTTTCTTACTAGAATTTTAAGCAGATGTTGAGAACAAGGAGATTTCACTTGTGCATTTTATATTGTACATAATGTTACATTCAAAGTACTTCAAAATACAGTGAAGCAAAAAAATTTGTTCCCAGCATGTCTTTCTAGCTCTATAGAGATGAATAAATTGTATCCACTTTGTTACAAATGTATCTTGCCCCTGTTCACTGCTTTTACGATGTAAAGAAAAGGTTAGTTCTGCCATTGTTGCAAATTCAGCCTCTTCTGCAACCTCTCCCAAACCCAAGGGAGGTCTTTGTTACCCTTCCACTGGCAAGCTAACGAGATCTTCGTGTTCAGACAGGCCTTTGGAAATGAAGGCACAGACAATGATGATCACTGGGCTGCTGTCAGGGCAAACTGCATTTTAATTCATAGACTCATAGAACTGTAGAGTTGGAAGGGATCCCAGGGGTCATCTAGTCCAACCCCTGCAATGCAGGAAAATTAATAATAATAATAATAATAATAATAATAATAATAATAATAATAATAATTTATTATTTATACCCCACCCATCTGGCTGAGCTTCCCCAGCCACTCTGGGTGGCTCCCAATCGAGTGTTAAAAACAATACAATCTCAACGTGCGGTCCCCCATCCATTCTGAAACCCTACCAGAAGCTGCTTAGTTTTGCAAATGTGTGCTAGCAGGGTTTTTTATTATTATTTACTTATTCAATTTGTATACCACTCTATACCCGCAGGTACAGGAGGTTCTCAATTGTTCGTTTTAGATACGTCACGGTGTGTTTTCATTATGGCTCTCAGCTAGTTTGCTTTTAATTGTTCTGTATTTTACCACTGATATTTTTAAACGTTGTCTTGGGAAGTGTGAGTTTACCTTTCGCAGAGCTACGATTCCCAGCACCCTCTGCAAACGACAGTTCTCAGGATCCTCAAGTGGAAGCCGTGTGCTTTTAAATCTTTGGTGTGGATTTGACCTAAAACACATCCTGATGCTTGAGCGCCTCGTTGACACCAGATGGCGCTATGCAAACACAAAACAGAAGGTGAATCCAGTTCGCTGCAAAACACACAGACACACAAACACCAGCTCTGCTTGGAATCTGGGGCAGGTCAGATCTGAGCAGTGGAGAGAGTGCATTTGCACCTCTGCCGCCATGCCTGAGCACCACACTTTAAGAAGAAGAACGTAGATAAATTAAAATGGGTTCAGAGGAGGGCAGTGAGGACAGTCAGAGGGATGGAAAACAAGTCCTATCATGGGGCAAGGAACCTCTTTCCCTGGGGTGGGGGCTAACGTGGCCCTCCAGTCCTCTCTCTCTGGCCCTCAGGACTCACCCCAGGCCACACCCACCACTCACCTTGTTTTGCACCCTCCTTTGATGTTTTCCCCCTTCCTGGAATATGCCCATCAACTCTATTTATTTATTTATCTCTTGCATTTTTATCCCACCTTTTTCTGCAAAGAGCTCAAGGTGGCTCCCCCTCTCATTTAATCCACCCACACACAACGACCCTGTGAGGTAGATCGGGCTGAATGGCAGTGATTGGCCCGAGGTCACCCAGTGAGCATCATGGCCAAGTGGGGGGATTTGAACCCGGGTCTCCCAGGTCCAAGTTTAGCCGCTATGCCACATTTGCTTTCAACTAACTCTTGACAATGCATCTTGCTGGTCCAGGTGAATGGCAAAGAAGGATGTGTTCATGGTGTGTAGAAACTAGCCTGCCAGACGAAGGTAAGATTTGCACTGTTGCTCTGTGCACTTTAACCTCTGGCCCCTCCCAGCTTGGTCATGTGGCCCTCAGAGGTTGCTTGAAAGAGAATGTGGCCTTCAGGCTGAGAAAGCCCCACCCACCCATGTTCTATGACACTGGTGAGAAACCAATAACCTTCCAGATGTTGTTGAACTACAATGCCCATCGTCCCTGATCATCAGTGATGCTCGCTGGGGCTGATGGGAGTTGTAGTCCAGCAACATCTGAAGGGCTGCAAATTCCTCATCTCTGCAAGGAACATCTTCCCACTCAGGAGAGCAATGTACAATCAGTATCCAAAACACGACATGTTCAGTAGTGATAAAGGTAAAGGGACCTGAAATATACTCAGAGTCGAGTGTGGATTTCATGCTCTTTATTCAGCTCATAGTAGCGAGGAATGGAAGTTCCCCCAAAATGTCTGCTTTATATACTTTATTTACACAATAGGCCCCACATGATTGGCTACTTGTGGGATTCTCCTGTAGGTCAATCAGGTTGCAAATTCACTTCCACCTGGAGTTGGATTGGGTGGCTCCTGCAGACCAATCAGACTGCTGCATTCTGAATCCTATTGTTCTAGAACCAATAAGACTGCTGCATTTTGGTTCCTATTCAATTCAGTACATAACAGGACCCCTGACCATTAGGTCCAGTCACAGACAACTCTGGGGTTGCGGCGCTCATCTCGCTTTACTGGCCGAGGGAGCTGGCGTTTGTCCGCAGACAGCTTCCGGGTCGTGTGGCCAGCATCACTAAGCCGCTTCTGGTGAACCAGAGCAGCGCACGAAAACGCTGTTTACCATCCTGCCGGAGTGGTACCTATTTATCTACTTGCACTTTGACGTGTGCAGGGACGGAGCAACGGGAGCTCACCCTGTTGCAGGGATTCAAACCGCTGACCTTCTGATCGGCAAGCCCTAGGCTCAGTGGTTTAGAGCACAGCACCACCCGTGTCCCACTCAGTATTGATAGTTGAGTTATTTCTGTAGCACTCTGTCTATACAGCTCCCTTCCCGCTCCCTTTAAGCTGAACTATACTTTGCTTCCTCCCCGCTCCCAAACTTCTTCGTCTGTATCACATTTAACTTAAGCATTATTATTATTTGATGCAATGGGCCGTGCCAAGGAAGCCCTTACATAACTGCAGTCACCTCGGGCACATGTCTCAGAACACATGGCTGCCTCAGCTCTCTGTCAGTTGCAATATTTCACGCAAGGCTGGTCTCCGTCCCTCTCTAGAAATATTAGAACAAACAAATATGGAGCTCAGATGGGTCACAGAATCACAGAATTGTAGAGTTGGTACTCCCAAGGGTCATCTAGCCCAACCCCCCTTGCAATGCAGGAGTCACAGCGAAAGAATCCCTGGCCATCCAACCTCTATTTAAAAACCTCTGATGAAAGGGAGTGCACCATCTTCCGAGGGAGTCCGTCTCTCTGTTGAACAGCTCTTACTGTCCGAAAGTTCTTCCTAATGTTTAGTTGGAATCGCCTGCCTTGTAATTTGAATCCAGTGGTTTGGGTTCTGCCCTTTGGAGCAGCAGGGGGGATAAACTTGCTCCATCTTCCATGGGATAGCCCTTCAGATATTTGAGCAGAGACATCACCTTGCCAACAAAGGTCCATATAGTTAAAGCTATGGTTTTCCCAGTAGTGATGTATGGAAGTGAGAGCTGGACCAGTGAAGTGAGGCTCCTGGGAGGCCTCTCGTGGCCCACGGCGCCCCCCGAGCCATGCGCGGGTGGGAAACGGAACGCGCACCGCGCAGGATTCATGGAACGGCCATTCCGGAGCAGGAGGGTTGTATGGGGAGGGGTCTTGGCTGGCTGGCTGGTTTGTATTTCCCGCCAGAAAGATGCACCTTCAGAGCAGCGTGCCATCCCAAGGAAGGCCTGTTGTTGGACTTAATGGGCCTCACTCCCAGGGAAGTATAGTTAGGAACTGCAGCCCTCCATCCCCCCTTCTTTTATGTGATGCGCCTTTCCCTTTTACATTGGGAACTCTCCACTCATTGAGATGATTCCCAAGGGGATGAGACTTTCCTTTAACTGACTTTTCCCGTAGGATCTCCTTTGTTCTGCCAAAATACAGGACAGGGTGGGGTGGAGCGGTTGGGGGGCCATTCCCCCGCCCATCTGAAGTGACTTCAGACAGAGCAATCCATTACCATCTATTGCAGCCTAACAGGATGGCCCCTCTGGAATTTGTCACACGTACACGTCTGCACACACATGCACGTAAATTTGTAAATCTTTCTGTGCTTGGCTACCCTGACCCATGACTTTTCACGCATCCTTTCAAACACGTGCATTTGGAGATGATCCCTAACTTGGCAGAGAGAGAGAGAGACAGAGAGAGAGACAGAGAGACAGAGAGACAGAGAAGACCTGGAATACAGGATAAAACTGTAACAATACAGGGTAGTATGAAATTGAGAGCTGGACCATAAAGAAGGCTGATCACTGAAGAATTGATGTTTTTGAATTATGGTGTTGGAGGAGACTCTTGAGAGTCCCATGGACTGCAAGAAGATCAAACCTATCCATTCTTCAGGAAATCAGCCCTGAGTGCTCACTGGAAGGACAGGTCCTGAAGCTGAGGCTCCAATACTTTGGCCACCTCATGAGAAGAGAAGACTCCCTGGAAAAGACCCTGATGTTGGGAAAGATCACAAAGAGAAGGGGACGACAGAGGATGAGATAGTTGGACAGTGTTCTTGAAGCTACCAGCATGAGTTTGACCACACCGCGGGAGGCAGTGGAAGACAGGAGTGCCTGGTGTGCTCTGGTCCATGGGGTCACAAAGAGTCGGACACAACTAAACGACTAAACAACAACAAATCAGATCTCTCTTCTCCAGTCTGAATATACAGAGCTCCCTCAACCGTTCCTCATAAGGCTTGCTTTCCAGACCCTTGATCCTCTTGGAAACCATCCTCTGCACATGTTCCAACTTGTCAATATCCTTCTTAAACTCTTGTGCCCAGAATTGGACACAGTATTCCAGGTATGGTCTGGCCAAGACAGAATAGAGTGGTACTGTTACTTCCCTCGATTAGGACACTATACAGCCTTGGATCCCAAACGCCTTGTGACTCGAACGTTTTGGCTCCCGAACGCCGCAGACCTGGAAGTGAGTGTTCCAGTTTGTGAACGTTCTTTGGAAGCCTAACATCTGGTATGACTTCCACGGCTTCCGATTGAGTGCAGGAAGCTCTCAGGTTACAGGCTCTGCTAAGCCAGAAATAGTACCTTGGGTTAAGAACTTTTCTTCAGGATGAGAACAGAAATCGTGCTCTGGCGGCACGGCGGCAGCAGGAAGCCCCATTAGCTAAAGTGGTGTTTCAGGTTAAGAACAGTTTCAGGTTAAGAACGGACCTCCAGAACGAATTAAGTACTTAACCTGAGATACCACTGTATACCTTTAGTTTAGAAAAGCGGTTGTAATTTGCTTATTACATTATTACATGCACTTGCAGCTGCTAAAACAAGGTAGCTTCCCAGTGAAAACAGCAGAATGGTAAATAATAAATGATAACGCAATGAATATTAAAACTAAACATCCATTCAAAGTAATAAGAATATATTATGTATTTTGTGTTTTCATCTTGCATTTTTAGGTTGCGAACAGCACTGAGATCTACGGATGAAAAGAGGTATATAAATTTAATAAATATAGCAACAACAAAGTTTTTATTCACATAGTCCTCTGTGTATTTCATTCAGACAAACAAGAGGCGTCATCAGAGTTCAAGAACACATTCCCAGCCAGATGTTGTTGTTGTTGTTTAGTCGTTTAGTCGTGTCCGACTCTTCGTGACCCCATGGACCAGAGCACGCCAGGCACTCCTGTCTTCCACTGCCTCCTGCAGTTTGGTCAAACTCATGTTTGTAGCTTCGAGAACACTATCCAACCATCTCGTCCTCTGTCATCCCCTTCTCCTTGTGCCCTCCATCTTTCCCAACATCAGGGTCTTCCCAGCCAGATAGAAACATTCAAAGGGGGCATGAAGCAGGGCTGGTGTGGGTCATGGTCTGTGGAGAGGGGCTGTGGGAAGGGAGAAGGGGTGTAGGGAGAGGCCTGAAGGCCAGGAAGAAAGGCTGCCGGGGTGTATTTCGATTTCCCGGCCTGCAGCTCCCCAACCCTGCTCTACCCAATAAGCTGATGGGAAATAAATCCTTTTTGAGGCTTGCTGACCCAAAATGGGTTAGAGACAGCAAAGCTGGAAGATTAGACAACTGCTGCTTCGCCCCCACTTTGCCCAAGGTCAAATCCTTCCTGCGTTCGCTGTTTGGGGGGGGGGAATCCCAGCGCCCAAATTGACACCACTCAAAGAAATTAATGGCGACTTTTTAAAGGCAGGGGGCTGAAGGAGGATTACTAACCATCCTTATCTGCTTATATTGAAACGCATGCCGTTTTTGAAACAATAATTGCCAGTCTTTAAAGCTGAGTGTGTGTCCCATGCCAGCAAATGGTCTAGGTTGCGTTCCTATGTATCGTCGTTATTTAGTCGCTTTACTCGTGGTTAACAAGCAGAGTCAAAGAAGATGCTGGAGGCAAGAAGGCTCTCTTAAAAAAAACACCTGTCCAAATAAAAAGAACCTCAGGTAGACCCTAGTGGTCAAATGAGGCTTGGCTGGAAGAGGAAGTCCTTATATATACACCTTCCTGCCCAGGAGGAGCCAATGGCCAGGCTTGGAGGGTGGAGCCAGCTTAGATCTAGAAGGTTCTTCTCCCAACGGCTACAGTTACACAGGTCACCATGTGAGACAGTGGCCAGCAGTTTCTAACAGCGGCAGAGCTCACCAGAACACACACACACACACACACACACACCTGCAAGCGAGCTGCAGGCTAGACATTTCCTTGCCGCTGAAGCAATGTTTGAGCCTGGTGTTGTGTGTCTCAGTGCCCTGAATTCCTGTTGGAGCTGTCCATGGTCCTGCCTGGAACCAGAATTCTAGCTCTAGCCTCAAGTCTGGCTTTGCCCCTCCTGCTTAGCCTTGGACTGCCGTCTGGATGCAGCCATCCCTGGAAGAGAGCAACAAGATCCATCAAAAGATCCTCAGAGACACAAATGCCGTCCAGTGCCAAAGCTGGCAAGCCTGTTTCTCATTTTAACAACCAGCCTTTTAAAAAAAAAAATCAGGCCAGCGTGCCAGCCGTTTTTAATACCTGCACAGACAATTTAAAGTGTCTCCCTGGCTTCGAAAGCCTCTTAAATTTACAAGCAGGCTGTAAAATCCTTCCAGCTGAAAGCATTTGCTCACACCGATGGAGGCACAAGCAATAGCTTGATTCCTGCCTCTGCCCTTTCTCCCGGAATGCGTTAGGTTTATGGGTGGCGCCAGCAGAGACTTCCAGGGGAAAGGCCGATCAAGACATAAGTGGGGCATTAAAATCAGGAGGAGACAATGTGGTGCCCTCCAGATCAGGGGTCAGCAAACTTTTTCAGCAGGGGGCCGGTCCACTGTCCCTCAGACCTTGTGGGGGGGCGGACTATATTTTGGAAAAAAAGGAACCAATTCCTATGCCCCACAAATAATCCAGAGATGCATTTTAACTAAAAGCACACATTCTATTCGTGTAAAAACACCAGGCAGGCCCCACAAATAACCCAGAGATGCATTTTAAATAAAAGGACACATTTTACTCATGTAAAAACATGCTGATTCCCAGTCCATCTGCAGGCCGGATTTAGAAGGCGATTGGGCCGGATCCGGCCCTCAGGCCTTAGTTTGCCTACCCATGCTCTAGATCCTCTCCCATCAGGCCCAGCCAGCATGGTGAAAGGTCACAGATGATGGGGATTCTAATCCATCAATAGCAGGAGGGCGCCCAGTTGACTACTCCTAAATTAAAGGATGCTAAAGACCCCTTACATCAGATCTGCAGTGTAAACCCAGTAACACCTATATGTAAATGGGGTTTCCTTCTTAGATGGTCGCTGCAGCCAGAATTTTAGAGGCAAAAGACTGGAGTCAAAAAGCAAACTTTCAGCTATGAAAGAAGAGGTTTCGAAAATGGGAAGGGCTCAGCACTTTACAGCAGAATCCCATGCAGAACCGAGCCCCAAGAGGCCGGCTGCAATCCTTTACTCCAGGGATGCAGCCCTGTGACTCTCCCGATGGATTGCTACTAGCCACAATGGCTGTGCTCCGCCTCAAGTTGGAGGCAGTGATGCTTCTGAATGAGTGCTCTTGTGCTCAGGTCCTGCTTGTGGGTTTCCTGCAGGCATCTGGTTGGCCACTGTGAGAACAGGATGCTGGACTCAATGGGCCATTGGGCCTGATCCAGCAGGCTCTTCTTATGTTCTTCAGCAAGAATCCTAGGGCCGGAGGTGACACCCACTCTATGTCAACAAACTATGTTTGGGTCAAAGAAAGGAGGAAAGACTTGGGCAAACACAGCAACAGCTGGACTTATTTTATAATTATAAAATCAAAGGGCAGTGATAGCAAAGAGGTGGAGCAGCAGGGTTAGGAGACCCTAGGAGTAGATGGAGGGTCCTTCGCTGGGCTCTGGGTGATGTTCATCCGTGCTGCCTCCTTTTATTTATTAAAGTCCACACAGCCTTATGATTTTACACCCACCCCATCCTCAAAATCTACAGATTAAATGCCCAACATCCCCCTCCATCTCAACCCTCAGGACTGTCTGATTCCTGATGCTCCACTTCAGTCAGCAGGATCCTTGGATGAGATACTTCTGGCTGTTCATGCCCCTGAGATTCATTTGACCTTCACAAGCATGGCAAGCCTTGCCCTGTGGAACTCCCTGCTCATAGACATTTGGCAGGAACCATCCATCCCTCCCTCCCTTCAGACATTTCCTGAAAACTACATTGATTAAACAGGTATTTGCACTATGAAGTTTCTCTTTTTAAATATTTTATTCTTTTTTATAAGGATGTTTAATGTATTTTTTCCCTGACTTTATTCTTACATGTTGTATACCAAACTGAAATATACCGTATTTTTACTGAAAGCATGGACTATAAATACCAAAATAAAGAAATAAACTGATGTTGCAGAAAATATCAGATTTTTAATTATTATTATTATTGCACCTTGGAACAGCTTTGCAATGGCCGTTGGCTTTGAATCCACTCATCCTCGCCCTACATCAGCCAAGGAAAACTCCTTTAGCCTTGTCACTATTCATTCTTCAGAGCCATCAGATGCTCCGTTGCTATGGAAATGGGATGCCATGTGGAAGAAGAAAACAAATCTCTCTCTCTCTCTCTCTCTCTCTCTCTCTCTCTCTCTCTCTCTCTCTGCTCAAGGAAGTTTCTCTGAACGCAACTTCAAAACTAGCAGAAGTTAACAGATTTTATTTTCTGGATGGAGATTTTACAGATGCTAGGATTGCTGCAAATATTGGCAGTGATCTGCCAGGAAATGAGTGAATCAATTGAAATAGAGTTTCTCAAGGATCCCCCTTTGCTCTTCCAGGATTCCTGCTCCTTTCCAAAGGGCTTGCACAGGAGAATGTCCCTGGGGTTAGGACTTCACCTTATGGCTTAGGAACCATTCAGATGTAACGTTTTGAACCTGCAAAGTTGATTTTTGTTAAGGTTCCTTAGGAGGCGTGGGGATGCTCTTTCAGACTGAGGACCACATTCCCTCAAGGACAACAACGGGGGGGGGGGCATATGCCACCTGTGGAGCAGATCTAGAGGCAAAAGGGGTGTGTGGCCAGGGGCAAAAGTAGGAACGAGGGATGTAAGTCTTACCTTAGTACAATAGGTTGCATTCCATCCAGGGATGGGGAACAGGTGGTCCTCCAGCTCCCATATACAACTCCCATATTCTCTGATCACTGACCATGTGGACTGGGACTGAGAGTCCAGCAACAGCTGAAGGTTAGATATATGGCATCAGGTGTAGGGCAAGTGTATAGGCCAAATGAGGAGGTTTAATGGGCTTCATACAGCCAGCAGACCAGAGGTTACCCTCCATCAGGATACAGTACTACACCAGGCCATTGGCCATGCTTGCTGGGGCTGATGAGAGCTGTAGTTCAGCAACATCTGGAGGACCAGAGGGTTTCCATCCCTGAGTGGAATGTAGCCTACATCTCGTGTTTTGCTTGCATAGTTCCATAACAACCTTTCTGCCTCAACCTTCCTTCTGCAGTTCCTCACCACCACCTCTAACCAAGAGCTGAAAACATTTTATCAACTTTGTGATTTCACTGTTTGATGAAGGGCAGGTTATTTTTGAGATCATCCTCTGCAACTTTTTCCAATGCAGAAAACAATTTGGAGTGGGTCTTTAACTCTTAGATTCTTCCAAGGAAACTTCTGTATGTCCCCTCCCCCCACACACACCCTCTCTCTGTGTGTCTTTTTGAGGAAAGACAGCTGAAAAGTTATATACCTACTTTCCCCATTTCACCCCCCCCCTCCCCAATGTCATTGCACCACAACTCCCATCACCCAACTGATCTTTGGCCATGATGGCTGGGACTGATGAGAGTTGGGACTCCAACAAGTTCTGGAGGGCACCAGGTTGCAGAAGGGTGTTACATACCTTATATAGCTTAAGAGCCTCCTCAGATCTCTGCTCAAAGATCCTTTGATACAGGGGTAGCCAATATGAAGATGAAGAAGAGAAGAGTTTGGATTTGATATCCCGCTTTATCACTATCCAAAGGAGTCTCAAAGCGGCTAACATTCTCCTTTCCCTTCCTCCCCCACAACAAACACTCTGTGAGGTGTGTGAGGCTGAGAGACTTCAGAGAAGTGTGACTAGCCCAAGGTCACCCAGCAGCTACATGTGGAGGAGCGGGGAATCGAACCCGGTTCACCAGATTATGGTGTTATCTCCAGATGTAGCAGAACCACATCTCCCATCGACCCCCATCAGCAGGGCCAACAGCAAGGGCTGAGAGAAGCTGTAGTATGACAACATATGGAGGTCACCATGTTGCCAAAGAAATTTGGTGGACAGTGACCTGGAATAAGGCCTTTGAGGGGAGGTCCATTCTGTTCCTGCCCTGATAGGTTTTAGACCAGGGATGGGGAACTTTCAAGATGTGGTTTCACTCCAGCTCCCCTTGGCCCCGGCCAATGAGACCAATGGTCAGGGATAATGGTTTATGAAAATATAAGCAAAAGATTCCATCTTTTTTCTAACTCCCAGCGGACACACAGAATGCACTTACATGCCATCAGCTTATGATGAGAGCTATTTTTAATACAAATGTCTCTCGTACAACAGGAGAGGTCCAAGCTCTTAAGGAAAGCAACAGGCTGCTAATGAATGGAACGCCTTGAGTGAGGCCCAAACCTCTTTCAGGCTACAGTCCGTCTCTCTCGCTTAGGCATTTCAAAGACAAAAGAGGAAGGCGCCACTGTAGCCGCGCTTACCAAGGTCACATGGTAGTAGTAGCTTCCAGCAACATCTCAGCAGAAGCTGCCATCACTGCTTCTCCTCGCTTCTCCAGCAGCAGGGGCAGGCAGGGCATCCTTGGGGATGCCACCCCACAGGACTCTGCCACCCAAGGATGGCAGCTCTGATTGCATTAAATAGACGCCCTATTTCAAGAGGTAGCCAACATGGCTCCTTCCAGAAGCTGTGGAGGCCAACTCCCATCAGCCCAGCCAGTGTGGCCAATAGTCAAGGACTTTGGGAGTTGTAAGGCCTTCTTGGTAGTGGCGCCCGCCCTGTAGAACGCCCTCCCACCAGATGTCAAAGAGAACAACAACTACCAAACTTTTAGAAGACATCTGAAGGCAGCCCTGTTTAGGGAAGCTTTTAATGTTTGATGTATTACTGTATTTTAATACTTTGTTGGAAGCCGCCCAGAGTGGCTGGGGAAGCCCAGCCAGATTGGTTGGGTATAAATAATAAATTATTATTATTATTATTATTATTATTATTATTATTATTATTATCCGCAACACAGAAGGCAGACCCCAGCTAGACTCAATTCCCAGAATTATCAACATGCTTTTTATCAACAGTGGAACGGACTCCCTAGAGGGGTGGTGGACTCTCCTTCCTTGTAGGTTTTTAAACAGAGGTTGGATGGCCATCTGTCATGGATGCTTGAGTTGAGATTCCTGCATTGCAGGGGGTTGGACTAGATGACCCCTGGGGTCCCTTCCAACTCTATGATTCTGTATATAACTTTGGTCTTCCTCTAAACTGCAGCCAGCCTGGATTATAATCTCAGCCATTATTTTTTTTAAAGGCAATGCAGGAAAACCAAAGAGAGAGGAAATTCTGAGCAACTGTAACCTCGTCAATGTCAAGAGCTGCCCCAAAATTCTCTTTTAAAGCCTTTCAAAGAGAGAGAGAGAGAGAGAGAGAGAGAGAGAGAGAGAGAAGAATGCCAGGCATATTTTGAAAGAAATAAGAACTAACGTTCCTCCATGGAAAGAACCCTCTCAAGGGACTAGAGATGGTTACGCTTCAAAGATCTCTGCTCGCAATACAGCACGAACTTTGAAGGGAATATTTAGTGGTTTTGGGCATCAAATACCCTTGTGCAACACAGAGTGAAGCAAGGACATTTTTCCTGAAACCATCCTTTGGTGCAACTATTTCCCCTCCTTTCCTCTCACAGTGTGGAAGATCTAGCAGAGGAGTGACAAAAAAAATCTGTTTTCTATAAAAACCTTAAAAAGAAAAATCCATTTTCCAAGATTAAAGTGGGTGGAGGAGACCAAGTTGTCTGGCTGGTAATTCATCCACACAGCCGTGGAACAGCTCAACACCCCCAAATTTTAGTAACCTGGAATAGTTTAGGTCACAACCTTGTATTTTTCTTTTAAATTATTTTCATTGAAGATTTTCTCGGGTTACAAAAGTACATGCAGCACCTCTGCTTTCAGTTCACAGATTCCTTTCTGCAGATCAGCTATATTCAATGTGAGGCACTCATATTATAGCCAGTATAAGTTTGGGGAAGAGGAGAGGGGGGAGAGGGGGGGAGAGAAGGGGGGATGCTAAACTTTTGTTCTTTTACATAGTGTATGTGCGAGGTTTTTGTGCCACTGTCACAAGAGTAGGTTCCATTTTTATTCATTTATATTTTATCGTATGTGGTGGTCTTGTAGTAAAGTTAAGGCTTACTGGGAAATGATATACAATGAAATGAAAAGGATGTTTAAAATAACATTTATTTAAAAACGAACAAAACCAGAAGCCTTTCTCTTGGGAATTATAGAGACAGAACTACCTAAATTGTATAGAAATTTATTCATGTATGCGACTAGAGCAGCAAGAATGTTACTTGCCCCAAAATGGAAAGAAGAAGAAGTCCCAGCAAAGGAAGAATGGATACAAAAACTTATGGAATATGCAGAAATGGTGGAAGTATAAGAAATCAAGATAGCAAACTTTTTATAAAAGAATGGAAATGGTTTGTGGAATATTTACAGATAATTTGTAAACAGATAAAAACACTGGCAGGGTTATTGCGATAACCTGCAGCTACAGAAGAATATATATATAAGTAAATGAGTAAGTTAAGTTGGATATGCAGAAGATATTAAAAATAAATTTATGGAACCGCAGAAAGAGGGGAAAGGAAGTCAGGTTTTAAAATGTCAAAATGATTGTAAAATCATTTGTAAAAATCCAACCTCCAGGATGTAACCAATTTGAGCTTTGGCGCTGCTACAGTTTCTTCTCTTTTCAACTTTGGGTTCTGCTGTTTTCAAATAACGTTTTCCTACAGCCTTTGTCTTTAGTAAGGGTTTTAAAACAAGGTAGCGACTTTCAGTGTTTGCTAAGGCAGAATAGTAACAGATCAAGGTTTCCAAATACAACAAACTGGTGTAAAGAACCCAGATTCACATGCTGCAAAGCCATCCCAACGATCATTTGTTTTGCATTTATTGATCACCACCATCACTTTGCTATTTACTGGGCTTGATTACATTGGTTTCTCATTTTCATCTCCATCAAAACTTTTATAATTCTTTATTGATTCATCTGTTTAGTATATAACGACTCCAGAGCTACATGTCATGAATTCTTTTACCTTTTTTGTTGCTACTCTTCTTCAAAGGCTACCTGCCCTGTAGCTGCTGAAAAATGCTATGCCCTACATTGATACGGTTTTGTCCTGTATTCCAGGTCTTCTCTCTCTCTCTCTCTCTCTCTCTCTCTCTCTCTCTCTCTCTCTCTCGCTGCCAAGTTAGGGATCATCTCCAAATGCACGTGTTTGAAAAGATACGTGAAAAGTCATGGGTCATGGTAGCCAAGCGCAGAAAGATTTACAAATTCACGTGCACGTGTGTGCACACGTGCAGGTGTGACAAATTCCAGAGGGGCCATCCTGTTAGGCTGCAATAGACGGTAATGGATTGCTCTGTCTGAAGTCACTTCAGATGGGCGGGGGAATGCCCCCCCAATGGCTCCACCCCACCTTGTGGCCAGAACAAAGGAGATCCTATCAGAAAAGTCAGTTAAAGGAAAGTCTCATCCCCGTGGGAATCATCTCAATGAGTGGAGAGTTCCCAATGTAAAAGGGAAAGGCGCATCACATAAAAGAAGGGGGGATGGAGGGCTGCAGCTCCTAACTATACTTCCATGGGAGTGAGGCCCATTAAGTCCAACAACAGGCCTTCCTTCGGATGGCACGCGGCTCTGAAGGCGCATCTTTCCGGCGGGAAATACAAACCAGCCAGCCAGCCAAGTCCCCTCCCCGTCCAACCCTCCTGCTCCGGAGTGGCCGTTCCATGAATCCGGCGCGGCGCCCGTTCCCTTTCCCACCCGCGCGCGGCTTGGGGGGCGCTGTGGGCCGCGAGAGGCCTCCCAGGAGCCGGGCGAGAGGAGGAGGAGGCGGTGTCGGAGGCGGCGCTTGGCCGGGGCGGGGCAGCTTGGACGGCGCGCCCGGCGGGGCGCAGGCAGCTCAGACGCGGAGCGGGCGGCGAGCGAGGCGCGGCGGCCAGGGCGCACGGTCGGGGCTGCCCAGGGTGTCCTGCGCGCGGCGGCTGTCCGGAGGGGCGCCCCCCTGGCGCCTTCGCTGCTCCTCCTCCTCCTCCTCCTCTCTTCCCCATGAGCCGGGCCGGGGGGCTGGCCGTGCATGTTGCTGCAGCTGCTGGGGAGGCGGCGGCGGCGCCGCGGACGGGTCTGCTGAGCGCTCCGCTCCCCGCGCCCCAGCCGCGAATGTGACCCTGCGCTCGGCTTGTGCGCCTCGGCTCCTGCGCCTCGCCACCCGGCTACTCCCAAGGAAGGAAGGAGGCAGCCGGCCGGCCGGCCAAGGGTGAGAGAGGCACCGCGGTGGGGAGGTGGGTGAACGGGATGACACGGGACCCTGCGTATCGTGAGAAGGGGTGACGTGATAGAAAACGTGGGAAAGCGGGAGAGAAGGGGAATCTCTCCTCCGGACACGTGCAGCGGCGCTTTGCAAGTTGCTCTGGAAGCCGGCCCTCGGAGAAAAAGTGTGTGAGGGGGGAAGGGGAAAGGTGGGGCCGGGGAACGGGCAGTTCACACGTTACACCGGGCACAGCTGTCTCTGCACCGGTACTGGCGTGCGCTTGCCCGGCTCCTCGAAGGTGGACGCGGACTGTACACTCCCGCAACCTTCCGCATGAAGGTCCAGTTCCAACGTTTGCGGACACGGATCTGTGCGCTCGTTGGATGTAACGTGGGAATATCTCCGGAGAATTAAAAAGGTGGCGTCCACGTGCGTATGGGGAATGGTGGGTTTTCTTCCCCCCGACCCCTAACGTATTTATTTTTTTAAACTGGATGAAGAAGCCTTGCATAACTTGTGTGGAGTTTTGGGAATCATGGAAGTGATGTGGGTCCCCCCCCCCGCATCGTATCGTGTGTAGACCCACAACCGAGACGCTAGAGATACGCGGGGGGAAGGGCGGTGCCATAAAAGACCCGGCGGTCTGCAGGCAATTTATTGGGACTTCAGTTCCAGAGAGTGCAGAGAAACGTAACTTCCAAGTAAACTGCGGGTGGTAGGATTGCAAGCCTTTCTGTCACAGCCTGGTGCAATAAGTACGTGTGTGTGCGCGCGTATGTGTGTATCTAAAGTTGCACATGCACATCCCAAACCCCTCAAAATATTTGACGAGGTTGTTCTGCGTTGCCGCATTGCATTGTTTTGGCTAAACAAAACGGGGGAGTAAGTAAGGGGTGATTCTTTGGAGCTGCTGTTTAGGAGAGTTCAGAACTTACTGGAGAGCTGGGAGTCATTTTGAGGTTATTACTCACAGAGCATAAGAGAGCAGTGTATAAATATATATGCTCACGTTTGCTGAGCTCAAGAGAGAACTTTGGCTAGTTTGTTTGGAAGGGGGAGATTGTGCTTTTGTTTGTTTGTTTGTTTGTTATGGGGAAATTGTTAAACCTTACTCCTAAGGGGAGCCAAATGGGGAAAAGAAGTCTTGGGAGAGGAACAGGGTTGAGTTCAAGGTGCTTAAGAAAGCACCTTTTACCAGACCATCTAGCACATTCACTTGTCAGGATTTTAGACATGGGATTTCTCTCTCTCTCTCTCTCTCTCCAGCCCTATCTGGAGATGCCAGGGATTGAATCCTGGGACTTTCTGCCTGTAAAACATATGCTGTGCCGCTGAGCTGAACCTTTCCCCAATAAGCTGTGGGTGGAGGGGATGCCTAGCCCAGCCAGAGAGGCAGAAAACGCTCTCTGCAAAATGTGGTGCATTGACCTCCCTTTCCTGGCTGGGGGGAGGAGGGGGAGGAAGCAGCAAGGTTTGTTCTCCATGCCTCCTTACTTTCTGTTAATGCTTTATTGGAGAGGTGGATAGAGAATATTCTTTGCATCCATAAGCAAACCGAGAACTAATCAGGTGCTGCGTTTGGGGCTGGACTTGAGGGTAGAGGCCTGATGCCCCATGCTGCAGAACAAGCAGGAAGTACCCCCCCTTCCATGCTTGGTGTGTTTGTTTGTTTGTTTGTTTGTTTGTTTGTTTTGGAAGTATTGCATCTTGCCATGGAAAGGGTGGGAATTTTTCTAGAGCCTAAAACTGCCTAACTGCAACACTGGAATTAAAGGTCAAATAGAAAGAGGAAAAGTATCTGTCAGGCTTTATTGTTCTGCTCTTCTTGAGGCTGGGGTGGGGGTGGAGGAGACCTGGGAGGGGGTATGTGTGCCACCCCTCCACTAGCACGTGGGTGCCTTTGTGAGATTAGTGGGACTAAGCTGTGTGTATGTGTTAGCTGGCTTTGAGCCCAGGTCTAAGTTCCTCTAACCACTATGCTGCGCTACCTCTCTTGCTTTGTACTCGCTAGTATACGGCATCAGTATAGTCCTTTGCTTGCCTGCTCCATAGTACTCCAAGGAGAGTGAGTTTAGGACTGCAGCCTGTATCTTGCTGCAGAACCAAAGTCATGGACATGGGATGGAGAGGGAGTTAAAATATGGGTTTTGATTGGGCAGATCTTTGAAGAAACCCCGAAGAGTGCTGCTGCATTTTGTCCTGTTCTCACAGGGGCTATCCAGATTTCTGTAGGAAGCCCCCAAGCACGGGAGCTGAGCACAACTCTCCCCGCTTGCAATTCCAAGCAAATAGCTTTCGGAGGCAGACTGTGTTGGCTGGTGGAGGTAGGACATAGAATCAGGGCTGGTAGCCAGGAACTTGCATATGGACTTTCCTTTCCTTTCTTTCTGTTCCCTTAGACACAAGGAAGAGGTCAAGATGAAAGAGTGTCAATCAGCTCCCCCCCCCCCACTTCATGCAGATTTTGGGGGGTGCATTAGTGGCTGTTCTTGCTCTTTGCTAGCTGGGAAATAAGGGAACCCCTGGCTGGTGCAGCTGATCTGAATGCAAGCTTAAAAGCAGGCATAGGCAAACTCTGGCCCTCCAGATGTTTGGGACTACAATTCCCATCATTCCTGACCACTGGCCCTGTTAGCTAGGGATGATGGGAATTGTAGTCCCAAACATCTGGAGGGCCAGAGTTTGCCTATGCCTGTGAACTGGCCATACTCCCCCCTCTGCTCTGCATGGACCAGGGTCCTAAACAGAGGTGAGGAACCTCCAGCCCAGAAGCCAGATGTGGCCCTCCAGACCTCTCTACCTGGCCCTTGAAGCTCTGCTCAGGCCACACCCCACCCAGGCCATGCTTTCCCTCCCTGGAATGTAAAATCATAGAATTGTAGCGTTGGAAATGACCCCAGGGGTCATCAAGTCCAACCCTCTGCAATGAGGCCTTTGCAGTTTGGTCATGCTTCCTGACTGCTTGGGTGGAGGACAGAGGAGGGCGAGTTTGAAATGGGCTGCTGTGCAAAGGTAAATGGTGTTGCTCCCCACCAACTTTAGCCTCATCCTTCCCATCACAGATGTGTGGCCCCCAGAAGGGAATGCAAAAAGGTTGGGTCTGAAAAAGGTTGCTGACCCTGGATCTTCAATATGTTCTGACATATAGGTCTCGAAGAGCATTTGAGATGCACCTTTTGGACTCATTTATATTCCCTGTGCCAATGTGCAAGCTTTATGGTTGTGCAGAACTCTTTCTTTGCCACAGGAGGATTGTGCATATTCCAAGATAATCGAAATCTCATGCTGAGCTCAAGAATGGGTGTGAAGAGCGAGGGGCCTGGCTGCCTTTGACAAGTCATGCTCGTTCAGTTGTTGCTGCACATTTCTTGGCTTGCATTTATACCCTGCCTTCTTCCAAGGAGCACGAGTTGATGTACGTGGTTCCCTTCACCCCCATTTTATCCTCACAACAACCCTGTGAAGTAGGCTAGACTGAGACACAGCTACTGGCTTCAGGGCCAGGTGAGGATTACATAGAATTGTAGAGTTCTGAGGATCATCTAGTCCTGGGTTTCCCAAACTTGGGTCTTCAGCTGTTGTTGGACTACAATTCCCATCATCCATAGCTTGGTCAGGGATGATAGGAACTGTAGTCCGAAAACAGCTGGAGAACCAGGTTTGGGAAACCCCAATGTAGTCCAACTCCCTGCAATGCAGGAATATGCAGCTGTCCCATACGGGGATCGAACCTGCAACCTTGGCGTTATCAGCACCACGCTCTAACCAACTGAGCTATCCAGGCTCTGGAACCCTGGTCTCCCCCTGGTCCTGGTCTGACACGCTACACACTCCGGCTCTTGATGCAGCGTGTTTATATGCAAAGAACTTGGCAAAGCTCACTTGGTCCACAGCTGCGGCAGATTGACAGCTCTGATCCCACCCCCCACCCCCTTAGCCCAGATGGAACTGACATGCTATTGATTTTTGCAGCAGTGGCAGGGCAGGGGGAGTGGGGGCTTAAATGCAAAGCTTCATTATTAGGACCACAGTGCTGTGGCTTCTCTAGAGAGAGATAGAGAATTAGCTCCATAGCAGACGGGCAGTCTGGAGCGGAGACTCTGGGTGGGGGATTAGGCTGGATATAGGGCAGTCAGGGAAGGGGGGAGGGGCAGGTGGCCGCATCCAGCATTAGGGGGTGATTGATAGGGGGTTGAATGATGGGGGAGATCTGCCGGGGGTGTCTACATGCCAGGCGCTGGAGAAAAATGGCAGATGAGCCTGAGATGATGGGATAGAGAATCAGAGGGGGGTAGGTGTCACCCAGAGGGGATTAAGTCCGGGGCGGGGGGGGATGTTGATGCAACACACACTGTTTATGTGCTGTGGTGGGGAGAGTGAGATCATTGTTCATTTGCCTATCCCAGTTTCGGCACTGATCTGAGCAGCCACTTACAGAGAGGGCTGCTTAAGAGAAATCTCACATTGCTTACATGCTGTGGGTTGGAGTCAACCAGCTTCTACTCAGATGAAATGAATGGGCCCATGTTAGCCGCAGCCGTTAATTTTGGGCAGAAGTTGACTATGACCTCATAGTCCCCTGCCCCAGAATCCCAGGAACTGCAGTTTGCTAAGGGGGCTGAGAGTTGTAGCTCTCTGTGAGGGGTGAACTACAATCCCCAGAATCACTGTATTTTTCGCTCTATAAGACGCACCAGACCACAAGACGCACCTAGTTTTTGGAGGAGGAAAACAAAAAAAAAATATTCTGAATCTCAGAAGGCAGAACAGCAAGAGGGATCGCTGTGCAGTGAAAGCAGCAATCCCTGTTGCTGTTCTGGCTTCTGGGATAGCTGCGCAGCCTGCATTCACTCCATAAGACGCACACACATTTCCCCTTACTTTTTAGCAGGGAAAAAGTGAGTCTTATAGAGCAAAAAATACGGTATTTGGGAGGCATGTGTTTTAAATCTATGTTATGTATACAGGGTTATTGGTGGAGGAGGAAATCTCCTTCTGCCAGCCTCTTCTCTCCCTCCGGGCTCTGTTTAGCCTTGGAGCTGTGTGGGTGTGTGGAAGGGGTGCATAGGAGCCCCCAGGGTCTGATGCTAACATGAATGATGGGTCTGGCGTATTCCGTTTGCAGAGCTTGCATTGGAGGTGGGAAGTTGGGCTGGAAGAGAGCAGAGCTTTTTGGCAGGCGAGGACCCCTTTGCAGCTGGATCTGTTTATTCTTGCTTAGTAAGTGGGTGGCACTTGCCTATTCTCCACCCTTAAAAAACAAGCCGTGACTTCTCCGCACAAGCTCTCTTATTTACACTTGTTTATCCGGAGGATAACAGGATTTCCTCTGTGTTGAACTGATGCACTTATTACACTGGCAGTCTTGTCAAGCTGCAGCGAAGGGCCGGACCCATGAAAATCCGGGTGGTGGCGTAGGGTGCCCTTGCCATGCCCATCTGTGTCTGCAGTGATTTATTTTCCTGATGAAGCCCAGAGGGATGCTTCTTTTGAAAACAAATAAATAAAATCCACAAAGCAAGGGAAGAAGGATGCAGCTTCAAATACATCCTTACGTTCTTGGGTTAACGGAAGAGATCCAATGCAGAAGTTAAAGGTAAAGGGACCCCTGACCATTAGGTCCAGTTGCGGACGACTCTGGGGTTGCGGTGCTCATCTCGCTTTATTGGCCGAGGGAGCCGACGTACAGCTTCCGGGTCATGTGGCCAGCATGACTAAGTCACTTCTGGCGAACCAGAGCAGCACACGGAAACGCCATTTACCTTCCCGCCAGAGCGATACCTATTTATCTACATGTACTTTGATGTGCTTTTGAACTGCTAGGTTGGCAGGAGAAGGGACCGAGCAACGGGAGCTCACCCTGTCGCGGGGATTCGAACCGCTGACCTTCTGATCGGCAAGTCCTAGGCTCTGTGGTTTAACCCACAGCACCACCCGCGTCCCTTAATGCAGAGGTTATCTTGCTACAAAATCTAGTAATCCCTCAGTGATTTTTTTGTTGTTGACCATTCTTTATTAAATCTGTTTTCTTTCCTGAAGGAGACGGGGTGGCCAATAGCAAGAAATGAAATGTCTTTAAAACAATTCCAAATACAGACACAGGCCTTTTAAGGGCCAGGGGTCCACTTTTGAGCCCCAGGCCTGAGGTCTTCCCACTCCTGTTGTAAATGGAACAAAGCCTGCAATCAAACAGCAATCAGACTGCTAGCACATTTGCAAAGCTAAGCAGACTGGCCCTCATGGCCTCTGACTCAGGAATCCATTCCCTAATATGAGAGGCCTGGGCAAAAGATTGCTTGCTTGGTGGTGAGAGCTACATGCTCAGAGGCACTCTTTATCATTTGTGTATTTCCAGTGAGGTGAAAGCCCTTGGTTTCCATGATGAGGTTTGGCTGAAATAAAAGTGTTGCTCTACATCTGTGCTCCTCTGCAATGATGGAGATGTTGGCAGGACACATGACTGTTCACGCAGGAGGTCTCAGTTTCAATCCTCAGCATCTCCAGTTTAAAAAGGACCAGGTAACCGGTGATAGGAAAGACCTGTGCTCAAGACCCTGGAGATTTCATGCTACTGGGATAGGTGGACCCGTAGTCTGACCTGATAGTCTAAGGAAGGTACTATGACCCAGAGCAGGAATAAGGGAACCCAGTGCCTTTTGGGTGCTGTTGGACTCCCAATTCCCATCAGCCTCAGCCAGCATGGCCAGAGGCAGGATGAGTTGTAGTCCAGCGACATCTGGAGGCCTGCACATTTATCCATCCCTGATGGGGACCAAGCATTGTGTCTTGTTATTGTTGGGAATCAAGCAACCACCCTTGCAATAAGTTACCTGAACCAGTGGGGTAGGAGGGTGAAGTAGATCCCTTCCTTTCAGGCTTTGCCTTCCTCCTGCTTCTCCAAGTTCAGCCAGTAGCAGCATGTGCTAGTCTTAAATTCTTGGCTGCATCTTGGTCATATTGTCAAGCTTTGTTCTCCATGCATAATAAACTTTTAAGTTGTATTGGTCCTTCCGACAAGAGGCCTTACCAGACTATTTCTCTCTGCACACCCCTGCAATATATTTACCAAACTTCCAACAGTTATGAACCACCAATCGGACTGCAGCCCACCTTCCTATCTTTGGTGACTACCCAGGTGCTTGCCAGTGTGCTCATCTCTTTTGGGGGGAGTCCAGGGCAATCGGGGAAGATTGTTAAACTGACAGATAGGCTGCTAGAAGGTACCAAAGCTGCAGGGCAGAGGTGGAATTAGATGCAGACCGACCCTTGGTCTTTGTTAAGCTCCTCCCCACCCCTTTGCTTTGTAGATCAGATGTGACTTGCTAGCCCTTATGATTGCAGAGATAGATTTGAATATGCAATAGCCGAAAATAAGGAGAAAGCCTGCAGTAGCCTTCAATGGTTGAGTGACTTGCCTATCCTTGGCCACAGAACCATTTATCCAACTAGGATTCAGATCCAGCCCTTCCGGCTTCTAAAAATACATTTTTTACTCCACCTCCCCATGTCCCCGAACAGGGTCATAATTCCTCTTAGCAGCCAAAGTGTAGAGCTTTCTGTCTCTCGTGCAGCATTGTGCAGACTAAGAGGAAACCATCGTGGCAGTTCTGCATGTAAAGCACATTGCCATTATTAATTATTGCTCTGCAGCCACGTATCTTCGTCCGCCTGATCGCCGCTCAGCTGTCATTTGTTCCGTTATCAGTCAATGCAGCTTATTCCTTGGATCTGGCGGGGAAAGATTGGGCAGAAATCCGACTCGGCAGCAACTCTGTGGCACGTGGCAGGGTCTGCTTTTGCTTCTGGAGCTGCAGCAGGGAAGAGAAATCTGCTTCAAGGGGCAGAGTTAGGTTTGTGCAGTAGCTCTGCAGAGGTGATTCCAGGCCTTTGAGTCCCTGGGTGGCTAGAATATTGATGGTGCTACGAGGAACTATAGAAAAGAACTGAATTTGCCCCAGTCAGTCTGGAAGATTGGAGCAACCTGATCTGGCACCTGAAACACTTCTGTGTCACCCAGGGCTTGGGAACTTATTTCAGCTGGAGGGCCAACTTAAACTTTCCAGGGGCCACATTCTATTGGCCCATCTAGTCCGGCATCCTGGCTGGGTGCCTAATGCAGTCCTGCATGCCATCATAAAACATCAGACATTAAAAACTTCCTGATACAGGGCTGCTTTCATATGTCTTCTAAAAGTTGTGTAGTTATTCATCTCCTTGACATCTGATGGGAGGGTGTTACACAGTCGCCACTACTGCTAAGGCCATGTGCTTGGTTCCCTATAACCTCACTTCTCGAAGCGAGGGAACCTCCAGAAGGCCCTTGGAGTTGGACCTCAGTTTCTGGGCTGAATGATGGGGGTGGAGATGCTCCTTCAGGTATACCAACACTTTGAATTGTGCTTGGAAATGTACTGAGAACCAATGTAGATCTTTTAGGACCAGTGTTATATGGTCCCAGCGGCCGCTCCCAATCACCAGTTTAGATGTTGCATTCTGGATTAGTTGTAGTTTCTGAGTCAGCTTCGAAGGTAGCCCCATGATGCCATTTGATTGCCTGGCATGGAGAAAAGCAAATGCACAAATCTCTGGCTTCTGCTTGGCTCAGATGTAGCCAATTGCACAAAATCACTTCTGTTACTCTGCCTCCTCCTGCCTTTGGGTGGGCAGCCCTCGGAAAGTTACACACAATAGGATGCAACCCTCGAGCTGAAATAGCCTCTGAACCAGCCCAGTCTAGTCTATTCTCATGGGGCAAAGCTGTACCGTGTCTTGGGCAGGCAAGGTGTTTCCTGCCAGCTGCTACTACCCGACCTTTTCAATGGGGGAGGCAGTTTCACACCCGTTCGCCCTGCCAGTTGTCTCCTTTATGGCTTAAAGGGGATTTTCTACCCTGCCCAGCCCTATCTCAGTGGAAAGAGGAAATGAAATACAACTTGAGGCTGACTCTGAGTGGTTATCCATGCTGCGTGATCTCTCGGGAAACAGACTTGTCCTAGAATAGCTCGATCACATGGGGGGGTACATGACATGAATAAAATATCCAGAAAAATGAAGGAGAAACCTCTTGGAAAGAGTGAGCTGCCTTGAAACCCTTGCTCATTACTTGTTTGGGCAACACTGAAGCAAAACAACTAGCGCAGAATAATTGCACACCCGGAGCCAAAGGCAGCGAGGAAAAAAAGTTCTGATCATCTGATGTTTGCTCTAAAAGGCTGTTTATCACATCTCTTTCAAACATCCGTGCCGACTGGAATTGCTTCTCCGCACGGCTTTCCATGAATCAATGCATTGTTTGATGCGCTGAGTACTGTACAAATTTTCTCCTTTATTTAAAAGTTAAATATACCTGCTTGGGTCATTGGTATGGCTTGCTGGGTAGAGCTTAGGCTGAGAACATTGAAGAGAGTGAGGAGAACCCTGTTGGGTCAGACCAAAGGCCTGTCTTGGGGGGGGGGAGACCTTAGGTCCCAGGGACCAAATACAGCACCTGAACCCGCTGCCCCCCCCCAGCTCTTGGGATTTCCCCCCATTTCACACCCCTGACTAGCCTTGCTTCACACCCTCCTTGGGTGTTTTTGCATGGCTGGAATTGAACTCTTATAATGCCCATCTGCTTGCCTGGATGGCGGCTAGAGAGAGATGTGTGCAGAAACTATCCTAGACAACTATACAAACTAATATTGACATGCGTTGCACTGCCCAGTTCTGTCTCTGGCACCACCCATCACTGGCAAGTACCCCATCAACCCAAGATGGTTGCCCAGAAGACAGTGAAGCTCTCTGACAAAAAATGGTTCCCCATCCCTGGGCTACACCCACACTATACCTTCAAAGCACATTCTTTCCCTCAAAGAATTCTGGGAATTGTAGTTTATTTCAAAAGAGCAGGTGGTCCAGCTGTGTGCCTCGGTCTGGACGCTTTAGTTCTTTTGGCCACATATTGGGTGCTCACTTTTCTGAATGCTGCTTGGTTCAATAATAGGAAAAATAATATTATCATTGCTTAGTAGTAGTAGTAATTTTATTACTTATACAGTGCCCATCCAACTGGGTAGCCCCAGCCACTCTGGGCAACTTCCAACATAATATAAACATGGAGCAAAACATCAAAGATTAAAAACCTCCCTATACAGGACTTTCTTCAGATGTCTTCTAAAAGCCAGATAGTTGTTTATTTCCTTGACATCTGACAGGAGGATGTTCCACAGGAAGGGCACCAATACTGAGAAGGCCCTCTGCCTGTAACTTCGCTTCTCACCCTGAGGGAACTGCCAGAAGGCCCCGGAACAGTTAATAACAACCCATTATTATTATACAAGTATTAATAACAATACATTATTAGTTAGTTAGTTATTGATTGATTATAGTTTCATTTGTGAACTGCTTGCTACGAAGCCTCTCAAGGCGATTTCAACATTCAGAAAAATCATTCATAAAACAACTGGATATCTATAAAAAACGGTTTCAAACCCAGTGCCAATACTGTGAGCTATACAATAACAATCAAAGCAGGTCAAAAGTTCTAGCCTGCTCAGGAATTATTATTTGGTATGAGGGAAGCTTTCTATCATGTTAGCCCCACCTGGAAATGGAGCATAACGTAACATTCTTCTTTGTATCTCCTCGCCTTCTTTGGTTTCAGGCAGGAAAAATGACCCCCTTCCCAACTGTGGCCCTCCTCCTCCTCCTCTTTGTGGTGGGCTATGGATCGTCGGAGAATTCCAGTACCTCCAGAGGGTGCGGCCTGGACCTTTTCCCTCAGTATGTCTACCTGTGTGACCTGGATGCCATCTGGGGGATCGTCGTGGAGGCGGTGGCCGGAGCTGGAGTCTTGACAACGCTGCTCCTCATGTTGATCTTGCTGGCAAGGTTGCCGTTCATCAAGGAAAAAGAGAAGAAGAGTCCGCTGGGGGTCCACTTCCTCTTCCTCTTCGGGACCCTGGGCCTCTTCGGGTTGGCCTTCGCCTTCATCATCCAGGAGGATGAGACCATCTGCTCGGTCCGCCGTTTCGCCTGGGGGGTCCTCTTTGCACTCTGCTTCTCGTGTTTGCTTGTCCAAGCCTGGAGGCTACGGAAACTCGTCCGGCACGGCAAGAGCCCATCCGGGTGGCAGCTGGCCGGCGTCGCAGTCTGCTTCGCGCTGGTCCAAGTCATTATCGCAGCGGAGTGGATGATACTGACAGTCGTGCGGGACGGGAAACAGGCCTGCCGTTACGAGCCGATGGATTTCGCGATGGCTTCCATCTACGTTATGTTTCTGATGGTGCTGGCCCTGGGCTTTTCTTTCTTCACAGTGTGCGGGAAGTTTAAGAAATGGAAGAAGAACGGCGTGTGCCTCATTCTAACCAGCTTTTTCTCAATCCTCCTTTGGGTTGCTTGGCTGACTATGTACCTCTATGGTAATAATGAACTGAGGAGAAGAGACCAATGGAGTGACCCCACTCTGGCAATAGCTCTGGTGTCTAGTGGTTGGGTCTTCGTGATCTTCCACGCTATCCCGGAGGTTCACTGCTCCATCCTCCCATCCCAGCAGGAAAACACACCTAATTATTTTGATACTTCGCAACCGCGGATGCGGGAGACTGCTTTTGAGGACGACCTGCAGCTTCCGCGGAGCTACATGGAAAACAAAGCCTTTTCAATGGATGAGCATAATGCAGGTAAGACGCTTAAACCACAATGCGTTCTTTGCAGGGCAGGGATGGGTCCCTGGCAGCCTTCCCATCACCCCTGCCCATCTGCTGTGCTGTCTAGGACTGAGGGAGGTTTGGAGTCCAGCAACATTTGGATGGATACAGGTTACCCATCCCATATTTAGGTAAAGGGACCCCTGACCATTAGGTCCAGTCGTGACCAACTCTGGGGTTGCGGCGCTCATCTCGCTTTATTGGCCGAGAGAGCCAGCTTACAGCTTCCGGGTCATGTGGCCAGCATGACTAAGCCGCTTCTGGCGAACCAGAGCAGTGCACGGAAACACTGTTTACCTTACCACCAGAGTGGTACCTATTTATCTACTTGCACTTTGACGTGCTTTCGAACTGCTAGGTTGACAGGAGCAGGGACTGAGCAACGGGAGCTCACCCTGTCGCGGGGATTCGAACCGCCGACCTTCTGATCGGCAAGTCCTAGGCTCTGTGGTTTAACCCACAGTGCCACCCGCGTCCCTAACATATTTAGGGCATTATAATAAAGATGTATTTGGCAGGCGGGATCTTGTTCTGTAGAAAGGAAATTGTGGTGGCCAGTTTTGAGGTGGTGAGAGGGCCTGTTTGACCACGTGCTCCAAATGTCTCCATTGTGGCCTTTGGAGGAGAACTAAGGGGTGTTGCAGATCCACTAGAACTTACATTTTTGTAGTTAAATGGGCAGTGGGTGCATAATATTTTTAGTTCACATGAGACTGCATCTAGTTGGGTGAGACAATTCTGCCGTTTGCCGCTGGCGTGGCTGGTCCTGGTGTGATAGAATGACAAGCAATGTTGGAAATTCTGATATATAAGCTAGGCGGCAAATGGCTCCGTAAACCAAGGTTGCAGTCGTCAAATTGATTATCTAGTTGCCATTTGGGGGCAAGATGGCTCTAAAGTCTTTATTTTTCAAATGATGGACTGACTGTGATTGATTAAACATCTGACTAGTTCAGATGACAACCTTGAGCTAGGTTAAGAGCTTTGAGAACTCCTTAAAGAAGAATGGGAACCTTTTACAAAGTACTTAAAGAAACAACAAAATTAACTGGACTCCTTTGGAATAAACATTTGCAAACTTCTTATCGGTAATATATAGATAGATAAATTAAGGATCTTTACAATTCTATAATATACAGAGAACAACATGTGCTGAAAAACCAGAGAAAGGAGCTGAGGGAAGTCTGGGGGGGGAGTGGGGGAGGGTTCTTTTTGGGGGAGGGGGAGGGGGAAAACGGGGGGAAAGGAAGATATATGTTTTTTATAAATTGTTATGTTGAAATTCCTAATAAAAATATTCAAAAAAGAAAGAAAGAAAGGAAAGAGCTTTGAGAACTCGGAGAAGAAAGGTCCATTGATCCAGGGACAGCCCACATATATATTGGCCTATGCCAACCTCCTTTTCTTAATGGTGACTGCTCTTGCTCAGGCTGCACAGAAAAAGCAATTTGGTTCCAGAAACTCATTCCAATTGTGCAGATGAATTCTACAGGATGGGGTAGGAGTGTGTGAAAACAGTCCAGATCCAATGATCCCCAGATGGTGATGTCAGGTGCCATCCGGATACCCAAGCATCTTCGCTTTGTCACAAGTGGTTGAAAGCCAGGTGCAAAATGCTCCTGGCACCTGCCTAATTTCGAACACAGCTTTTGAGGTGAGGTGACCAGAATTGTGCAACATATTCCAAATGCAGTCACATCATAGCGTATTTTGTGGGTTTTTATGTTTCCTTATAGTATTAACACTGTCCCCCTCCTCAAATTCTGTGATCATGTTATATGCTACAGCTAGGATAGCTTGCCTTATGCTCTGTGCTACTGACTTTTGAGAGGCTAAATGTTTCCGAATGCTGTTTCTGAGCTGTAAGGTGGCAAGACCAACCAGCTCTGGTGTGGAGTTCAATATTCTGACATGGTAGGGAAAGAAAAGGAAACATTTGTGATTGGTTATGAGTACATCCTTGCATGAGAGAAGATAGTGCATGTCAGGTTATTACAGAATAAATAGATTCCTGTGTACATACAGCAGGCAGAGAAGTTTTGTTTTTTTTAAAATACTTTTTATTGATTTTCCAAATATAAAACGAACACAACAAAAACATAAATAAAAACATAAACAAACATGAATAAACATAAAATGGACCTCCCCGTACCACCCCTTTTCTGCAGCCTTATTTCAAATTTTTCCAGCAACCCTTTAATCATAACAATATTTTACCTGTCTCATAAATTTAATTTCTTTAACTTATTAATAACAGCTGTAGTTCTTTGTCTCTTATTTCCCTGATCCCTGGTTTTCATCCAAATTACAACAGTTTTTAAGGTATACTTTAAATTTGTTCCAATCTTCTTCCACCACCTCCTTCTCCCGGTCTCGAATTCTGCCAGTCATCTCTGCCAGTCCCATATAGTCAATCACCTTCGTCTGCCATTCTTCCAACGTGGGTAGTTCTTGTGTCTTCCAATACTTTGCTAGAAGAATTCTTGCTGCTGTTGTGGCGTACATAAAGAATGTCTTATCCTTCCAGGCAGAGAAGTTTTGAAGGATGTGTAATGGGCATTGAAAGGGCATTGTTCAGGCTGTAATAAGAACATCAGCAGGGCCTTGCTGGATCAGGCCAAGAGTCCAGCATTCTGGGGCCCTTCCAGATGTACCGTTAGCGGCACTATAACTGTTTGGGATTCCCCCCCCCCCCCGCATTGCATCATTTTATCACTATTCCGGAATACTGCAGTCATCAAACCAGTTTTTCTTCTATCACAGAAAAATGCAACATTTGTGAAAGACCTGGAATATGTTCTGCAAGATGTCCATTGTGAGGAAGGTGCCTTGTGCAATTCCCCACATGTTGTCTGGCATTTGGGGTGTGCTTTAAGCAGCTTCTGTTTCGTGCCGTTTCTAAGAGGATTGGGCAAATTCATGGTGGATAAGCCTATCAATGGCTACTATCCACAATGCCTATACTCCACGGTTGAAGGCAGTAATGCTATTGAATACCAGTCACTGAGAAACCGCAGGAAGGGCGACTCCTCTCATCCTCAGGTCCTGCTTGCAGGTTTTTCAGACGCATCTGGGCAACAGGGTAACAGGATGCCAGCTGGACCAGATGAGTAATTGGCCTGGTCCAGCAGGCCCTTCTTATGTTCTTACATTCCCCCTCATGCTTTTTTGACAAGGGGTTATCCATAGCTAAGACCCAAACAGTGAACTCAAGAAGTTCCTGCAGCCTGACCTCAGGAATCCTGTGAACACGCTATCGTTACCCTGTATTGCCCACTTGAAACTCCCAACATTTGCCAGTTGAATGAACAAGAGAATGGACATGACGTGGCTGCAGCCACAAAACATTTCTCAGTGTTGGAAACTCTTGATAAATAAGCTAGGAGGCAAATGGCTCCATAAGCCAAGGTTGCAGTCGCCACAATGAAATGTCCAATTGCCATTTCTGGGCAGCTCTAGAGTCTTATTTTTTTTCAAATGATGGACTGACTGCGATTGATTATCTGTCTAGTTCAGATGACACCCTTGAGCTAGGTTAAGAACATGGGGAACTTAAAGAAGAAAAGTCACTTTATCCAGGGACAGTCCACATGTATATTGGCCTGTTTCTACAGGATGTGGTATTAGTGTGTGAGGACAGGTCCAGTGACCCCCACACATGCACCACCAGATGATGGAGATGTCAGGCACCATCCTGGCACCCAGGCATCTTCACTTGGTCACAAGTGGCCGATAGCCAGGTGCAAAATTTGCCTGGCGCCTGGCTAATTTCAAACACTGTTTCCAATCTGAACACATCCTGTCATTGGTGTGTATAAGGAAAAAAGCATCATCATCCTCCAAAAGAAAAACCAGTGGTGTGTATCTGTTGGTGTGGACAACATGCTACAAATTTTCTCCCATAAACATTGGAGCGGCCAGCAGCCATTTTGTTCTAAACAAAGCATCTGCAGGAGCCACCCAGATGATTCTGGGATGCGATCCTTACTTATGAGGAGTACTGTAAGAGACTCCTTCTTTACAGTTGTGAAATGTTGGCAGGCATGTGTCTAAGGGGTAGAAATGTTCTGTACATCTTGTGCAGCCCCCAGCACTCAGTTTGGATGCTGATGTAATAGTCATAAAGCATGGGGCCATTTGCTTGCAGAGCATTGTGCTGTACCACTGAGCTGTGTCTGGCTTCTCGTATCACCTTTCCGACACTTGGGTTGGGGACGGAGTCTGCAATGGAGCAATCTTTTTGAGAGCTGAGCACCACTCAGGCCTGCAGTGACCGCCCCAGATTGCCAAGGATGACAGCCATGTAATTCAGCTTAAAGGGACGAGGCTAATCAACCAGGAGCCTGTTCCCGCTGTGAAAAGATTATCCTGTCAGGCGCAGGAGAGAGACACACATGCAGTAATCCAGGCATACCCTCCATCCCATCTGCTCGGACATGAAGGATGTAGCAGGAGCAACAGTTTTGTCCAGACAGAGACAGTGTGGCAGCTTCCTAGTAATAATAATAATAATAACTTATTATTTATACCCCGCCCATCTAGCTGGGTTTCCCCAGCCACTCTGGGCGGCTTCAAACAAAGTATTAAAATACAGTAGTCTGTTAAACATTAAAAGCTTCCCTAAAGAGGGCTGCCTTCAGATGTCTTCTAAAAGTCTGGTAGTTGTTCTTCTCTTTGACATCTGGTGGGAGGGTTAGGGTTACCGAGAAGGCCCTCTGCCTGGTTCCCTGTAACTTGGAGTTGCTAGGGCATTCTCTCCAATCATCCCTGTTGCTCACCCCACTTCTGAGCAGTGAGAAATTTCAGTGCTCATCCTGGGTTCGCTTTCCCTTAGAATTAGGTTACTAGAGCCTTGTTATTTTTGTGATTGTTTTGGTGGTGGTGCCTGTGATGCCCAACCTGTGTTTCTCACTTTGAGAATGGACTTCAGCTCCTCTTAGTCCCACACAGCATGGCCAGTACTTAGGGATGATGGGAGTTGTAGTACAACAACCCCTGGAAGCCCACATCAACTATCTAAAAACAAAGTGTGTCTTTTCTTTTCCTTTGAATGATTGGTGACATAAAAAGCAGCCTTATAAGTTGTTTTCAGCTGTGTTTATTGTGTTTTAATGTGGTAACCTATCTTGGGATCCATCTAGTTCAGTATTGTCTACACAGCCTGTCAGCAGTTCGGTGGTTTGAGGCAAGGGCATTCCTCAGCTGTTTAGTATGCGAGTAACCAGCCACCGCCAATTTAAATCTTTGTTTCCTCAGCACAACTCTGAATTTGGAGTGCTCCATGTCAAAATGTTTGTAGTGAGATGACAGGCGAGTTTTGAAAGCTTTTGAAGATGCTGGCTTGTTGGGGCTGGTTTTCCCGCACCCCAGATCCCACGAGAGACTGCTGATTTTGTCACATGGTTGAATTCTGGTTCATTTGGAAGCTGACTTCTAAAGCCTTGGCTTTACTTTTTTTTCATCCGGCTTTGAATTCTTACTACGTAGAAACAAATGAGAACTTAGCACTCCTCCTTAACATATTGGATTGTAGAGATATAGCACCTTGGGAAGGGCTGCAACTCAGTGGTAGAACATCTGCATTGTATGCAGAAGGCGCCAGGTGGAGTCTCAACCTGGCAGCTCCACATAGAGCTCGGAGATGGACCTAGAGACCCATCAGTGCCGACAATACAGACCCAGGTGGACCAGTGGTCTGACTCAGTATCATGAAGGCCCATAGCTGAGTGGTAGAGCATTTGCTTTGCATTTGGAAGGTCCCAGGTTTGATCCCCGGCTTCTCCAGTTTGAAAAGAACTGTGTCTGAAACCCTGGAGAACCACTGTTAGTAAGTGATGCTCTGGGATGTGGAACCTCAGGTCCTGGGGTCAGACATGGCCTTCCAGGCCTCTCTATCTGGACCTCAGGACCAGATTAGTCAGGTGACAGGCGCATTTTGCACCTGACTATCGGCCACTGGCGACCAAGTGAAGTTGCCTGAGTGCCAGGATGAGACCTGGCATCTCCACCATCTGGAGGTGCATGCCTGGGGAATCAATGGAACTGGACTGTATCTACACACTGATACCACATTCTCTTAATACGATAAAGCTATCTGAACAAACTCTAAAAACAGCAAAAGCAACGTTTCATCAAATATTAAATTGATCTTCCATAAATGACCGTGTTACACCTCAGGGAAAGCTTTCCTAGGCAGAAATGTGTTCAGTAAACACCAAACTATCCATAACAGGTTTAAGAGGGCAGTGAAGGAGGAGAGGTTGTTTCCATGTGCAATAATGAAATAGGGGGATGACCAAATAAAAACCAGAAGTTCAGGGAGTCTGTGATGTCTCAAATAAAAACAATCCTCTTTATTCAATAGCACCTCAATGGTCCAGTAAGAGAGGATTTATATTTCTAGTGTAGGAGGCTGCTGGGATTTCTTCTGGGGTGTAATTCTTGCCCAGGTGCAGAAGAGGTGAACCATGGGCTTGCTGTGCAATGCCTTCTGATGTGCCTAGCAGTGAAGTACACAGTCCTTGGCTGTCCAGGATTTTAATATCTTTTGGCTGTCCAGTTAACTTTGTCCTTTGATACAGAAGCAACACAAAATTCTAGCTAATCAGGAACAACTGAAAATTGGTCACACTGCTGGAACCAATCACATTACAGGTCACTACCATCGAGTAGCCAATCAGATTACAAATGGGCACCCACTGGCAGAATTCCATGGAAGATTAATCACTGTTCACCTGCACTGAACCCATCAGTGGGTAGATTTAAATATGCAGTACCGCTGCCTGGAAAGTGTGTCTGTCCTCTGCCCCCTTTGTTGTTTTTGACTCAGATTAACATGGAAAGGAAAGCCTCTCCCCAACATCTGCCTAAGTCTGAATATTTGTGATTCTTTCATGTCAGTCAATATTTTCACCATCTGCATTAAAATTTGCAGATTGCAGCAAGCTTGCTAGATGTTATTTCAAAAAGGCGATATAATAATTACGTATGTAGAATATATTGGAAGCTTCCCAATGGAATGGGATATGAGAAACCAAATATTGCCTGACCTCCCATCTTTTTTGCTATGAGCAAAAATTGAGAGCGCCTCCTTTTCTAAAACATCTGTAATACTATATACATTCGTCTAGGCATGACAGCACAGTAGGGCTTCCTTCTGAGTCAACAAGGAGGATTGTCATGCACTTCTGTCAGCAAAGTGGGGAAATTTTTGCTCTCTGCTGTCCCAGAAGCAGTGGAGGCTGGTCCATTAGAGTGAATGGAGCTCTGCCCCACCAGCCTCAATCTCTCTCTAGCCATCCTCCAACTGCTTGCCTCCTCTGTGTTGCCCTTGTAGAGTTCAGCAGGGAGGAGAATGGGACAAAAGTAGGCTCTAGCCCTGCCTGCCATTGGTTCTGGCTCCCCCTATGGTTGGTCTTCCAGCAGTCCACCCTACCAGTCCCAATGGGCGCCACCCATCACTATTAGTCAGAAGACAAGAGTCTATCTAATGGGCTTAAGTAGATTTAGGTGGGTAGATTAAAAAATGATGTAGATTGGGAGGAAAAAAAGAAACTGCAAATACTTTCACAATGTTTTGAATTGCTTTGACTCTTTTTTGTAGAGTTAAATTAATCAGCTTTTCATTTCATTGTGGTGTAACTTTATCAGCTTTGTAGCTTTCTGAACTGGTACTTTATAAGAGAGATAAATCAATATAAAAAAACCTCATGAAATGAAAAGTAAACAATTGTTTTTGGGGGGACGGCTGGACAGCAAGCTGATGTAGAAATGTGAAGAACTAAATTTAAGACTGGAAAAATGATAAACTGAAATCACTAGATTTTCCCATCTCTAGTTGCCATCTATGAAGTTTAGGAATAAGGTTTTCCTGTTAGTCTTTGTACTTCCATGTGATGAAATATTTGGGCAGATCCACATTATACATTTGAAGTGCATTCAGTGCATCTTTAAAGCACACATCTTTCCCCAAAGAATCCTGGGAACTGTAGTTTACCCCTCACAGACCCCAGTACCCCTAGCAAACTACAGATCCCATGATTCTTTGGGGGACATCTTGTGCTTTATATGTGCTTTGGATGTGCATTAATTATATGACATGGATAGGATATGCTCTCTGTTTCAATACTCAAAGGTAGTATTATTCCCTTCCTTTCCGAGGTTTAGAATGTGAGTGCAGGTGATCCTTAGGTAACCAAAACAGTAGTAAAGGGGGAAGGTATCAGCAGGTTTCTGGGAGGGAGCAGAGATCCCAAAGGTTTGCAGAGGTACATAAAATCTTTAGAGTTGGGGAAAATAAGGCAAGAGTGTAGTGGAGCCCAGAAATGGCCTAATGAAGACCGGGCATGGTCAGTGGTCACAGAACGTTGACTGGTTGCTGGAAGGTGGCATGTGTGGAAAACCTGGCAAGGATTGAAATAGAATGGAGTTGGCTGGAATCCTCAATGGGGAGCACTTTACGCTGCAACACTCGGTTGCACCTACCATTTGCACCCACACCGGCCATTAGGATGTCAACCTGCTTGCAGACATCCCAGAGGCATCTGATGGGCCAGTAAGGGAAGCAGGATACAGTTCTTTTTTATATATTTCCAGAATGCAAACATCTTTCTTTTACCTGTCTTTTCTTTCTCCCCACCCCGCACCCCAAAATATACCACACACAGCTTTGAGGACTGCAGGATTTCGCAACGGCAGCCTGGGTAGCCGTCCTGGCGCCCCCTTTAGAAGCAACGTCTACCAGCCCACTGAGATGGCAGTTGTCCTGAATGGTGGGACTGTAAGTATCAAAATGTGACTCTAGAAGATGCTGCCTTTTAGGGTGAATGCCCAACCTCTGGTTTCAACTCAGAACTTTATTCAATTGGATGCTTACACATATTTGGGGGGGGGCAGGGTAGACTGGGGACATGAAAGGTTTATATAATATGTATTGCATGCAGTCCTTCAGAAGATGACTTAAATTCCAAATTTTCCTGACATAGTTGGGCCGTTTAGCTTTTGCTGCTAAGATTGTTCTTTTCAGGATTGGTCCAAACAATGCCACCCCCCTTAAATGAGTTATATCTCAGTGTCCACCGTTAACAGCATTTCAGGTGTCTGGTTTTTTATTTTTAAAAATTGCAACACATATCTGGGTTTTGTTTCCTTTTTGAAAAGCCATCACTTTCCCTACAAAGGCCCTCTTTCGCTGAGGACATTGCCACCTTTCCTTATGACAGTTCCACACACACACACACACACACACACACACACACACACACAAACCGTGCCTGTGCTGAGCTCCTGATAGAAACGCCCTGCTCCAAACAGAAGCCCGCACAAGAGAGTTCGCTCAAACGGGTCTGCGTGGCCTTGGGACGCGAGCTGCTCTCTTAATCCGCAGCCAGGTCACTGCGAGAGTGGCTTACGGAGAGATCTGGAGCCAAACAGCCTCCTTACATCTCATTTGCATTGTGTGTGTTTAAGTGCACCCAAGAAACTCCATAGGCCGCTTTTGTGTGCGCTCACACTCTCCGGCTTGCTGGTGAAAGGAAAACACTCATCCGCCCCACCCACTTTTTAAAAAATTTCCATGCCTACATACATGCTGCTTAAAAGGCTACTCATGAGCCAGCTTCTGCTCCATGCAAGTTGGGCTGTTTTCTTTTCTTATCATTGGGGTTTTTTTGCTGATTCCATAATGCAGATTTACACACTATTTTTTTTTTAATGGACAAATATTATAATCAGTTTGTAAGGTCTGTTCCCCAGCCTGCTGCCAGCCCTGTTCACTCGGCAGGAGGGGTGGGGTGGAGAGACACTGTTGGACAGAGCCGCTGGGAGCCAGATTGCCCCTGTGAGGATGTAACCAGTTGGAGGGGGAGCTCAAGAGCTGCTCTCTGCAGCTAATACTGCTCTGAGCTAATGCCATTCCGAGCTGCAATAAGCTGCCCTCTCCCTCCCTCCCCAAGCCACAATTTAGTTGATTATACTGGCTGCAACCTGGCTTTTGATCGCTAGGTCTGAAAGAGGCAGTTTGCTTTTGTGGCCTTTCCCTAGGAGTCAACGTTAGATTTAGAATTATCCGCTAAGTGCCATGACTGAGGCTGAGATTTGCACACCACAAGACTAAAATCTAGTGGGGGGTTCAGTTTATTCACTCAATATTCATCACCCACAAGAAAGTTGAGTTTCTTCCCCTCCTCGTTTGTAGGTGCCCGTGCTTTGGGCAATGGAAGCTGGTCCAGTACACTGACCTCAGTCAGCTCCCATCTGTCTGCCGTCTTACATACAAGCGGTCCAGCTGGTGCCCCTGGCTATCACCTTCCTCCTCTTTTCTCAGATTTGCCCTTGTAGGAGGATGGGGACCAAGCTAGGACAAGTTTGCTATTAGCTCTAGCGCCACCTACTGTTGGCTTCCCTGCCTTCTGGCCTACCAGGCCCAGTGGGTACCAGCCAATACAAACTTTGACCCAGCTCACTGAAGTAGTCAGCTGTACCATTTCCAGGCTGTATGACTGAAACCTATCATGTCTGAGGGGAAAGCTAGTCTAGAACCCTTCTTGGGAGACATCATAATTTGGTGGTCCCGGGTTCATTCCCTGAAATATTCCCCAGAAGGGATGGGAAAGGGCTGGAGATCCCAGAAGCTAGAATTTGGTGTTTTTGTCCTTCAGTAGTAGAATGCTGCTTCATAATGTTCATAAAGAAAAGGATGAAGGGCCTGGGTATCCAGCCCAGAGGTTGTCCATCTCGCTGACAGCTAGATCTTTGCAGAGGATGTTACAAAAACCCCTCGGGTTGTCTCCAAATGAGTCCTATTCAGAGCAGGCCTGCTGAGAGTCGCAGACCAGCAGTGATCATGCCCATTAATTCCAACTCTCGAGTAGGACTTAACATTGGCTACAGCCCTTGGCACTGACTGACCATGGTGTTAATTTGGGATGGCTCTGTGTGCTTTTGTGTATATAATGTAGCCTGTCTGAAGTGATTTCTTAATGGTCTAGAATGCTTAGTTATGGCTTTATTATCCTTATTTCCAGATTCCAACTGCTCCACCAAGTTACACTGGAAGACACCTTTGGTGAAAAAGCTTATAGGCTGTAGAGGATGAGAGAGAGAGACAGATTTTATTTCCTGGCAGTGTGCGTTGTTTTATTTTTTTTCTGAGGGAAGAGTGGATAATCCTAGCACAGGACACCAGCAGTGCGGGAGGAGGGGACCCATCCACGGAGCATGGGAGATCCTAGACCGGATAGCTTGTTGTTGTTTTAAAAATAAAAATAAAAATGTGAGCGCCGTTTGAATTGATAAGCTAACCACAAAAGCAAAACCTCTGCAGTGAAATATAAGCTAAAACTAAGTTTAAAAATAGACGTAGGCACACTCTTCCAAAAATAAAAACGGGAGAAAGGGGACACAGTGTTCAGAAATGGCAAGGCAGCTCTCTGCTGCAACCAGAACGCAAGGCAAATATGGCCTTTGTCCGGCCATCCAAGTTTTGAGATGAAGAGGATAGAACAAAAAAGTCCTTAATTCAGATTGCCACTGCGCTCAGCCTGGCAGGCTTTCTTACAACAACCTAACTGGCCATCTTGGAAAGGAGAGAGTGGTCATAGGGTAAGAAAAATAACAAATAAAATTATATCCATCTAGAATAGTATTTCCTGAGCATCCCAGGCCATTTTTAAAGGTCATTTCTCACTCCAAAATGAAGGGAAGTACCACTGTGTATATACTGGGTTTCTAAGGCCAGCCGTACGAGGGTGAGGAGCCAACTTTGTTGTTTTAGAAAATGCAGGCTGGTCCATGGCGGCTGGCCTGCCACTCTTCACCCCAGAAGCACCCCAGGAAGTTGCACAGCAACCTTCCTGCAGAAAGGGGGCGGGGCTGTGTTTGCTCCGCCTCTTTTGCACAGGGCCAGGTCGAAGGCAGCACTTGCTATTAAATCGTGTTGTGTGGAAGGGGTGGGGGAGAGAGAGGACAGGCCAAGGCGACTGTAGCTCATAAGCGTGTCCAAGAAGTGGAACCAGACACACAGGAAATCTAGGAAAGTTGAGGTGCCCCTTGGGCAGGGTTCACTAAAAAACGTTGGATTCCCCCATCACTCTCCTCCCAACTCCAGTTTAGCACTGGAGTCTCATTAACTGCAATGGGTTGTTCATTTCCTTGTGTGCTTTTTTTTTTTTAAACAGAGGATTTTATTCCTTTGTGTGTTTTCTAATGGGATTATTTTCATGTGGGGGTTGGGAATGAAGTGTGTGGTTGTTTCCCCACCCCGTTTCACCAGAGGGTCCCATGTGCCTGCCTGCCTTTTCACATTTTTATGGTTTTAATGATGTTCGCCAGAGCATCCCTTCATTTGTTTAGCATCGAACGCATATTGGGCATGTGAACAGCCATCACATCCTCCAGTCAAGCCAGCATTGTGCCCTGCTTTCCTGCAGAAAAAAAGCAATTGAGGTTTGCTTGTGTTTTTTTTTTAAACACACACACACACACATTACATGAAGTTGCAAAGTATGCGGAAGGATGGAATTCTTTTGCATCTGTTCTCATTAATATATATCTATTTTCAAATGGTGAATATAAATGATAATGTAACAAAATAAAGACCACATAACAGAGTAGCTTTGCAAGGCTGTATCCTGCAAAGGAAAGAAGACAGGTTTTTTAAATTTTTACTTTGGGAAATGTCCCTGGTTTCTTTACTATAAGCCTGATCTTGTTAATTTCGGCCTAGTTCTCATTGAGGTCACCAACTCGTTGTTTGGGAAGTAGTGCCACTTCAGACTTTACAACCGGTTTTTAACAACAGTTTTCCGGCAGAGGGTGGGTGGCCACAAATCAGGGATGTTGGAGGTGTTTGGAATAGGTCAGGTGGTTTGGATTCAGCGACATCTGCAGCACTCTTCCAATGCTTGTAAGGAGGTGGAGGCTCATTTGATTGAAAACTCTTCTATGCAATGGACATTCCTTGCCTGCAGAAAGCCAGCAAGTTGGGGAAAACCCTGCCATGCTATGTTTCTATATGCAGGGGTTTCTATTCATTTGTGATTAGGAGAATTCCACCCTAGATCTGGCATTGCTCTTAGATTCTCAGGTGGTGGTGTTAAGCAGAAGTAATTTTCCTCTGCTCTGCCTGGTATGACAGCACCACCCATCCTTGGAAAAGGTGGAATCTGGCCATGGTTACACCTGTGTTTGGCATAGCAAGGCTGGAGTACTGTTCCACGCTGCCTGTGGGGCTGTCCTTGGAGAGTGATCAAAAGGTGTCAGTGGTTCAAAACACAGCAGCTGTGGAAGCCAATCTGAGGGGTCGTTTTCTTTTGTTCTTGTACCAGCTTGAAGCTTCTGGAGAACCATTGGCAGTGAAAAAAGATAATCCCAGGTTGGATGGGGGAAAGTAGTAAGCATTTTCCTGTGTTAGAATCTGGGCACAATCCATTACATCTAAAGTCCAATTAGGGTGAGGGCAGGGTGGGTGACTTCTATGGCTGCAGGGGGCCAGATCTTTATGTCCCCACTCCTATGAGTCAACCCACCTGTCAGTCACCAGACCTCAGATGATTGGCAGGAATCCCACTCATCAAAAAATTCCATTGACACCACTGCTAAAATGAAGCTTTCCCTCTCCTCCGTTTTAGCAGAAATTTCAATAGAAGCTCCTTGGTACTATTGGAGCAAGGTTCGTTCCCCTCGCCTGTCAGCTCATGGGCTGTGGGAGCGTAGCTTGCTCCACAAAGGGAGCAATCAGGAGCTCATTTCAAGCTCCCGGTTGTTCCTGTGTAGTCATGTAACTTGTCAGCTGTCCGCCAAGCAGCCATGATTCATGAGGAACAGTCTCGCAGGCAAAATTGGGAACACTGCCAGGTCAAATCTGACCTGTGGGCCAGAAGCTCCCAATCTCTGGCTTAGGACCAAGACATCTTAAGGCAAGGGTAGCTAAACATCAGGGATGATGGTATATTGTTATGGTCCAACATCATCCGTAGGGCCCCACGTTCATTACCCCTTTCTTAGGAAGAGAAGGCCCTTAAACCTTACCTGAGCTCATTTGTCCAAGGTTTGGATGGTGGGACCAAAGGAAAGGGCCTTCTCCGTGGTAGCACCCAGACGACTGAGTCTTTTTCTGCTATCAGGTGTAGAGACTTTTTTTTATTTAGGAAAGCATTGGACTTTTATGTTTTGATCTCTCTCAGTCTTCCTGCTCTGTTGTTTTGTGGGGAGTGGAAAATTGATGCTGTTCTTGCTGTTGTATTCATGATTTGATTGTATTATTTTAACGCCTCTTTTCTGTATCGTCATTGTTGTTTAAGATCATGTCTGCCACCTCGAGCTGCTCCCGTTGGAAGCGAAGGGCGAGGCATAAAGCCCCAAAATAAAGACATGAATTAAGATGTTCTACCTGCAGTCTGAAATAGTACCTTCACCTCAATGAGAACTAGGCCTTAAATGTCCATGAGTAGCCTCATTGACCCTGGCTGGTCTATTTAGTAGCAAAAGGGGTACAAGATCAGGATTTTTGTGATACACACTTATATAGTCTAAAAGAAAGTATATCTTGCCATTCTTGCCATGATTATCTTACCAAGTCCCGTCCCCCCATCCCCCGGACTAGGTAATAGCAATAACTTTTTTGTTGTACACAAACAGTTGCTTTATGTGCTCTCAACAGAAAAGAACCACAAACGGTGAATGCATTCAGAAAATGTATAAATATTAGTGTTGCATTTTATTGAGATTTGAACAGGTTGGGTCTCATTTTATCACTATATAAAATCTTAGCTGGTGCTTTCATGTGTGGGTTTTATTTCAAGGGAAATGGAAAAAGTGCAGTTTGAAAAATGGACTTTTCTTAAACTTCTATTATTAAAAACACACACACATAAGATGCACATGGCATAAATGGCAAAACAATTTTCTTTTTCCCAGCTGAGTGTTGATATATTTTTGGAAGCGATTGGGTTGGTGGTGTTTCTTTTTTTTTAATTATATGGGGGTGGGGGGCTGACTTTAAAGGAAAAAAAATACTTTCAAGGAGTGTAATTTAAGATGTTCAATGTTTGTTTGTTTGTTTTTTAGACAAGAAGGGATTTAGCAATCCTGCTTCCCCTTAAGTCAATGGCAGTTTGGGATCTTAAAGACAGGGCTGGATCCTGCAGACACAGGACTTCCCTTAACCACTCATGTCAACCCGAGCCTTGCTTCATAGTGGTGGGAGGTGTGCAGATTAAACCTTAATAAAATAAAATAAGGGATTGATTCATTTTCCCAGCAAGTTAGTTTTGGAATGAATTTATATTTTTGTCAGTCTGTAACTTGTGATGTCAGATTCTGCCACCCCCCCCCCAAAAAAAAATACCACTTGTTGATTTTTTTAAAAGGGGCACTTTTATGTTAAGTTATATTTTTGTTAATGTAATGAAGTTGTTTATACTTTTGCCTTTTGAGGAAAGTGATTACGAATGTAAAGCATCTGTAACTCCACAACAGTAAGCACAAATACTTGGGGGGGGTGGGATTTGGTTTCACTGTAACTCACTCTAGGAAGCGTAAAAGCTACTATGTTCTCCATTGTTGCCAATCAATAATGCCACTCAAATGGGGTGGGAGGAATATATATGTATATATATTTTAGGATGCAACCCTATGCACACTTTCCTGAGAGTAAACCCCATTGAATACCATGAAACCTATGTTTGAGTAGTTATGGCAGAATTGTGGTCTATAAGGCACCTTAGACTGTTGTCGACATGCAGGTTTTTGAGATGAGCTAGGTGGCACCCCCATAAGCTAGAAGAAAAATGCAATCCATTAAGCAACTACACCAGGGGTCACTATCCTTTTTTCGACCAGGGGTCACATTTTGCATTTTGAGAGATTGCTGGGGGGTGCCTTTCACAAATGGACTGCCAACGGGGTGTGTGTGACATAACACAACATGGTTGTCATGAAAGGCATGGCGTCACACAGAATTAGAGAGTACAATCAGGGCGAAGCTTTTGCCATGGCTGTATTTCCATGGGAGAAGAGGCTTGTTCTGTTGAATTTCTTCCTGGAAAACAAGGAAGAAGCAGGGAAAGTGCATTAAAGAGGAGAGGGAAGGAGCAGCTCTTTAGGACCGCAGGGATTCCTACTGCCTGATGTCCAAGCGGCTCTGACTTCGCCCATTGGCTAAGAACACTGGCAGGTGAGAGGAGCCAGGCTGGGTCATTTCACAGAAATGATTGAGAGTTGGTGAACCTTGCACTGCACTGTGCAAAGGATTGCGTCCTCCAGTTGCAAACAGCCTGCACCTATTTGAAGACTAGCAAAACTGTACCCATTGGCTTCGGTTGAGCAGCTCTGGTGGGTGAATACATGGAATTTTGGGGAAAGGCCCCATCCGGAGCCCCATGAAATTTTGGGGTTGAAGCCATTGACTTGGAGTGGCTCTGGTGAGGGCAGACGTTAGCCCTGAGCTGTAGATGAATGCTGGTGGCCAACCTGAGTGCACCACCCAGATTAAGGGCTCTCCTGCTATAACCAGCCCTTTTTATACCCAGTGCAAGGAAGATCCAGAGGTTGGGAGGTAGTTTCCACTCCAGCATCTCTTTTCGAGATGGTGGAGAAGGTTTCAAGGGGCACAGATGCCCTTGTCAAAGGATCCTGTGTCTTGCAGGATGCAGTCCTAGCTAAACAAGGTATGTTAAAATTCTAGCTTTAACTGCTAGGCAATGGCATCGTTCTTGGCTTTGCTTGAGGCTTCTGTTCTAACCAAAGGCAGTACAACTGGAAGCACATGTAGCTTTTATTTAAAAGACAACAGATTGGACTACTCTTGCCACCTTACCAGATTACACAGCAGGTGCTTTTATTAACTGATGAGAGCCAAGTCTCATTTTTTTTGATAATATATATATTTATTAAATGTATTAATGTGCATTTTTTATAATGTCCCCTTTTCCCACTCTGCTGACCGTTGCATACTGTTTAATCTTGTACATCTTTGGAAAGGTTTTCAAGACAATCAAATGTGTACCATAATGACTGTACATAAAGATACGAAATTTAAAACGAAAACAAAACAAAAAAACGTTGTAAAGCATGGGCAAAGACATTTTATTTTCAAAATGCTGTTCTTAACAAAACAAAACAAAAATAAAGGCTTTACTATTTACTTACAATGTGGTGGTCATTTTGGTTTTGTCCTTCGAAAACGCGAAGGGTTGACATTTTTGTAGCGTTCAAAGAGGAAGCGTCCTGTTCCCTTGGCACAGGTGTTAATGGGGTTCTGGCTAGATCTCTCGAGGGGCTTCCAATGACTTCTCAGCTGCTCATGCCATTTGGAACAGGGTGGTAGCGCCACAGCAGCTATAGCCAACATGGTGCCTTCTGCATGTTGTGGATTACAACTCCCATCAGTGTGATCAGGGGTGATGGGAGTTGTAGTCCAACACCTGGGACAATGGCAGCCTCTTAATGTGGCAGTTTGGGGAGGGAACGCTTCCTTGGATTGCTTGCGTTATTTTATTGATTAGTTGCCCGGATGGGGATGATTCTGACTTGGGGTGGAAAACCTGTGAGCCCCTCCAGCTGCTGTACTGCAATCCCATCCTTCTGGGCCATTGGCTGTGCTAACTGGGCTATGGTACGTCCAACATCCCCATCCTCTAGTATAGTCTCCTGTCTCCAATCACAAGTGGGGATAGACGCAACCACTCTGATCTAGCTGGGTTTCTCCCCTTACATAAACACTGATGTGTTTGGATGGCGCACGAGCCACCTCGTGACTTTATGCCACTACCTCAATCGGAACATCAGCCAGTGTCTGCATCTCCCTGGTCCGCCTGATTTACAGCCTTCATTCAAACCAGAATACTTAGAACGAACCAATCTTCAATCATACTGAAGTTGATGGGACCAAGATCAGGTTAGATTAAAGGACTGTGGCATTGAAGTCAGCTGTAAATCAGGCTGTCTTACACAGTGTTCTTCTTTGAAAAGTGCTGGAGGGATTTTAGCCCCCAAGCTGACCCCAAACACCATTTGGTTACAGTGGAAGACACTTCGCTGAGCCCTGCTCCCTTAATCAGCAGCTGATGGTGACGATTTGGGGCTTTTAAATTAGTGTGAAAAGTAGTATCACTGCAGAGCTAAATCACGTGTGGATGCTCAGCTGATCTGCACCATTTGTGGATTCTCATCTGTCAAGACTGGAAGGGTTTGATTTTCCTCCTCTTTCTCTGTGACCGTGGTGACTTCTGGCTCTGGCAAGATTTCCACCACTGCCTGTTTTGAGCGAACTGGGCTGGGCTGTACTGAGTCTTCCAACTTGGTTCCCACTGCAAGCAAAAGGATTTTTTAAAATGCAGAACTTTGTCTCAAACTCCAGACTGGTTAATAGATGTGTCGACAGACTGTCAAGACTAGGGCCCAGCAGATCTGCCTTCAGATTCCCCACAAAAGTTGCTATGTACACATATTTAAAGCACTCAGCGTCTGTGGTAGAGCACTGGCAGATCAGTGGCTCCCCCAAAGAAGCTCAACAACTTGGCTCCCCTAAAAAAAGGTCAACAACATTGACCTGAACCCCCCTAGATCACAGTGTCTTGGAATTTGGCCACCCCTGCCCTAAAGAATCCCGGAAACTGTAGGTTACCTCTCACATTATTTACGGAGGAAGGAAATAAACTTCACAACAACATTTATATTAAGGACTTGTGTGGTCTATTATTTTAGGGGACAAGAGAAGCATCAATAAAAACCATTTCTTGTGCATTGCAACTCTAAACAAAAAAATAAATAAATGTTAATTTATGTGATTCAAGAGCAGTGCACCAGCTGGGCAGCTCCATCAGACAAAAGGGCCACAGTTGGTCTTGCCTGCCAGAGTCAACAATGGTAAATGAACAAAAGCCCTGTATCATAATTGCAAATCAGAAGCCCAGCCTCCTACTCGCATTTGCATGGCCTGGGAGGGTTGCGGTGGAAAAGACTAGAAGCCTAGGCCGAAGAATGGGCTGGTTCATTCAAGCCGATGTGTGAAATACCTCCCTTTTCAATAATGCCGCCTACTTCGTCCTGTCCCTGGTCTAGCAATCCTGTCTCCCTTCCCACCCAGGGATGAACCAGCTTCCACCCAAGGTCCACATTTCCATCAGAGTAACTTTCTGAAGGCTGCATGTCAGCAGTAGGCGGGGCCAGGGGGAAGTGGGCGGAGCAACAGATGTCTTTCCACACCCACTTGCATGCCTCTCTGCATTCTCCATTGAGACAAACGAGGCATTATGGGAGTTCAAGGGCAGGGTCCAGCCAGCCAAAAACACTCAAGGGTGCAAAACAGGGCCAGTGAAGGGTATGGCCTTGGCAGGGGAGTCTTGAGGGCCTGATCCAGAGGCCTGGAGGGCAGTGTTAGAAACTCAGTATAATCTAATCGCCAAATGGCACCTTAAACCTGGGCTATGGTGACTGCAACAGTGTGTCTAGGCACCCCCCCCCCGTGGGCTTTATTATTGTTGTTATTATTCATTTCATTTCTCTACCAATTTCTATTTTGGAGGAAAAAATCTCAAACTGGTTAACAGCACATTAAAACATCAAATAAAACAATCCAGAATAAAACAAATCCAAGCTTCAATGAAAAAACTTCAGATCCTTCGCTAAGTGACATTTGCTTTCCCCATATTTATTTACCTACTTAATTTATACAGCTGCCCTATAGCAGAAGTGCTCTAACAATCCAGGGTGGTGTAGTGGTTAGAGTGTCAAACTAGGACCTGGGAGATCAGGGTTCAAATCCCCACTCAGTCATGAATCTCGCTGGGTGACCTTGGACCAGTTGCAGCCTCGTAACCCACCTCATGGTGTCGTCATAGGGATTAACTGTGGAGTGGGGTGAACCATGCACATGGGATATAAATGCAGTGAATAAGCTCTTCTGCTTACCTGCTTAAGAAAGCTGGAGGGGCCAGCCAGGTGGAGATATCAGTTGCCAACCAGGCATCCAGAGATCTCCACGTGGTCACAGTTGGGCCCACGTCAGCAGGACTCCCTGCTACACGTCCACATCTGTGTGTGTGTACATGTGCGGTGCAACCCTCCATCAGTGTTGAAACATGACCATTTTAAGGAACATCGAGGCTAAAATACAGGCCGTCAACCTCAACATCCCTTTTAAAGCAGGTCCTGAATGCAAGTGCTGCTTGCAATAGTCATGTTTTATATCAGGGGGTCCTTCAGATGCTATTGGACTCCAACTCCCATCAGCCTCAGCCAGGATGGAAAAGGGTAGGATATAAATGCAAGCAATCTATGCAGGTTTGCTCAGAAAATAGTATTAACTGGGGGGATTCCATTCCCCCTTTCTCCATTCCTTGTCTCACAACACCCAGTCTACTTTGGGGTTTCCCACACACCCACTCAACTTAGGGGTTCTTCCCCCAATATATTTGTTGTACTTTTGCAAACCTTAGGGTTCCCTGTAGACACCTCCCTCTTGTGCATGGGGTGGTGTTGTTTTGGCTATATAAAAGGAATGGCACTCGCAGCCCGAACGTTGGAAATAGAAGGAACTCCCAGGTGAGTGTATACGATTGCAGCTTGAATCAAACAGTGCAAGACAACAATATCATGGGCAAGTCAAGGTTTACTTCAACACTACCTCAACTTTTAGAAAAAGCCAAGGAAGAGGGTGAGGGATGGGAGAACTTACCCAATGCAAACATTTGAAACAAATAGTGAATGGGAATTTGCACAGCCAGCAGTAGAACAACCTTGCAAAGGAACGAAACTTCCTTTTTAGAAAGGCAACTGAGCAAAGGGGCTCAGGGTAAAAGAGATATAGAATCCAACAGTCGCTCCAGCTGATTAATGAAATGCCCAAAACAGCATCAGCATGAAATAGGAGCTGCTGCCTGTCTAGATGGAACAAGAGAGTCTGGTCTTAAAAGTCACCCAGATTCCTTTAGCTATGCAATACTGCTGCTGGGAAAGTCTCCACAGTCTGCATTGATAATGTTCATTCAGTTCATGTGATATTGGGGAAACTATTGATGCCCCCCACCCCGCCCCAGGATGGGTGAATCTGTCCATTTCTGTTTCTTTCTGTTTCTCATTTTTCCAGTCTTAAATTCAGTTCTCCAACTTTCCACGTTAGTTTGCTTTTTTAAAGTCCCCCTGAAAATTCATCAATGTCTTACTGCATATTTCTCCTAACAGATATGGGCAATTCTGACTAAGAAATGCTTTTTTCCCCCCTGTATATCCTCTGAAGAAAGATCTGGGGCACAAAAGTTCAAACAAATGCAAGCAATAGGAGCAGGTTTGTCACTGCTCTATGCAGAGAACAAATGAATCCAGAATTCAATCAAATAGATAAGATCCAATCATAAGGAATCTCTTTTTTAAACCATCCCCAGATGAGCAGCTGAAATGAGAACAGGCCCTAAGAGCCCTATGTAATGATAAGGGAGTAACTAAACCTTAATTATAAAGCCAAGATGTTCCCCAAAAGTATTCAGAAATCTCAGAGGCATGTGTCTGTGCACAGGAAGCATCCAGTAGTAAGGGAATGACTAGCAATGCTTTCTGGAAACTCATACATTGACTGGCAATGGTATACCCTTGGCTGACTGAACAATAATCTCTGGAATGAAAACAGGCAGTGTGCAGTGGCTCACTCTAGTCATCACGCCAAATCATGGTTAAAGAAGCTTAACTGTGTTTTGGCACAATCAAGAGTACAACATACTTTGGTAAAGCAAACCAAAATCAGAAACCAGTGCTTTGAAGGGTTTTAAGGGTTCGTTCTAACTGCAGTAGGATGCAATGTCTGAACTGATAAACCATTGTTTACAACCTTTGGTAGGCTAGAGTGGGGAGCCTTGGCCAGACAGAAATGAAAACCAGACAACTGGGTCTAAACAATTGTTTCCATGATGGTCTGAATGCTCATGATTTGAGTTCTAAAACAGCAGTTAGCACAATGCACAGTCTAGTGCAGAATCTAGGCGAAGTCATGGATGAAAATGGTTGTTACAAGAGGGAGTTGGGGATGCTCATATAGCATCTTAGAATGGGAGTGCTCTTAGGGCAGGTTACCAGTGGCTTTATTTAAAACACATGCACACAACCTGACACTTCTAAAATTTCCATCCTATGGAAAGCTTCTCAGCTCCCCCTTTAGCTACTGGTTATAAAGTCTCAGACTGTTAGACATGCAATCCCCATGCAAAAATGGAATTGTGAACACCTTAGAGTACCAGCCTGGTTGATGACTAGAGCAATTACAGAAAAACAACTGCAGCCTGGAGAGAAATCAGGAAACTGCCAAATACCAAGTGAGAGTTGATCCAACTATCTCAATATTGTCTACTACACCAACTGGCAGCAGAGTTTTGTGCAGTATTTTCCTCCAGTCCTGCTTGGAGATGCCAGGGATTCAGCCAAGGACCTTTCGCACACAAGGCATGTTCGTTGCAACTTTACAAATGGTTCATTAAACTACAAAACAGTTGGCATCAGTTCAGTCTCGGGGCATGGCCCCCCATAAACCTGGTGCCAGCCCCAATGCCAGCCCTTTCCATGACAATTTTTGGTGGGTGGGAGGTTCTAATAGTGTGAGTTGCCCTATCTCCTCAAATCATGCAAAGCAGAGCATGGATGGGAAGCCTAAGGCCCTCGAGATGTAGCTGTACTCCAACTCTCTCCCATCATCCTCAGCCAGCGTGAGTAATAGTAAGGGTTGTGGTCTGGAGTGCCACAAGATTCCCATCTTTAGCCTACAGACCAATGCTCATCACCTGAATGAGAATAAGGCAACATGCAAAGAGAAGGAATATAGCTCCAGACAGACCTCTGCACTGACTGGTAAATACATCTGCGAACTAGTCAGAAGGAGCCAGTATTGCAGTCACCAAGATCATTAATGCGACTCCATTAGTGTATATAGCTTTAGCAGGAAGTTTGACCCAGCTGACCCAAAGCATCCCCTTTCATTCTACCCACCATCGTGACTGCTGTTTCCTTTCTGATTTTCCGAAAGCGAAATAATCCTGCAGTGGGTTTGGCATTTCAAAGACTCCCCGGTGGTGGGTGTGGACTACGGCATCAGGATCTGCCTCCCTGGGGTCGCATGACTCCTGCCACCACATTCTCAGCTGTCACTGCCACGATCAAGTGTTCCAACCATCCCTGGCATTTGGAAAGCACTCGATGCAAACACCGCATGCTCCTCGAACTTGCAGTGCTGTGCTGTGCTTTTGTTTGGAAAGCAGTTCAAGATTTCTGTGAAATCCACAAAACGGTGCTTGTATACCTCAAGTATTTATAACCTACCCTTTCTCGGTGTCAGGGGTGGGGAACTTCTGATGTTACTGGACTCCAGCTCCCATCAGCCCCAGCCAGCATAGCCAGGGGCCAGGGATGATGGGAGCTGTAGTGCAAGAATATATGGTGGACCACGGGTAATATAAGCAAACTGTACAATGAAATCATAAAGCAACAGAGCCCCATATCGGAATAAATAAGAGGTAGCTAATGTCCAAAGGGACACGGGTGGTGCTGTGGGTTAAACCACAGAGCCTAGGACTTGCCGATCAGGTCAGCGGTTTGAATCCCCACCACAGGGTGAGCTCCCGTTGCTCGGTCCCAGCTCCTGCCAACCTAGCAGTTCGAAAGCACGTCAAGTGCAAGTAGATAAATAGGTACTAGTCCGGTAGGAAGGTAAAGGGTGTTTCCATGCGCTGCTCTGGTTCACCAGAAGAGGCTTAGTCATGCTGGCCACGTGACCCGGAAGCTGTACGCCGGCTCCCTTGGCCAATAAAGCGAGATGAGCGCCGCAACCCCAGAGTCGGTCACAACTGGACCTAATGGTCAGGGGTCCCTTTACTAGCTAAAGTTCAAACGGCAACAGGAGTGCAGATGAAAAAACCAAACCCTTAAAAAATGTCTGAGCAAATAAACAAGGACTTTGCACTAAAGTGATAACAATGCTAGTGGCCGATCATACTAACAGGAGGGCCTGGCAGGAGCAGGAGTCAAGTGTAGATCAGCAATAAAAACATGGTGTCAGTGAAGCTAACTCTTTATGCAAAGCAACCAAAACAGTGCAGGCCTAGAAATCCCAGCAACTATTCCCAATAAGTCTTGCCGCAATGAGGCAATTGTGAGGACTGAAGACCCCCACGTTCCCACAGCTTCCTAAGTCCCCTCCTCTCCAGAGTTTTTTCCAAGACTGCGTCTGCGCACAAACAATCTCTGATTTGCTCATTTCAATTCTCTGTGTGCTCTAGGAGACCAGGCAGGAAAGGGAGACTCCCTGGGTTCTTCAAAAACCTGTCTCTCTGTCTCCTAGCCCCACTCCCCTCCAGCCACCTCTTCTGCCTCTGAGCTTGGACGGCTCTCTGCCCCAGCCTCTTCCTGCTCAACAAACCCAATTGCCTCTTCAGCTTCTGACATCTCCTCTTCCTCCACCACCTCCTCCAGAGGCTGCTGTTTTCAAAATACCAATGTGGCTTTAATTTTATTAGTGCAACACTGAAAGGAAGAGGAGGAGGTGTAGAAAGGCACCTCCCCATTTCTTTGAGAATCATCTTATTTATTTCATACACACTTTGACCAAATGTATTTGGAATCATAACTGTCATCCTTCGACATTCTTCTCGCAATCACTTGGCAGACTGAAGACTAGAGAATTTGATAGGCCTTCCTCTTTGGGGTTTATCACATGGCAACAAAATTGTTTGTTCAAACATTTTGCCCCAAACAAAGCCACATTTGTATTTTGAAAACAGCAGCCACTATTCAGAGCCAGGCACAAAGACTTCCACCCCCTTTCCTATAACTTCATATATTAATTCTGAGATTAATCAGTCTGTATGTGTGTTTCTATGTTTATTTTGTATCCTTCCTGAATGCTTGAAATTATCACTCTAGAACACTAATATCTCGAGGGCTAAAGGTTCCCCTCTCTGAACCTAATAAATTCTGGCCACTAGCCAGCCTTAAACCACGCCTTGCTGTTGGCTAAGCAACTGTTGTTTGTTAGGGCAAGCAAACCAAAAATCTCACAATCAGATAGAATGCTGAAAGAGGGATTGCTAGTCTTTTTAGGCCTGTGAACACATTTGCAAACCAGAAAAACTGTTGTGGGCACCAAAGGCAAACCAACCAAGCACATGCCAAAAGCTATTCTACCAGCTACAAGAGAATGCTCCTTCCAAGCCTGATGAAAAAATAAGCAATACATGCTATCAATAATAATAATAATAATAATAATAATAATAATAATAATAACAGCTTTTAAAAGGAATAAGGTTTTTAACCTTCCCCCAAAGAACCAATAACTTCATTGTGGTTTTATTGTTCATTCCTCCCTTGAAAATGAAGAAGCAAATTGGAGGTGGGGGTGGGGGTGGCAAAGGTCATTTGCCCCCAAGGCATCATCCTCGTCGATCACTATAATAACTTCTGGAAGAACAAAAAAGCCCCAATAGATTGTGAGCCAGAACCGCTGCATTTTGGATAGAGAACCAGTTGTCTTTGCAGCAAAGTGCAAACACAGAGATATCCATTGTATTGGACAGAATGTCATCACAATGTGCCGTGCACACAATGGATGCGTAAAGCTTTGGGATGCTTCTCAAAAATAAAAAAGGCAGAATGTCTTCACTGTACAACATGTGTTGGCTCGTTTGTGTTCTGTCCCATCAGTGTTGCACCTTTATATTGCACTGCAGAAATCCCTTAAGGGTTCTGCATATTATTTTTAAATTGGGGGGGCGGGGGCGGGAGGAGAATCCCGATTTGGGAATTATTCCATACCTTACATTTTCCAGACCTTTCAAACAAGACCAAAAAACACTATTTATTACATTGGTCCTCCTATAAATGCCACCAATTCAAAAGGCTTACCACTTGTGGGGAGATTTCTCTTGGGAGGGATTTACAATCACAGGTACCAAGATGGCAACAATATACAATGATGTTGTCATAAAAGCAAAAGACATCCTGTATATTAAGAGCACCAAACTGACAAGCACTGCCGAGCGAAATCTTATTTTTAGCACATGCTACATATTATTTAGCACCCTGTCTTGATGGGAGCTATGATGAGCCCAAGTAGAGTCTCCTCCAGGGATGGTGAAGAAAGTCACTGTCTGCACTTTCAAGCAAATTTGTGCTTTCGGGCAAGGCCAACCTGATTCACCTGAGACAGACTTCTATGCATCTCAGGATCCATCTACTAACCAGATCACTCACATCTCTAAATTGTTCAGTAGTTCTGCTTCGAAAACCTTCATGAAGTTTCAACTGAAAATGTGTGGCAATTGATTTACACGAAGACTTCCTTTCCTTTTTTTTAAAAAAAAGGATATTGTTGCTATTATTATTTGGAAAGGTGGAGAGCTGAACTTAAGACTGGGGAAATGAGAAAACCCTAACCGGCAGTGTTGCCCATCTCTAGTGCTTGAACAAAAGGATGCTTCGGCTAACCACATTATAACAAAATGTTATAGCTGTACCATTTCCAGCTGTACCATTTACATCCTGTTGGGTGGGGGGAGGGGAGGAGAAAGTTACCTTTTTTCTCTTGCTTGGCCCAGAATTCTCGCACACGTTTAATAATGTTCTTTGTCTCCCTCAAGTGTTTCTGCCACTGGCGTAATTCTTGAACCTCAGGTTCACAGCGGACCTTGAAGAATGATGATGATTATTATTAATTACTAATGTAAAAAGGCATCATTTTTTGTTCTGCCCTGTATTTGATGCAATGCTGTTTCAGCGTTGTTGTAGTTTGTCTTCTGCCAAAAACTACATTTGTCATCTCACTACCCACTGTGGCAAAATGACATTGTCGTTCAGTTATTCCACCCCATTCATTTCAATGCAAACAAAACCCGAATGTAAATGGGGGTGGGAGGAATGCAATCAATTACGTATCATTTCTGGACTGAAAGCAGCAGCAGCAGCAGCAAGCACTGTCTTTTAGCCAGTGCATGAAGTAACAGCAATGACTAATAGAAGAAGATCTAGCCAATAAGGCTAGAGTGAAACACCCATTATCTAGACTTTTGGATTGCTTTTCTGCTGGTCTTCCCTGATGGAGAAATTATTGTTGCTCAATAGAAAACATCATGGTACTGTATCCAGCATTTCAGTGTAGCTGCTGTTTGGGAGTATGTCAACACAAATACAAGAGGTAGCAGCAAAGTCATTTGTCTGGAGTGTTATTTCCCCCTTGCCAAAAAATATTTCTGTGGATGCACATGTAACATACGCCAGATGAGTAGCTCTTTCCTTCAAGGGAAACAGTGGCACACATGCAATTTCTCCTGGTCTAAAAAGATAAAGAGAGTGCATGCAGAATTATTTCCCCATCACCTTTAAGTCCACATAGTAACTCCACATACGGTACTTTCCTTTGACCAAAAGAGCAGCAAAATGAAGAGCCCAATCAGAGATCTACTAGTCCAGTGTCATGTTTCCAGGAAGTCCACAAGTCCGTCATGAAAACATGTCCACCCTGCCCTTAGTAGGCAGTAAAACTGTTCCAGGGAACCTCAGGTGGGCTATCGTGCATGCCTATTAAGTTGTCTTTCGGTCAGTAGGTCAAAGTTGTACAGATCTGCTTCGGTGCACGGACACTTCGGGCATTTCATGGGCTGTTCTGAACCTTTAGACTTAGATCACCCACCAGGACTTCCAAAGCCCTCTCAGTCTCATAGCCAGGTTGGAATCCCAATCTGAAAACATAATCTAAATGTGCCTCTGCTATTACAACCTTGGTAACCTTTTCTACAAAGGGATGAGAAGATACCTAAATTCAACTATACACTAAGTTGGCTTTTTAAAAAGTAAGCAGAGAAAGCTCTCCCCAAATCTGGCATTCGCCATTTCTGCCGGTGGCCCAACGAGCTCACACCAACTTGCCAAGATGGGAAATAAGCCAGAGAAAAACTGGTACAGCCTTCCTCAACCTGGTGTGCTCCGATCTCCCATCTTCCTCAGCCAGCATGGCCGATAGTCAGTTGGAGTTGTAGTACAAAACATCTGGAGCCAATTCTGAAGACAACTTTGGAAAGATGGTTGCAGATGTTCCTCAAAGGCCCCTTCCAAGTCTAGGAGTCAAGGACTTCGGCTTGGATCCAAATGTCTCCTTCCTCTAGGAAAACCTATGGATCCAACATTGTTCACAACTTTGAGGGAAACTAGGCTGAAACCAATCCATGCAGCTGCTACAAGTGACTACTCCTGAAGCCTGTGACACAGGTTCCCATCTCTCATAGCCAGGTTGGATTGAATCTGAGCAAATTTATCAGCAAAGAATTGTGCAAAAAAAGGCCCTCAGCAGGCAGCTGAAACTTCCTAATATAATTAATGCAATGCACATTTGACAGTAGCATTGTTATTGCTCATAAGAAGAAATATTAAAGATAACCTGTATCAGAGCCTGGTCAATGTAGAGCTGCTTTCAGATAAAAGAGCACAGATTCAGTCATATCTGACTAAAGGTAGCTTACCAAAATGACTCCATAATGAGCTGATCCTGTGGAGAGGATCACAGAGCTGCACAGCAGAGCAAGAACCACTGAATACAGAAATTGACAGATAATGAAATATTCTTATGACTTCTCTGGCTTTTTTCCTCCAGATGAGTACCTCAAGATGCACGGCAATGTCACTGAAGACATATTACGTGCACATTAATTTTAGAAATGCCTCACAAACCAAACACATATCGTGAACGTGTGGCATGAGGAAGCCTATGCTCCTAGTTAGTTTCTAGTTTTCCTTAGTTTGTTCCCCATCTAGCCTTTTCATAGGCACGCACAGCACATACCATTAGGCTGTGAACACAGGGAATATTTTTAAGGTGAACATTTATCGTGCACATAATCCTAAAGGGCATTATTTTCATGCATCAAACAAAGAAAGCAAATATTCTTATTTTTTTACTTAAAAAATATAAACTGCTTCTGCATGTAGGCCGAGGAGGGGCAGGAGAGCTGTCTCTGCAAAGGTGGGAGCATGTTTTTGTTGCTTTGCAAGGAGCCTACCACTCACCACCTTTTGAGGAGAGAGAAATGTGGAGGTGAGGGGCTGCTTTTGTGGCAGAGGGACACATGGGTCTCCCACATTGTTACTTCACCTCAAAGAACAGCAACGGACCCTCCAAGCGGCAAGACCTCAGAGATATGGTGGTGCTTGCTGCTCAAGGGCCTGCCCCAGGCCATTCCCCCAAGCACTCCTGCCTCCTTTTCCACAAAGACAGACATTTATTTTGTCTCAACAGCTCTCTCATCCCTCTTCAATCTGTATGCAGATGCGGAAAAGCAACCTGGTCACCATGATGGAGCTAGCGCTCTACTATAGTCGAGCAACGTCAGGGACCCATAAAGCCACTATTTTGGCATTAAGGCAAGCCTGAGCACACCCCGTACACAGGCCTATAATCCTTCTTCTTCTTCCCTCTTTATTTTTTCCTCCCGAACAGCTCAGCATCCCGTTCCTTCATTTATGTCTTTTCTCTTGCCTCAGTGGATCCCTCCCTCCTCTGCACTGATTCACATGCTCAGACATGAGACTTGGGGATTTTTCCAGACGTCTTCTTGCCACCAGTAAAAAAAGGGACCATAAAAAAATGGAAGTTAGAGCAAGGAAGCTTTTCACACTCTGATGAAGTCCATTTCATCTCTGAACTTCTTTGTTTCGGGTTAATCTTTATTTATTTATTTATAAAAGCACAGCAGCCTTGCCCCCTCCTTCTCCCCACGAAAAGATTGCCAGCACGAGACAGCTTCTATGCAAACACAAGCCAACCATCAGGGTCTTCGTGGCTATTTATAGCACCTGCTACTTAGAATTTATGTAAGGGGTTTTCCCCAGGGCCTCCGCAGTCACACAGATTCAACATCAAACAAAATAATTATAGATGACTCTTACCCGATAACCTCTCCAGAATGATTGAATTATGTTGCCTGCTTCTTCCTCCGTTAACAGTAGGGACAGCGGAATTGGTGGCCTAGGACTGAAGCAAATGTGTGGTTTTTTTTAAATTCAAAATCACACCTTGGGTAAAAGGAAGGTCACTGTCAAACTAACGACATCAGACGCCAAGTCTCCTAATGACTGCTCATGGTGGTTTTACATAGATGGAAAATGGAACTGCGAAATGGGAACTGGGGACAAGATGGCTCCTTGTGGCACCTCAAAAAATAACAGACATGTGGCTGAGGTATAGTCACCAATGCCACATCTCTCAGAATGATCCTGTAGGTAGGAGTGGAACCACTGCCTTCCAATGCAAACTAACCAAGTCAGTCCAGCCAATAAAAGTCATCCATTAAGAAAACCAAGGCCAATTCAGTCCCATACCCAGGACCGAACTCGAACTGGAATGGATTTGCCATCCTCTCAAGCACCATACTCAAAAAGGGGTATTTGTGACCAGGCAGTAGTTATCCTGTAGGGATGTGGGTGGCACTGTGATCTAAACCACTGAGCCTCTTGGGCTTGCCGATCTGAAGGCTAGCGGTTCGAATCTGCACGACGATGGTGAGTTCCCGTTGCTTTGTCCCAGCTTCTACCAAGCTAGCAATTTGAAAGCACACCAGTGCAAGTAGATAAATAGGTATCGGTGTGGTGGGAAGGTAAACAGCATTTCCATGCGCTCTAGTTTCCAGCAAAGAGTTCCATTGGACCAAAAGTAGTTTAGTCATGCTGGCCACATGACCTGGAAAACTGTCTATGGACAAACGCTGGCTCCCTTGGCCTGAAAGCAAGATGAGCACCACACCCCCATAGTCACCTTTGACTGGACTTAACCGTCCAGGATTCCTTTACCTTTACCTTTAGTAGTTATCCTAATCCTCCAAATCCAGGGAGGGCTTTTTCAAGAAGTGGACATCCTATTGCCTCCTTAAGTGCCACAAGCCACAGCCTCTCATCCAAAAATGTGTTTAGTAGACCTAGGACCCACCAAGGCAACCAATGGCCCCCTGGACATTTTCAAACTAGTCATGAAAGGCAAGTGTTGAGAGGGCATGTGGTAGATCAGATAGCTCCTAGCAGCATGACAAAGTCCTCAGGCCTCAAAAGCTTAACTGATTCCAAGACTGGACAGTGTGCTCGACCTCGTCTGGAGCTGTCACAACAAAGTATAGAGGCAAGCATTGCCTATCCTCCAACTGTCTTGCAAACTGAAGACAGCCCCACAGTTGTCATGGTCATGGAGGCAATGAAGCTCTGACATGGCCCAGTGAGAACAGCCTCTGCATGAACAGTGTGACGTTTGCTTGAAGCAAGGAATTTGGCAGCAGGTTCCAGCTGACTTTTCCCTCTGCTCCATCAAGAGAGCTTACAAGAACAGGAACTAGGAGGCTTGAGCCTTGCTGCTCCATAGCAGACCTGGAACGTTGTGGGAAGACTTTTCCCATTGGAGATCCCTGATTTCCATCAACTGCCACTT
>JAXCMG010000036.1:3683094-3780989 GCA_034642415.1 Podarcis siculus | reverse complement strand
GGTACTATTTCTGGGTTAGCAGAGTCTGTAACCTGAAGCGTCTGTAACCCGAGGTACCACTGTATACCTGACCACTAGACATTGGGGGCAAACAACTGGGATGGAAATCACCATCTTGCCCAGCTCCTGAGCTTCCCTGCAGCATATGGGCAACCTCTTCCAAAGGCAGAACACCATAATGAGATACCCGTGGCCCTCCCAGAAGCTGTCGGACTACAACTCCCTTCATACCTGACTACTGGCTGTGCCAGCAATGGCTGATGGGGTTGGAGCCAAACAACAACTGGGAGGGCCACCAGTTTCCCCATCCCTGGCCAAGGCAGACTGTTGGCCCAATGAAGCACGACAATTCTTACAGTGTTTAATTCTGTTGTGCCTTTTCAAAAAAATAAATAAAAATGACGGCTTCAGTCAACTCATTTCAGAATGGAATAGTTGCTTCTTTCTCTTTTTTGCTGGAGTATGGATTCGCACATGGAGAACACAGGCGTTAATCTAGGCCAAACGTGCTGGGCAGATTTTGACATTCACTGTGTCTGACAATCTAATAGTTCAGCCCCTGCAGTGATTCTTGTTCCAGTGTATTTAGAAAGAGAGGAAGTTTGCTGCATGCAGCATCTCTTCTGATACAGGGTGCTGCAGGAGGAGGAGTGGGAGGTGGATGTTTGGAATGGTGGTTGCAGGAGCTCATCTGGATTTTTACACAGGCTTCAAATGCAGGAAGTAATGTCTTCCTGTTTTTATTTCCAGCATGGTGGAAGAGAGGATCTGCTAAGTGTTTTACTGACATACAGGGGAGTGGGGATTGCCTAAAAGGGCTTTACGTTTTGTGTGTGTGTGTGTGTAATTTTTTTAAGTCATGAAATTGGAAACAGACACAAGGCAGGGGAGCGGAACTTAACATGTAACCAAAGCGGTCACCGAAAGCAATAGATTCACAGTTTGTTCATTCAGCTGGGAAACAAAAACTGTGCTCACCAAGGGGGAGAGGAGGTGGCAAGAACAGACGAGAGATCTGAAGAAGGAGGCAAAGGGGAAGAGACTCTGTCTCGAAGGATGTGAGAAGGCATCATTTCCCATCCCACCCTGTACTCATCACACACAGCAGTGCTTCCATTCCACTGCAGTTCATCTTCCGCCAAAAAGTACTTTAGCCATCTCACTATCTGCTATGGCGAATTATGTAAGCTGCGTAATTGATTACATAAAGTGCGTAAGTTATGCTGTCATTATGTTGTTCCGTGCCATTTGTTTCAATGCAAAGAATGTGAGATGCAAATGCAATGGCCAAAAAACCTATTCAATTACATATCAATTACGGACTGAAAGCAACAACAACAGTGAATACTGACTGCATTCGCCTGACTGATTTCTGTCCTGGATATTGGACAAATAAGCAAATATCGACATTTCCCACTCCTTTTCCATTTGATGGAATTCCTCAGAATCCCTGTCTGCTGCTGCTACTTGTCCTTCCGTTTGGCTTCCCTGTTATTTGAAGGCCCATGATCAGATCTCTGGTGGTGAAATGGCCTCAGGGCCAGCCCTACCATTAGGCAGTGTGAGGCAGCTGCTTCAGGCTAGCGATGGGGGAGAAACTCAACTCAGTTCACAATGAACAGTGAACCGACCTAATCTGCACTTTCTGAAACGTTAGATGCTCAGCAAAATGGCAGGCCTTGGGTCAGGCACCAGTGCTCAGGCCAGACAACCTCACAGGGTACTTGAAAGGACAGAACGAGGAACAAACTATCTATACCCTCTGAGCTCACTGAAGAAAGGGCAAGTATTTTCAAAGTTTTCCAAATGACTTCCTTATATCTCAGTTTTGCCTCTCTTCAGGTGTTCGGGCCTCCCCTTCACTGTGCTGAGTGGTTCAGACTCCCTGCTGAGTAGCTGTTGATAGCCCAAGCTCAGCTGCAATGTTTCCTTACAATACAGCACACAGTTTAGCGAAGAAACACAAATGCATGAATGTAAGAGCATAAGAACAACCCTGATAGATAAGGCAAAAGGCACATCTAGTTCAACATCCTGTTTTTACAGTGGCCAACCACGCTGAGGGCCACCACTACTTCCCATTGGAGCAAATCCCATAGTTTTAACTATGCACTGTGCAATTATGTCTTCTCTTTTATCTATCCCATATTTTCCAACACTCCAGCATCTTCCAAACAAGCTGTTCCATGAATGTGGACGTCTCCCTTACAAATGGCCCAGCTGCTTTTTCACACCAACCCTCCTCCCGCCATTTCTTTGAAACGCTATGGAGAAGAGCAATTCTCTCCGGTGCTCAAAAGCCATCCCTCTCCTCGAGCTCTAGCTAAGATGAGAGCGGTGTAGCCGGGCACGGAGCAGGGGGACGCTCAAAATAAATGCTTATGGTGAAAACCGGGGCCGGGGCAGGCCGCTTGAAACATTGCAAAGCCTGTAGAAGCACAGAGCTTTGTGGAAAGAGAAAGAAAGCAGTCACCCCTGCTAAATTAGCCCTATAGGGCCAGCAGAGAACTGAGTGATGTCAACTGTAAAGGCAGCTGAGACTAGCAGACTTAGGTCAATTAGAATATGAAAAGGAGAAAAGGTGGGGGGGGAGGGAATGTTTTTCCACATACACTTGGCATGCATGTTAGCCTCCAGAGAAAAATTGCTATGTGCAGTTCTGCAATTTATTAGTAGAACAAAGAAGCCATCGGATGGACCAACAGACAGATAGACAGACAGAAGCAGGAGTTAAACCCCTGGGAAACTTTTGAGAATTCTGAGGTCAATAGCGGAGGATGAAAAGCTCAACAAGAGGGTGTTTTGAGATACTTCATAATGCAAACAAACTGAAGCGCTCTTGTAACCCCAGTCAAATGCCCATGTGCCAGCTGGCCGTGGGCAGATGGCACAGGAAACCACACAAATGCAGAAATGAAGGCTATTTCCTTTCATACACTTGCAATGCGGCAGGTGACTTTGAGCTAGGCTCTAGAATAGCTTAATAGTATGCAAGGCTCCTCCTATTACAACTCCCCACACACCCAGTGTTTCTGAAGCACCCTGGTCTCCTTCTATTAATTTAACTTATTTACTTATTTATTTACTTGTTTGTTCCTTAAAATGATATCCCGCTATTCCTCCCAAAGGAGCCCAGGGCAGCAAACACATTGGAGACACTGCCGCCCGATTCACATGCCATCTCACCCATTTAGGTAGCTTTGTGGCTTGCATCCACATGGAGAGGCTGCTCAACATGGCAAACTGTCTATGTAAAGTGGCTTCCCAGCAGGTCTTGCTTATCCTATTCATAGTTGCAAAAGTGCTACAGTGGAAACGCATTTGGCCCCACTCTGAAGGAACCCTTTGAATCAACAGAATATCCCCCCCCCAAAAAAAGATGTGTTGTCAAACTGTTGCGCCAGTAAACAATATTTGTTCATTCATATAACAATAATCAGAACAATAGCAGGCAATTTAAAGACCCCTCCTCTCCGGGTTCAGGAATAATGAATCCTTCAGCATTCTCCCTTTCAATTTCTGCGCAAATTAACCACGGACAAAAATGCCTTGGAACAAGGTGGCTACCAAATTAGCATGCATGTCAGAGAGTCTTTGTTACACATGAATAATAAAGGCAATTGAAAAGGGGACAATTTGACTGAGCTCTATCCTGAGGTTTGCCAGATAGGGGGCAAGATGAGCAGGCGGGAAGGGGGGGAGGGGGGCAGGAATACTGTATTTGATTCCTGGGTGATACTTACTGGTCCTTTAGCCACTCCTTCACAAAAGGGATCTCGAAGAACTCAACAAACGGTTCGTCTTTCCTCTTTGGGTTGTGGCTGATCGGGCCGCCATGAGGTTAAAAAGGCACCATTAGAAAAGGAAATCAAACACATGGGTCTCAAAATGGTTCACAAATAGGGTGAAAATCAGGAACGTTTAATATGGAGACGGCCAACATGGTGCCCTCCAGATTTTTTTGGATTTTGTCCTTGACTTTTTACCAGGTTGGCTGGAGCTCTTTAAAGCTGTACTCCAGCAAAATCTGGATAGAACCAGGTTGGCTGCCCCTGGTTTAATATTTCAAAGCTTAAGTAACTTACTTGTATAGCCATTCAGTTAGGAAATCCAAGGCAATGAATCTTGTCCTTTTCCTCTACAAGACAGAAGATGACACAAAAATGAGACACATATCAGAGCAACAGCCAGCAAGCTTTCCCAGTGGAATGAACAGGCCCCTGCCACAGGTGTTTTGTATTGTTTTTATTTCTGCTAGCTTTTATGCTTTCATTATAATGTGTATGTCGCCTTGGAACACATGTCAGAGGTGATATTATTATTATTATTATTATTATTATTATTATTATTATTATTTACAAATGAGGTTTGGATAGATGCATCCCATAGATAGGTAAGATAGATCCCTTCCTACAATGATCCCATCGTGGTTTATCCACCTCTGCCAGGCCTGGGAACCTTTTTCTTATGTGGGGCTCTTGACCCAGGAGAAAAGTCAATTGGGGTCGCAGCCAATGGGGAATGGAGCTGGGGCCAATGGCGGAAAGAACCAGAGCCAAAGGTGGGCATTGTTGGCAACAGGGGTAGAGAACTGCAGGCCCAGGTGCTGAATCAGTAGTGTAGGGGCAGGGTGGTGGTGATCCGCACTGGGAGTTTGGGGGTCGTAGGGCGGCAAGGGAGTCTTTAGTGCGTCTGTGCATCGGGGGTTAGATTCTGGGTGGAAGGGGGTTGCTACGCTGCTGTGCTGAATGCAGGCCCCCCTCCCCAGCCTAAACTATCTGGGTCTCTCTCCCCAGGCCACACCCAGTGCCAGCCCTACTGCAAATCCTCAAGAGTTTTTGCCTGGCTGAAATGCATCTTGAACTTCTGGCCTGCTTGGATGGAGAATGGCAGAGAGGCGAGTGTGTATGTGTTTAGAAACTAGCCTACTACAGTGGTACCCCGCTAGACGAATGCCCCGCTAAACGAAAAACGCGCAAGACGAAAGGGCTTTCCGACATTTTTCTGCTTCGCAAGACGTTTTTTTCTATGGGGCTTACTCGCAAAACGAATTTTTTCCGTGGTCTCCCTTTTTTTTGGCCTTTTCTGAAAGGCGCTAAGCTCCTTATCTCTAAATTGCCGCTTATCCGCTAATCCGCTAAGCGCTAAAAGCCGCTTATCAGCTGTTTTACCGCTTATCAGCTGATCGGCTGATAGCGGAGCTCCGCAAGACGAAAATCCCTGCAAGACGAAGGCTCCCGCAGAACGGATTATTTTCGTCTTGCGGGGCACCACTGTATATAAATACATTGACACCTTGGGTTAAGAACTTAATTCATTCTGGAGGTCTGATCTTAACCTGAAACTGTTCTTAACCTGAAGACCACTTTAGCTAATGGGGCCTCCTGCTGCTGCTGCGCCGCTGCTGCACGATTTCTGTTCTCATCCTGAAGCAAAGTTCTTAACCTTAGGTACTATTTCTGGGTTAGCGGAGTCTGTAACCTGAAGCGTATGTAACCTGAAGCGTATGTAACCCGACGTACCACTGTATAGAAGTTACATTCCTTGCTCCACCCACTTTGGCCCCTGGCTCTGCCCACAACTGGCATGTGGCCCCCGGAAGGTTCTCCACTCCTGTTTAGCAGTATTGCATAGATTTCCCTGCCTCTCTGTTCCACTGCATCCCTCCTCTCTCTGACACAAGCACACGCATAAGGTAGAAGAGGAAGTCTGGGATAGCTCACTTGGTAGAGCATGGGACTCTTAAATCTCAGGGTCGTGGGTTTGAGCCCCAAGTTGGGCAAAAGATTCATTCACTGCATGGGGTTGGACTAGATGACTTTCATGGTCCCTTCCAATTCTATGATTCCCAGAGTGGCAGTCCAGAAAGAAAGAGTGGCTTCAGTGTTCGGTAAGACAGATTATACCGAGGGCCACATGAAATGAGACGGAGGGCCGCAGGTTCCCCATCTCAGTTCTGTATTGTTTGGAGCAACCAAAGAGGACACTGCCAAAAACTCATGCAGTCTCTTGCATGCTCTTTATCTATGTCTCCGGATTAAGGCCTAGCTAGGCTTTCATTTATCTGCTGGAACTTACAAGCAGCTTTAGAGGGTGGGAATCCCCATTGGAAGCTGCTTCTTATTCCACCCCGCTCTGAAAGTAAAAGAAATGTGTTCCCTTAAGTTGATATTTATGACACGGAAGCAGAAGCAAATCCTTTCCTGGGATTACAGTTTCCAAGAACAGGCCATTTGGATTGAGGGGATTAAGAGAGTTAATGCAAGGAAACCTCCAGGGTTCTACTCTGCGGCTGAGCTCATCAGCGAGCGCGACTCAAAAGCAGCACCCCTGTCGTCGGGGGGGGGGTCTTGCTTATTTATTCAAGGCATTTGTGCCCCAACTCTTCAGACAAAAAGGCTTCCCAGGTGGCTTACAAAAATCAGTAGTCCGTGCCTTCAGCCTTGCAGTCTAAAGAAAAAAGTCAGGATGCATTAGGAAAAAGGAATGGGAGGAAAGAGGTGAAAACGATATTGCAGGCCAAATTTGAACCCCTGGTGGCGCCTCTCCTCATATTAACCAACCCGGAACCTGCAATCATAATCTGAGGTCCTTTTTCGTGGACAAGAGGTCCAGAAGATGGCAACACGAAAACAGGCCTTTTCTGTGGTGGCCCCCAATTTGTGGAATGAGCTCATCTGGCACCTTTGTAACATATCTTTAGGTATTAGGCAGAACCTTTCCTTTATAACCAGGCCTTTGGCTGACTGAACTATCTGTAGCCTTTTAAATGTGTTTGTGCCGAGGGGGAGGGAAGATTATTGGTTGGTTCGTTCTGTATTTTGCGTTCTCATTTTGTGTTTTTATGCTGTAAACCACCCTCTGGTCTTCAGATGAATGAAAACTGAATAAATAATAATGATCACAAGTGGAGAGAGGGCTGTCATAGAATCATAGACTTGGCAGGGACCCCAATGGTCATCTAGTCCAATCCCCTGCAATGCAGGAATCTTGCTTGTAAATGTCCCATAGGCACCTTGCTGGTCACTGTGAGAACAGGATGTTGGACTAGGTGAGCCTTTGACCTGATCCAGCAGGGCTCTTGCATTCTTACGCCATTCACTTCTATCAGGATTTTGGGGAGATAATTTCCTGCTGGATTATGCAATGGGCTGGGAGTAAAATCTCACCATGTCTTTTAATACCGTGTCTATTTTAAGCCAAAGTAATAATCTAGACACTTATAAGCTTTCCTCTCTCCCCTCCCACTTCACAAGTCAAATCTTATATTTCCGGTGAAAAATTGCCCAGTGTGCTGCTTCACAGTAAAGTTTGCTCCTTCCCCAGAAAAAATAACAATACAGTATAATAACTACTAGTGGCTGACGGAAAACTCCAAGTTTTATTTGTTATTCACTTATTTAAAGCTTCTTCTTTTTCACCACCCACTGCTCTTTAGCCAAAAAGGCTCCCAGATCAGTAACAAACAAATCAGTTCTCTGACCTCAGGATTACAATCTAAAAGACACACCAACGAATAGATGAAGGGGTTGAGAAGGGAAGAGGAATATAAGCAAATCCAGGAGCCACATCTAAAAAGTTACAAAGTTCTTATAATGAACTGATGATGGTATAAGAAAGGATTGAAGGAGAAATGACTGCTGGAGCCTGATGGAATGTCTACTGCTAGATGACAGGAATGAGGCTCTGATCTCCCTCTCTCTTTCTGCTATAGCCTGATGTAATAGCTGCTGGTAGATGGCAGGAGAAAGGAAAGAGCCTGATGGAGCTGGTATTTCAGCAGTGGCGATGGAGTGGTCCCTGCTGTCTCACCTCTCTCTTTGCTATAGCCTGATGGAATGTCTGCTGCTTGGATGCTTTTGGAAGCTGCACTGATGCTACAGAACCAGAAGCACTGGAACTTTCTCCAGACTTCCATTTCTTTGCTTTTAGCTCAAACCCCCCCCACCCCCCCCAAAAGGATTCAACAACACTTGGGAGCTTCTATCGGCCTGCCAAATCCTGTCTCTTGTGCTACATAAGCAGCACACTCACAGGCTGAACATCGGAAACAGATGGAATGATTGGGAGTTGTTATCGCAGAACTTCCGTTAGGTCACGTCTAGTGTCAATGGGAAGGAAAGTCCCTTGCTGAAAAAGTAACAGACAGCGCAGTCGGTTCTGGGTGGTCAGAGAGCTTTGTATCCAACTGAGCTGAACCCGGCTTCCCCCAATCCATTTTCTATGCTATGTCATGCATGTAACATCAAGGAAGCTCATGAAATCACAAACTAGGAACCCCATCTACAAACTAGGTAGGCCCCCGTCTATTTTCCAAGCTCCAGGAGTTTCTCAGCCAGAAAATAAAATAGTAAATGAAGTTTGTATTTGGCACAGCTGTGTGATACTGAACAAATCCGGATATGCACAGGAAACCTCTATACAATGTGTATTGTTAACCAGCAGATGTGTTTGAAACTATTTTCACAATGAGAATAATTTTCCATTCTTTATCGCTTTTGTTTTATGCCTTGGGAGACAATACGGTGCAAAAATTATGCTAATATCTTGATGAACAGCTCCTCATCCCCCCCTCAAAAGGCAATTACAAGTAACAATTATGCTTTCTTTCCTTTGCAAACAATAGCATCAACTCTCAAAATATTTAGCATAGCCTGTGTACATACCATATATTTAAAGCACATTCCCCACCCCACCCCACCCCAGAATCCTGGGAACTGTAGTTTATCCCTTAAAGGTAAAGGTAAAGGGACCCCTGACCATTAGGTCCAGTCGTGGCCGACTCTGGGGTTGTGGTGCTCATCTCGCTTTATTGGCCGAGGGAGCCGGCATACAGCTTCCGGGTCATGTGGCCAGCATGACTAAGCTGCTTCTGGCAAACCAGAGCAGCACACAGAAACGTCGTTTACCTTCCCGCCGGAGCGGTACCTATTTATCTACTTGCACTTTGATATGCTTTCGAACTGCTAGGTTGGCAGGAGCAGGGACCGAGCAACGGGAGCTCACCCCATCGCGGGGATTCGAACCGCCAACCTTCTGATCAGCAAGTCCTAGGCTCTGTGGTTTAACCCACAGCGCCACCCACGTCCCTTACAGGGCAACAATTCCAAGCACCCATCACAAGTTCCCAGGATTATTTGGGGGAGAAAGTGCTTTAAATGTATGTTGTGTACTCAGCTATAAGATGACTTACAAGTATACAGACGATTCTCTAAACTGTTGACAGCGGTAGTGCCATCAAGGTAGGACTTTGGGGCAGAATTCAACTCCCCACCCTCTGACTCAGTAGAAAGAGCAAGAGGACTCCCAAATGCAGCCAAGGTGGTTGACAACATGTTTAAGTAAGTGCAGGAATACACATTATCATTCAGAGATGGGACGAGACTGTAAGACCATAAAGTTCTCCATGCTTCTCTGCTGACCTTATTTTGAGTTTTCCCTCCCCCTGCTTTTTGTGGCACTTCTTTTAATCGTCACTACTTTGTTTTACATGTATATTGCATACTGAAGCCTTGAATGTTATTAGAGACAGAAAGGCAAGATGTGAGCATTTTAAAATAAAAGTAAAATAAAGAACAAGGAGAAGTCGGTTGTATACAAAAAAAATGCATTTTACATCACTGTTTAATACAATTGAGATCAATTTTGCAAAAGAAACACATACACAACAGTGATCTTAGGCTTCTATTATCAGCTATTTAATTGCAGGTGTCATTTTGAAACGAGTTTCAGATTGCCCAAGTTGTTATTGCTTTAAAGGAACGTGCTGCTGTTACGTGTGTGCATGTGTTTTAAAAGGGGGGTTGGAAATCAATGTACCATTAATAGCTGCATCTTAACTATGATAAGCCAGTCAGAAAACAAAGAATAAATACAATAGAAATGAAGACTTAATAAGGTTAGCTTCTGCAAAGCCCATCATTAAACCTGCGGGGACCCTCAATTTCAAGACACTAATGAGGCATGTGCTACAGCCTGCATGTGCTCTTCGCAAAACACTTAATTGGCCAGGAGCCAGGCTCAGGAAACAACAAACTAGCAACCTTAAAACCTTACTCATGCTGCGCCACTTCCACGCTGGGGCACGCTTAACGGGGATCAGCTTCTAACCTCCGGAATCCAGATCTCTAAGGCCATCAAAATCTCCAAAGTTAAACAACAGAATTCACTCTCACAAGACGTAGCGATGGCCATCGGCTTGGATAGCTTTAGAAGAGGACTGGACAATCAAGCTATCAGCTGATTCATAGACAATCAAGCTATCGGTGGCTACTAATGCTGTTGGCTGTGTTCTGCCTCCACATGCTTCTGAATTCCAGTTGATGGAAACCACAGGAGGGGAGAGTGTTGTAGCGCTTGAGTCCTGCTTGTGAGCTTCCCCTTTGGTTGGCCATGGTGAGAACAGGATGTGGGACTAGATGGGCCACTGGCCTGATCCAGCCGGCTCGTCTCATGTCACAAGGACTGCTTTTGCTTTGCCCCGAAAATGGTAGAGCTGAAGGGATGCACACTCTGGCCTCTGCCAGAAACAAGACTCAGCTCCGTAAGTCAACTATCCTGGGACTGCAGAGCAGAAGGGAAGCACATACATTGGACACGGTGCAAAGAGCTGCTGGGGATGTATTGAGTTTAAAGCAGGTTTGGAGAACCTCTGGACCTCCATATGTTGCCAAACTGCAACTTCTATCTGTCCCGGCAAGCGTGGCCAAAGGCCAGGGATGATAGGAGTTGTAGTTCAGCAACATACAGAGGACCAAAAGTTCTCCCACACCTGGTTTAAGGGCTTGTTTTGTGTGTGTGTATCATTGCAATCTGTTGTAAGCCACTTTGGGGATCGCTAGATCAAAAGGCAGGATATAAAATGAATATTGGGTCTTATGACTGTATAATAAATGGCTGAATCTTCTAAAGAAAGATCTGCCAGGAGCCCAGTGTTCTATATGCAACAGAGGATAGCCTGTTCCCTCTGGAGAAATTCACAAGCAATGCAGGATAGCGATGTTCATCCTCTGTAATTTGTCTGGCACTTGGAGGCACAGCTGCTCTTGCACACAGAGACTTCACTTATCATGGCCATCCTATAGACCAGTCTCCCCCAACCTGGTGCCCCTCCAGATGTTTTGGCTGACAGCTCTCATCAGCCCCAGACAACATGGTCAAGGATGAAGGAAGCTGTTGAAAACATCTTGCAGTCGCTGGACTGGGGAAGACTGATACATAATAATACTATAAGCTGGTATATAATAATACTATAAGCTGTCTTGAGAACTGTAGTCAAGTAGGTACAGAGTAATAGTTTAAAATAAATCATTACATTTCAGAAAACAAATTAATCACCGAAAACTGACCTCAAAACATTTTTCCTTTTTAGCCTGATGTAGCAGTTCTGCCATTCCTGGTAGAAGCACAGGAAATATGTAGCATTCCAATAATTCTCTTGGAGTACCTGGACAAAAATTATTCTTGAGAATTCATTTTTATGCAGCGATATTGTTTGTGTTCACACATCATAGCCAAGCCATTATGTCCAGGTTCAGGGTCTCTCTTCTTTCTCTCCCTGGTTGATTTTACTACTACTTTTTTGTCTTGCAAAAGTACAATTCTAATTAAATATGTCCAGATTGCTCGCTGGGGCAAGGCAGTTTGAGCATATTACGCTAATCCTGGTGCAACTGCACTGGCTGCCAATTAGTTTCCAGGCCCAATTCAAGGTGTTGGTTTTAACCTATAAAGCCTTAATAATAATAATAATAATAATAATAATAATAATAATAATAATAAATTTTATTTATATCCCGCCCTCCCCAGCCGAAGCTGGGCTCAGGGCGGCTAACAATCAAAATAATCCGACATTCTAAAAACATTCATTATAAAATTAATTAAATCAAATTAAAATCAAATTAATGGCAACCATCAAGCAAATTCTGTGTAGATTGCCGATTGCCAGAGGAGGGGGGTTAGGCTGCACCCTGACCAAAGGCCTGGTGGAACAGCTGTGTCTTGCAGGCCCTGCGGAAGGATGTCAGGTCCTGCAGGGCCCTAGTCTCTTGTGACAGAGCGTTCCACCAGATTGGAGCCGCGGCCGAGAAGGCCCTGGCTCTGGTTGAGGCCAGCCTAACCTCTCTGTGGCCTGGGATCTTTAGGATGTTTTTATTTGCAGACCGTAAATTTCTCTGTGGGACATACCAGGAGAGGCGGTCCCGTAGGCTCAGGACCGCCTCTCCCCTTGTGAACTGACTCAGATCCTGCAATCACCATCTGAGGCCCATCTTCATGTGAGGTCCAGAGGGTGGCAACACAAGAACGGGCCTTTTCTTTGGTGGCTCCCCATTAGTAGAATTCTCTCCCTCGAGAGGCTTGACTAGCACCTACATTACAGATCTTTAGGCACTAGGCAAAAACATTTCTCTTTAACTGGGCCTTTGGCTTATTAACATTCTATGCCCTTTTAAATGTCTTTTGGAAGGGGGAATTATTGGTTTTGTTCTTGTTTTTTATTATGTATTTTGTGTTCTCATTTTGTATCTTTATGTTGTGAACCACCCTATGATTTTCGGATGAAGGCTGATATACAAATTTAATAAAAATAAATAAATAAGCTGTACTCCAACTTACAGGTTTTTAGGTCCGGCAGCTCAGGTGATGTTGGTAGGGAAAGGAGAGAAGGGGTCTTTGCAACAATCGATTCATCAGTAAGAGGTGATTTGCTCTGATCCCCACTCAAATCTGGTGAAGTTTCAGCACCTACAGGAGCCTCCTTAAAATCAAATTTAATAATATAAATACCCTGGCATAATCACAAAAACAACCACAATGACAACAACACATTTTTAACAAGCTGATCCCAAAAAGGAACCCAGACTCAAAGCATAGCCTGGAGCTAGTGAAGGGCAGTGAACAGACTGTTATAAATGGACAGGAGATCCAGATCCAAATAAATCCCCACGTATTCATTTCTTAAATTTGTATCACACCCCTCTTTCTAGAATAGCCTAGGGTAGCAAACATAAATGTTAAAGCAGTACAATTTAATATAGAATAAAACACTTTTAAATCATTCAAACACAATTGAAAACCATCTAAAACTTTTACAGCATCTAAACACATTTAAAAACAGTAGTATATTCTCACAATTATTAATTTCATGGCTGTGATGGCCAATATCTCATAGCCATCAAATGCCTGGACAAACAGGGATCACAGAATTGCAGAGTTGGAAGGGGCTCTGAGGATCATCTAGTCCAACCCCCTGCAGGAATATACAGGTGTCTCATATGGGGTTCAAATCTGCAGCCTTGGTGTTATTACCACCATGCTCTAACCAACTGAAATACCTAAGAATGTTTTAAATTTCCTCTTGAAAGTCAATGAGGGAGGCAGACACATCTCACCAGGAAGGACATTAAAAGGGGGGAACCACCACCAAGAAGGCCGTGTCATGGGGTCTGTGCCAATTGGGCAGTAGCTGGAGACAGCAACAACAACAGGGTCCCCCCTGCCAATAGTAAAGGTAAAGGGACCCCTGACCATTAGGTCCAGTCATGGCTGACTCTGGGGTTGCGGCGCTCATCTCGCTTTATTGGCCAAGGGAGCCGATGTACAGCTTCTGGGTCATGTGGCCAGCATGACTAAGCCGCTTCTGGCGAACCAGAGCAGCACACGGAAACGCTGTTTACCTTCCCGCCAGAGCGGTACCTATTTATCTACTTGCACTTTGACGTGCTTTTGAACTGCTAGGTTGGCAGGAGCAGGGACCAAGCAACAGGAGCTCACCCCGTTGCGGGGATTCGAACCGCTGACCTTCTGATCGGCAAGTCCTAGGCTCTGTGGTTTAACCCACAGCGCCACCCGCGTCCCATCCCCCCTGCCAATAGGAGATCCCTATTGGCTTTACATAACTTCAGTTCCTAGAGTTCCCTGAGAAGAGGGACTGATTGTTAAAACCACTTTGGGAACTATAACTCTGCAAGGGAAATATGGGTTTCCTAACAACTATCAGCACCCAGTCTCCAGTCTCTACCTGCATTCAAGGCAGTGATTCAAATGATATGAATGAATGCTAACGTCAAGTCTGGATTACCATCCTTCGACCTTGCCCCACCCCCACCCCACTTCCTTCATCCTTTTGATCAAGAAGGATTTGCTCAAATACAGAAGAACACAGAGGATGAAATCCATGCATATTTCCATGCGATGCTGATTTGTAAAGAGGATGTTGTCAGGTGAAGTGGAGAACAGAGCTGTGCAAACCAGTACCTACTACTGTACTTAGTATTAGACGAATACCTGGGATTTGTCCCTGCAATGAAATCTGCAAAGTAAGGAATATTCAGGAAGATAAGAAGAACTGGGAAACATCAAACGGACAGTCTATGTCTAGTCTAGCCTCTCATTTCCTACAGGGAGCCCAGATGCAGGACATGAGGGCAGCCGCCAATCTCCATCTTTTGTTCCACTCTATTCAGTGATACAGTGCCTTTGAAGCTGGAGGATCGACACCAAGGGAGAGGAACTGAATCCATACAGAATTGGGGACATTTCAGTTGAGGGGGAAAGCAAGCCAGAGGTGACATGATAGAAGTTTAGAAAATTAGGCATGGCAAGGAGAAAGTGGGTAGAGGGGGGGGGGAGTTTCTTACTTTCTCCTAACACCAGGACGCATGGACATCCAAATGAAGCTGAATGTTGAAAGATACAGAATGGATCTTCTTCACACAGCAATTGTCTTTACCTGGGAAGTAACTATAGGCTCCTGCTTAGGTTCGGGCGCAACCTCCCTCTTCTGGTCCAAAGTGTCAGGATGGGGAGGCTGCATTGCTTCAAATTCTGGGGAGGGGGAGAAAGAAAAGAAAAGTGAAAGTGTCAGGTTTTCGTTGCTCCTAGGCAGTGCCGGATTTCCGTACAAGCTAAAAAAGCTATAGCTTAGGGCCCCGCTCTCTTGGGGGCCCCCAAAAAAATTTAAGGGGGAAAAACTGGATGTAGATTTCCAAAATATAAGATAAAAAACAAAACAAATAAAACCTACATACAGCAACAGTGATTTGTGTTGTGTATGGACATATTAGGTCTATAAATTACCATATAGCATATATTCAACACAAAAAACAGCGACCATTTGTTGTTGACAAAGGACAGGTGGACATTTAAAGGGCCCCTTTACCTTCAGTAGCTTAGGGCCTCATCAAACCTAAATCCGGCCCTGCTCCTAGGGAAGGTCTGGATAGATCACGCCCCCAATTTGCACCGAGGCAATTGCCGAAGATGCGGGCAAAAGGGGGGCAACGCGGGGGGGGGGGGAGGGTCTCCCACCTGCGCAGATTTGATCCCAGAGGTTGGGGGCCGGGAGTTCCTCCATAGCAGCCGCGGCAGGAGGAGGAAGGGGGAGCGGTTGCTAGGCAACCTCAAAGCCGCGGGCGCCCGGCGGCGGTTTCCCCGCTAGGCCGCGGCGCCTGTTTTCCTTTCCGGGTCAGGCCGAGCGAGGCGAAGTGTTTTCGCGGCTTTCGAAGAAGCGGCGCCCAGGTAGGGGAGGGAAGAAGCTGGGCTCGTAGGAGGAGGCAGGCAGGCAGGCCAACGGGCCCCGCTTCCCTTCCTCAGGACAGGTGAGAAGACTAGAGGGAGGGGTCGGTTTCTGTGGGGTGAGGGGAGGCTTTGGCTTCCGTAGGGCTGGGAGGCCCGTGACCCCCAAGCAGCGGTGGGGTGGGGGGAGAACTGCGGCCTTCCAGGTGCTGCCGGCCTCCCGGCTCTCCTGACTCCCAGGCCGCGTGGCTCATGGCCGAGGCTGCCGTGGGAGGAGCTGGGAGTCCAGCAAGATCAGGAGAGTCCTGGTGTCCATGTCATTTCGTTTTATTATTATTTTATACCGCCCTTCATCCGAGGGTCTCAAGGCGGCTTGCGGCAGAAAAAACAACGACGCAGGAATACGTAACGTAATAAACAAAATAATCACACACATTTTTTTGAAAGGCCACAAGTGGTTTAAGTAAGTAGCCAAAGGCCTGGGAGAAGAGAAACATTTTCACCTGATCGGAATCAGAAGAATCTTTATTTTGCATCAGCCACTAGCCATAGCAATAAAATAAAACATACTGACGAGAGAGGTGAAAACTTAACTATAGAAAATACATTTTTTGGGGGGGTTACATCAATAATCAAATAATAGACCTTGTTCTAATTGCCCCAGCTAAAAACCTTGCAGTTTTTGCTGTCACCTGATCGTCTTGATCTGCTAAAAGAAAGGGCACAGTAGCAGTGGTTGGGCGACCCAGCAGACAGTAATAGAGGGGTAATAACCTCAAATCTTTTTATAAAGAGTGCAAGCCAGAAGCATATGTGCCACTGACTCGATTCTGCGCACCTAAAGAGATGCAACAAAGTATGGTTTTAAAACAAAGTATGGTTTTAAAATATGGCCATGATTTATTTCCTTTCCTATTTTATTGTTTTGTCTTATTGTAAACAGCTTTAAAAAGAAGGAACAAGCAGTGTATAAATTGTATGAAAAATAAATAAGCCTCTCTGGGGGAGAGCGTTCCACAAACATGGAGCAACTACAGAAAAGACTTGTTCTTCTGTTGCCGCTCCTGGTTTGAGACCAGGATACCTAAAAGATTGTCACACCCCATATTTGCCCCGCCAGCCACTGTGCTCTTCAGAAGAGGGCCTCATGCGGGTACCATCTTTACAGGAGGTCTGTCCCACAGGGCCTTTAGCGTGGTGGCATCCCCCCTTTTGAACTCTCTGCCATTAACTACAAGGCAGGTGCTGCCTCTGTTGTCTTTTTGGCATCTGTTGTCTTGCTGACCATCCAACAAGCCTTTTAAATTGAGGTCCTTATTCCAGCCTGCATCTGAACTATTTTTACCTGTTGTTTTTAATATGAAGTTGTTTTAAATTGTTTTCTATGTGGAACTGTTTTCGATTATCTTTACACTTGCATAGGGTTGTAACTGTTTTATTTGATTTATAATTACACATTTTATTGCTGTAAGTCACCTTGTGGTGAAGGAAAAGGAAGAAATCTTACCTAATAAATAAGGGTGGGAACGCATATTGTTTGTCCACATGAAGATGTGTGATAAGATGGGGGGGGAGAGACCCAGTATGTATGAAGTGTTCGTGAATATGTGCCTTTAACACTGGTTTTTTTCTGTATACCTTCCTGTCTGACTCCTTTTGCCCTGTTAAATATAAGAGCACAAGAGCAGCCATGCTGGATCAGTCCAAGTGCCCCAACTATCAAAGAATTGTAGGGTTGGAAAGCATCTTATATTTACAGCAGCCATTTGGATGCCTATGGCAAGCAGGACATGAGAGTAAAAAACTCCTGTTGCTGTCACCTCAGAAATGGTCATTCAGAGGCCTGTTGCCTCTGATTCTGGATATAGTACATAGAGAAATCATGACTAGTTGCCATTGACCACCTTATCCTTCATGAAATTGCATACCGGTAATTCCCATTTAAAGCTCTCTAATGACCCGGAAGCTGTACGCCGGCTCCCTCGGCCAGTAAAGCGAGATGAGCGCTGCAACCCCAGAGTCGGTCACGACTGGACCTAATGGTCAGGGGTCCCTTTACCTTTAATTTGGCTGTATGCCCACAGTCCGCTGTAACAAAGAATGTCACTGGAATTGCTTGCAATGAAGGACAGTGCTACTTATTTAACTTATTTAAGAGTGTAGAGATCATCTACTTCCCCTGCAGCAGAAGATGTGTCAAGCATGGAAATAGCTGCCAAAAAAGAGAGATCATGTCTCAAGTTGCTGATAAATTATTAGTAGCCTAATGTGTTTCAGCAAAAAAGCATTATTCTTCTCATGGGAGAAGGGAGAGAGGAACACATAAACCTGGAGGGAGGCTAAGCTTGTTCACATCTTGCTAAACTATAATGATACCACTGTGGTGAGTTACTACTTGGTAAATGGGTGTCTGCTTTTTGTTTTTCAGAATAGTCATAAAGGATGCAAGGAACAAAACTGATAGATCTGTGCAGATAAATATTAAAGTTAACGCTATGGTTAGAAACCAGGCAGCTGTTAAAATAGAAGAAAATGGCTATTATGATTTACAAACCAAAGTCAAGGCAAAGAAAAAGAAGCACTTGGCAAATGGAGAGGGTTCAGATCAGATAAATTCAATGAAGAAAAATGCTTCCAAATTGAAGAGCAAAGGTTGTACAAACCTTCCTATTGTTATAGAAAGCAGTTCAGATTCAGAAGTATTAAAAAAAACTGATGAAATGCCTAAGAAGCTCAAGAGAAAAGGAACACAAAGATTTTCTTGTAATCAGGATGGTGATTGTGAGATTCCTAGTAAAGAGCTGCCAATAGAACAGCAGGAAGCCCCTTTTTTCATTAGTAAGAAATGCAAAAGGGACATTCCAGACAGTGATGGAGTTGGTGATGTATTTCCTGCAAAGAAAAAGAAGAAAAAGAAAAAACACAAACTTGCTCACTGTGTAATACAACTTGGTGGAGAAGATGAGGATGAGCCTGTAAAACACATCTCCAAAAAACAAAAAACCATTTCCCAGGAGACAATGTTTCAGACTCTTGTCCAAAATGCTGCAGGTGACAAGGATATTGTAAAGGGGAAAAAAGTTTGCTGTTTAAAAGAAAAAGGTATTGCCAACACTGTACACCAGTTAGAAGAAGAATTTGGTTGCAAGAGGAGAGCTCTTGGTTTTCAACAGCATCTAGAGGGCACAGCCAATGTATCAGAAGAAGAAAGCAAAGTAATGAAGAAGAGGAAGAAAAAGAAAAGAAAACAACCTCTTCTGACATCAGAGGATAACCAGGAAAATCAGTCTTGTGTTTCTATTGAAAGCCAACCAAAACAAAAATCTAAAACAAAGCCAAGCAATGACAAGGAGAAAACAGGTCTGATCTCAAACTCTGAACAAGACAGCAAAGTGAAGAAGAAGAAGAAAATGAAGAAGAGGAAAACCCAAACCAAAGTTGCAAGCGATCCTCCAGCTCTCTTGGAAGATGATGGAGATGTGGCTACAAATGAGAGCTGGTCAGCAACAAAGAGGACTAAGAACACCCCCAAATCCAAAAAGGCACAAGACCATGTAGTGAGCTGGGAAGATGGCAGATCTGAAAATGACAGCAGGCAGCACATCAAGAAGAAAAAGAAGAAGGACCGGGAGAACAGAGGCTCCAAAGCCTGTGAAGAGGAGCCCAGTTTCAAGAAAGCAAAGATTAAACAAGAAGCAAAGGTAGCTTCTAAATAGAACTTGCTATTTGCCATTCCTTATGTAGTTTGTTTTTATCCCACCTGTCCTCCAGTAAGGTCAGAGTGTCATGTGTGATTCTGCTTCCCTCTCCCTTGCCTCCCCTGCCCCCATTTTAGCATCATGAGAGCCTGATGGGGTAGGTTGGGTTGGGCTGGGAAAATGTAGCTCACCCAAAATTCATGGCTGAATGAGAATTTGAAACTTTTAGCATTCTTTGAGAATGTCAGTAAGCATGTAAGTAGGGGTGACCCAGTCAATATTGTGTTTTTAAATTTTTGAAAACCTTTTGTCATAAAGCTCCTCACCAAAGACTTTGGGGATAAGAGGACAGGATCAATAAACTTGGAAGCAGAGAGCAGAAATAAATACACAGTTCTTACAATGGAGGAATGTAAGAAGTGGGGATTTCAAATCCTCACTCATGTTTGAGTGGGGATTTGAACCCTGGTCTCTCAGGTCCTAGTCTGACGTTCCAAGCACTACGCCACACAGGTTCTTTGGGGTGGTTATCACCTCTCCTTTCAGTTATCTGTTCTTTCTCTATTACCACAATAATGTGGTGATACCCACCAATTTGGACAGCCCTAAAGGGGGATCAGACAAATTTGTGAAGGATAAGGCTGTTGGTGACTAATAGGCATATGATAGTTTTCTTGCTTCCAGTATCAAAGGTAGTGTGCATTCAGACACCAGTTGCTGGAGATCACAAGTGTGAGGGTGTTTTTTGTACAGTGGTACCTCGGGTTAAGTACTTCATTCGTTCCGGAGGTCCGTTCTTAACCTGAAACTGTTCTTAACCTGAAGCACCACTTTAGCTAATGGGGCCTCCTGCTGCTCTCATGCCACCGGAGCACGATTTCTGTTCTCATCCTGAAGCAAAGTTCTTAACCCAAGGTACTATTTCTGGGTTAGCGGAGTCTGTAACCTGAAGCGTATGTAACCCGAGGTACCATTGTACTCCTGTTTGTGGACTTCCCGTTACCATCTTTTTGGCCACTGTGGGAACAGAATGTTGAGCTAGATGGGCCTTCGGGTCTGATCTTATCTTGGCCATGGCTACCAGTAACTTCATGAAAAGATGGCAGGGCTCGAAAAGCCACTCTGTGCTATTCCTTTAATCTTCCATTTTTATACCATTCTTTTGGTGTAATGTGGAATGCTAACCATATCACGCTTAAACATGAGCGGGTTTTCCCAGTAATACTCAAAATGTGTACTCTTGTTTTTCAGGAAGGGGATGAAGAAATAAAAGTGGTGGCATTTAAGAAAGGAAACTGTGATGAAATACAAATAGACAAGGTACAACCTTATTCTTTTGTGGCTCTTTTTGAGTCTTATTGTGGCACATATTAGGCTGATTTGGATAATGTTCTGTGTTTGGCTCACATGGACGTGGTGAAGCAGGATCTCACCTGCATGTCCTGCCCTCTCAGGATGCCCATCTTGGGCTATGCCAGACTTTTATGTGCTGCTTCCCAGTTAGTGACTATGTGGCTTTCGGGTTAGTGACTATGTGGCTCAGACTTATATGTAGGTTGTGGATTATGCTCCTAGTCATTATCACTTGATTTATATACCACATTTTCCACAAGAACATCTGTGTTTAAAGCATTTCACATACAAAACAGTCACTGATTGATCAACCATAGTTTAGACAATCAAACTGTGATGAGTTTTGGGCTCACACAGTCCCCTCTTCCACTTCTCGTACAAAGATGGAAGAGTGGGAAGCGAGAGCATGCAGCCTCAGAGTTGGCACAGCTTGTTCCCACCAGTCACGTATAACCCATAAACTGTAGTTTAATTGGTCATCTGAACCAAGGTGTTGTTTGGGCAACTCCAGTGTGAGAGAAGTGGCGGTTTTAGGATAAGATTGAATGATCCTCTGTAAATTGAGAATTGCATCAAGAAGGAGGCCTGTTATCTAGCAGATAATTGTGTTTCACAACTCTAACCATGGAAGGACTCGACTTCAGGCACCACCTGCAGTTCTGCTGCTTTGGCCACCTATTCTTGCTCTGTGGTGGTTCTGTAATTCTGGGCACAGCATCAGATGTGCAAAGCCAGCCTTACTCCCCAAGTGCTGGATTCAAATGTGTTGGTTCTTTGTGAATGAGATGAGCTTAGAAGTCCTGAGGCTTTCAGATTTGTCCTCTCCCCACCTCCACCTGCTCTTCTTTTCTTCTTTCCTGGTCTTCCTGATAAGCCCCCTTGGTTTTGTCAAGCTTACTTGCACTTTTTTTTATGGCTACAGGCACCTACTTTAGAACAGGAGAGTGGTATTTCAGGCACTCTGGAAATGTATCCAGGAAGCACTGGGAAGGTTGCCCATCTCTGATGCAAGGGAATTTTGAAACTGGAGTAGCTGGCTGGGGAGGGCAACTGGATAATGCCAAAAGGGTTCAAAATGTCTGATTGTTTCCATGGGTATTTTATCATCCCTCCTTCATTGCCACTCTTTTCCACGTACACAGTTTGAGGTCATCCACTACCTGCAGTGTTCTCAGAGCCAAGTAAATGCAGCCTCCCAGTCTGTAAAACATTCTTTCTGTGCATTTGTGTATTTGAGAACTGCTTGTCTTGCAGATGCTTTTTGCCTTCGCAAATTCTTGTATGCATAAAAGGGTTGAAATTATGCCTTTTCTTTCCTGCAAGTAACATTTTGGACACTTCTCCCCTCAACTTCTTGACATTTCTAACCAGTTTTACAATCAAATAATTTTTTTTTGCCCTCATGAACGTATTTTCCCCATTTTTCCATGCCAGTTGAGACGGCAGGCTCTCCAGGAAGAGATTGACAGGGAATCTGGCAAAATGAAGACTGTCAAGGAAGAGGGAGAATCGGTAAGCACGAGCTCTGCAAGAGCCCAGGTAGCAAGGACAAAGCAGCCCAGCACTGTGGTTGACTTGCGATGCTAGTCATGTCTGTGGTTTGGCACGCCAATCTCTCATCTGATTGGAAACTTGAGGTCATGCTGTAGAACAAATGAGTCCAGTCTTTAGAGATGCCGAAACCAGAGCACTCTGACCTCCAGAAAACTGTGATTCCAGTTGTTAATCCTGAAAAATAGCATTTTTGCTCCAATAGTCCCTTAATGGAATTAGTTGTGATATCTTTGCTGTAGAATTTTTGTGTGTTTGTTTGTTTCTATTTGCTGTGGAATATAAATAACACTAGCCCTTGGACATAGCTGTCACGCTCTGATTAGCACTGCCATGTTTCTTTTCTCCATGACTGCAAAAGATGACCAGTCAGAGGTAGAGAATCTGAGGGAGCCTACCTTTCCCCTGCATTTAGTGGACTGCACCATCTAATACTCTTAACTGCAGGAGGCAGTTGCCCCCTTTGAAGAATGTGGTCCCCAAATCCCTGGCGGAAATGAGCTAGGCTGTCTTGGGAGCTGGAGTAATGGCACGATTGAGGTTCTCTGTGTTTGCTGACTTAGATGGGGAAATTGAGTCTTAAATTGCCAAGAGGGGTGTTAAAAGGTTTCTATACTTTAGGTGAATAGGCCATCTTGGGTATCGATTGGCATCTGCTCACATTAGAAGTCCAGCTGTCTCAAAGGGCCACTTCACACATGACAGATTTCCTCTCTGAATTATCACTTCTGTGTAAAAGCATAAGAGCCTCTGTTGGATCAGGCCAGTGGCCCATCTGATCCAGCATCCTGGTCTCACAATGGGCAGCATTCAGATGCCTGTTGGAACCATGCAAGCAGGAGCTGAACTGCACTCTCCCTGTTTGTGATTCCTACTAACTGATATTCAGAGGCGTAGTGCCTCCAACAGTGAAAGTATGCCTAGTCTAAAGGTATATGCTGAAAATAAGCTGGTCTGCCTCTGGTCACTGCCTGGATAGTAGACTACATTTGCTGCCCTGGCTAGTCCTAGTCAGTTATAGTATCATAGAATTGTAGAGGTGGAAGGAACCCCCAAGGGCCATCTAGTTCAACCCTCAGCAGTGCAGGAATCACAGCTAAAGAACCCCTGACAGATGGCCATTCAACATCTGTTTATAAGCCTCCAGTGGAGAGTCCAGCACCTTCCAAGATAGCCCATATCCCCGTCAAATAGGTCTTACCATCAGAAAGTTATTCCTAGCAACTGCTGGGATAGCTCAGTCGGTAGAGCATGAGACTATTCATCTCAGGATTGTGGGTTTGAGCACCACATTGGGCAAAAGATTGTTGCATTGCAGGGGATTGGACTAGATGACCCTCGTGGTGCCTTCAAACTCTACAATTCTATATTTAGTTGGAATCTTCTTTCTTGTAATCTGAATCCATTGGTATAGATTCTACCGTCTAGAGCAGGCTTCCTCAAACTCGGCCCTCCAGATGTTTTTGGCCTACAACTCCCATGATCCCTAGCTAGCAGGACCAGTGGTCAGGGATGATTGGAATTGTAGTCTCAAAACATTTGGAGGGCCGAGTTTGAGGAAGCCTGCTCTAGAGCAGCAGAAAACAAGCTTGCTCCATCTTCATTTGACACCCCTTCAGATATCTGAAGGTGTCTGTTTCCTCTCAAGTCTCCTCTTCAGGCTAAACATACCTAGCTCCTTCAACTATTTCTCATAAGGCTTGGTTTCCATCGTGGTTGTCGTCCTCTGCAAATGTTTCAGCTTGTCGTTAAAACTGGAATGCCAGGTGGATGCTGGCAACCTCTAAAAGAGTTGTAGGGTATTTCAGGTGAAGGAAGCTGGACAGTTTGGGGTTTTTTTTTTTTGTAAATGCCCAGTTGTGCTTTAAATGTGCAAATGTCTAGATGGCTGTAGAGTTGTCTTCCAGCTGACATTTATGCAGGGAATCCCAATCCCTTGGTGACGGCCTATCAGAATGCATTAGCACCTGGAAGAACAGGAGTGACAGAGCCCAATGGCAAGCTTCACAAAAAGCCAGCTAAAAAGGGTAGGGGAAAATAAAGACATGTTGGAGAGCTGCTCAGAGTTAACCTCCAAAATTGCAGGGTTTGGAAAAGCTGTTATTACGCCTGCACGAATCTCACCACCACCACCGCTAAGTAGAATTAATTGTTTGTAAGCTGACATGTCTGGGTGCAGAAGCTGAGAATGGAGGAAGTCTAGACAACTGGAAAGAAGAGTTGGGCATGGTAGGAAATGAAAAATCAGAAGGCAGTGGTTCAGAGAACATCTCCCGTAGGACTCTGTCTTTCCGTTGGTTCCCTGGGTATGCCTGGAGGGCTGTCGTTGCCTCTTTTGTTTTGACTGCTGTTGCTGTCACCTACTGATGGTGAGAGGAAGCAGGGGGAGGGATTGGGGAGGGGGAGAGGGAGAGGCAATGCATGTGTGCGTAAATGTGGGGAGGGGGATGGAAAGGAAGGACAAAACAAGGAGAACATTTCTTCTCTTGAATTATCTCTCCCACTTACATACCCAACAGAGCACTGTGCTCTGCAGGTGAGGCCCTCCTCCAGATACCACCTTATCTGGACATCGTACAATGTAGGAACCAGACCTTTAGCATGGCACCTACGCTTTGTAACTCCCTCTCTTTACATATCAGATAGGCACTGTCTCGCTTGTCTTTTTTGGCACCCATTTCCTCTTCCAAACGAGCCACTTAAAGGGAGATTGTAATCCCAATCTTTATTTGTGTTGGACTTGAAATTGTTTTAACACAACACTTTTATTGTCTTGATGTTATTACTGTTAAGTGGCTTTGGGCTGTTTTAAGGGAAGTGATTCATAACTAAATAGATGCATAGGAAGCTGCCTTATTGTCCAGCTAGCCTAGTATTAGCTATTCTGACTGGCCGTGGCTCTTCAGGTCTCAGCAAAGGGCATCTTCCCCATCTCCTGCTTCCTGACCTTTTTAAAGAAATTGAGTCTGGGAACCTCTGTCTGCAAAGCACATACTCTACCACTGAGCCAGGTGTAGGGAACTTCTGACCCTCCAGATACTGCAGAACTACAACACTCACCATCCCTGGCCATTGTTTGTACTGGCTGGGGCTGTTGGGAATTGTTGTTCGGCAGCAATCTGGAGGGCCAAATGTTCCTCACACCTGCACTAAGCCATTACTAGTTCTGGCCTGTGCCTCTCTGCCTCCTGCACCTTCCTCACTTATTTGCATTGATATATTTATATAGACAATCCTGTACTTTGCAGAAGGTATGCTTACTGAGATGCAGCCTTTGCTGTCTTGCTCAGGCCATAAGTCACGTGCCATCTTCTAGCATGAAAAGACAGTGCAGTGCCCAGTACATATTTTCTTTAATATTTATAGACTCTACGTTTCATAAGAATACAGCAAAACGGTAGACACCATATAAAATTGCAGTAAGATCAGTAAAAATGAGTGGGAAGAGGATAGAAAAATAAACATTTCAGAGGCTTGTCTGTGTTAAGAGTTTTCAGGAAACACCTGAAAGGAGGCAGGGGAAATTCCTGTCAATCCTCTGGTGGCAGGGAGTTCCACAGGGCAGGGCCTGCCACACTAAGAGCTTTGTCCCTAGTAAAGGCTGACTGAACCTCAGGGGTGTGAGGAACCACCATCAAGACAACCTTAGTGGTTGAGTTGGAGCACTGTGAACGTGTACCCCTGCATCACACTATTCTTCTGTTGTTTTCCTTCTTTGGCTATAACCTGTATTTGGTTGGCTAATAAAAACTTGATTTAGGTCCTTTGGGGTACTAATCCACACTTGTGCCTTGCATTTCAGGATGTCCATTTTGGCCAGTGGACCACAGCGACCTTTGAAAATTCAGAGCAAAAAACCAAGTTCCTCCGGCTGATGGGTGGATTTAAGAAGGGTTCTGTGCCAGTCCAAGGTCCTCCAGCACATGCCTCCCAGCTGAACATGGCTCTGGACAAGAGCAAAGAGCAGAACCTGCAGCAGAAGCTACAGACTGAATTTGAGAAGGCGTTAGCTTGGAAGCACCACAGAGGCATCGGCCTTGGATTTCAGCCTCCCATTCAGAAGCAGGTGCACATAGATAAATTTGCATCAAGATCTATAAAATTTGAAGACTGAGCTATCAGGGAGGCTTTCCTAAATCATGTTTGGTTTCTTTAACAGTGTTTCTTCAGGGGGAGAACAACATTTGTTGGAATAACTAAGAATGCCAGCAGGCATCAGATTTCTAAAAAAATGTCAGTGGCTAAATGACCTCTCAACAAAATTGTTGGATTCGCTCGTGTTTCAGACTGGTAAAAAAATCTCAGATATCTTTATCCCATTACCTTTTTGGCAGCTGGTGTTTGTAAATGTCCAACTTCATTTTTGAGATGTTCATTATGCTAGTTGTTGGAAAAGGAATGGACATGAAGTTATTGGTCATTTAATGGATTGTCTGTTCACCCTGGCACCCTTTGCTTCCAAGCTTACTTTTCAGTAGCCCGGAGCACTGGGATTAGACCCACAGTACAGGGGTACCTCAGGTTAAGTACTTAATTCGTTCCGGAGGTCTGTTCTTAACCTGAAACTGTTCTTCACCTGAAGCACCACTTTAGCTAATGGGGCCTACTGCTGCCACTGCGCTGCCAGAGCACAATTTCTGTTCTCTTCCTGAAGTAAAGTTCTTAACCTGAGGTACTATTTCTGGGTTAGCGGAGTCTGTAACCTGAAGCGTATGTAACCAGAGGTACCACTGTAGTGACAGAATGCCCACAGCTAAAGAGTTCAGGAGATGGGTCTGAACAGGCTGAAGCAGCAGAAGCTGGGTTAACTATGTCTTACCATGCTCCCAAAAAGCTGAACAAAAGATGTCCAGAAATGAAATGTCGACTGCTGCCTTTTGATTGACACATCTGTTGCCCAATAGTCAGGAGAACATGCAAAGTACAATTTAAATAAGCAGTGCACTTGAAACCCTGCGTCATCTGACTTGGTCAGTCTTCAACAGACTTTATGAAAAGCCGTGCATAAAATGGTTTGTGCAGCAGTGTCCCATTCAGGTTTCACAGAGCATCTGGGATACTTCCAGCATCCAGGGCTTCCATGTCTAAGTCGGTTATTTTTTAAAATAAAAATCCACAACCAATAGTTGGCATGAGATGTCTCAAAATACAATCCACCCCTTTGTGGAATAATCACAGAACTTTTTCGTTGTAGTTGCTTTCTAGGTAAAGTCAGGGGTTCCCAAACTGCTCTGTGGGCCATCAGTGGTCTGCAAAGCTTCAGGTGATCCGTGGCATGTCTGTGGGTTTGTGGTTGAAGGCGGCACATCCATCACAGTAAATATTCATAGTGACTTTTAATTGCATTTTATTGCTGCTTTTATTTCTTATGTTATCATTGTACTAGTTTCACCTGATGTTCACCTGCTGTTAAGCTGAAATGATTGGGTGGTGGAGGTAGGTGAAATAGCTAGGAGTAGCTTTGGGTCTGGGAACTGTTTAATCCCTTCCTTGTCAGCAGTAATCCCACTCTCCCATCCATCTACTTTTTTATCTGTAGGGAGAAAGATACAGGGAACTTGCATCTTTTTCTCTTTGGTGGGGGGTGAATGGGAAATCTTCTGAGTGGGCAGGGCAAGGAGAGTTAAAACAGGCCCTTCTTCTGTAAGCTTGTTCTCGGTTCAAGCTGAAGCCATGCCAGAGCTGCATTGCATCTTTTCCCCCTGAAAAGAATTGGCTGGGGGAAACAGCCATGGCTCTTAACTGTATCATGAGTTGAAGTCACAATGAACAGGAAACTCATGACATTACTGTATGTTACAAATCGAGATCACAAGCCAGTCCTGTTCCAGCCTGCACTGTATAATCCCTCCCCTGCATGGTAGGAAGAGTTCCAATACGCAAGTTGCTTGTTTGCATGTTACACCTTCTGATAACGCCTCTTGCTTTTCTGAATGGAGGGGGGAGTGTGCATAGAAACTAGCCTACTGTGCAAAGGTAAAATGTGCATTAGTCACTCTGCCTACTTTTCCTCTGATCCCGCCCACCGCTGGCATGCAGCTTCTGGGTTGCCCCAAAGGGGCTGTGGCTGGACTACAGCAGCACTCCTTCCCATTGGCCAAGCTGGGCTGTCGGAAGTTAAGAGTCCAACAACATCTGGAGTGTCCAGAATCCTCACAAGCATTAAGCCGCACTCAAGAAAACAGAAAGCAGTTCTAATTAAGTGGTGATTGGCAGTTTTGATGAGAGTTGATGCTGGTATGCTGAGGGTTGCACAAAGATTGACAGTATGAGCAACGGTTGGGCACTGGCAAGTCTCTACTGCCTCAGCCAGGGGGTCGATGGGATTTGCCTGTCCCTGTCTCTTTAAGAGCAGTTTGGTCTGCAGGAAGCAGCAACTGATTTCCCCCTCTCTATATCTAGCAAAGCCTCAGGTTCCTGAACTCTGAATATCAAACCTTTCAAAGGCACAAGAGCAGACCTGTTCTTGCCTCCCCCCCTCCACCAAGCTGGCAACCTACCTCATAGGTGGCCAGATATCTGCAATAGTTCCAAACCCCAATATTTAATAGATCTATATTCCTATTAGAGCTGCCATTTAAAAACAACTTTAGTCTAGAAGCCATGAAGTCCCACATTACTTGTTTGCATAAAACATTCTGCATTGGGTTTGCCCAACTGACTTGTGAGTTGGTTCATCTGCAGATATGCCAGATCACACCCATCCCTTCCCCTCCACCTACTGCAGTCTATTATGTCCTCACATGGCAATGGTGATGCATCCAAATTGCATTCTGCCCAAAAGATGTTTGCTTGTTCTGCAAGCATAATAGCTTCCCCTCAGCTTTCTGCCCACAGCTTCCTTGGTGGCTGCTATTATTAAGGCAGTAGAATTCTGCTTGGCAAAATGGCTCAGCAAGTCTCATCATCCCCCTCCCTTTTATACACGATGCACTGACTAAGCCCCTAGCAACCACTCCCTTAACAGCAGCTGACTTTGATTTGTCCAGTTTTTGAACTCATTCCTAGTTTCCAGCATCCTTGTTCTCTCTGCCTCGTTTTCTTCTGTCCTCAGATGCATGGTGCTGCTTCCTACACGACTCATTGTATAAGCAAAGCTTGCAGACAGACAGCTTAAACAACTTGTCTTTCATTATGTTTCTCTCCATGTTCCACTGAGCATGAGTGGGATTCCATTTGTTTAAACAGAATTATGAGCAAACTTCTATGGCTGAGATTTCCAATGCAACACCAGCAACAAATATGTTTGCTCCTGCAAGGACATGCAATACCATGCAGTGACCTCATGGCAGCGATGCCACCAAAGGGCACTGCTCACAGTGCTTTATTGTAGCAGAAACCTCTTACCATACAGGACCACCAAATCCCAACTTTTTTTCCTTGAAATGAAAGGTCTGGCCAGCAAAGTTATCCTTAAGGACATTGAAGGGATATTCTAGTAATTGTGCCCCTTACCCTTTTAAAGCTCTTCACAATATTACTGCACCCTGTTTTGGCCCTGGCTTCTCACTGTCACCTCTGCTACCCCAGTTGCTGCACCCTCAGCTACACAAAGGCCACTTGCTGTTTAACACAGGCCTGATGTGGCAGCCAGATTCCCTGGTACTGCAGAGCCAAAGGGAGGCACACTGGTGTCTGCCAGTGGCCAGGGCGACGAAGGGTCACTGGGAGGCTGGAGCCTTTGCCTTCTGGGAAGAGCAAGTCAAGAGCAGCTGCTGGGAGCTTGATTCCTCCCTCACTGCCAAAAATGACATCTCTGCTGCAACCTCCAGGTGTTCTTGAACTATCAAACCAAAGGGAGGTACACACTGGCTTGTGCCATGAGCCAGAGAATTAAAGGCTGCCGAGCCATGGCTAGGTTCTACCTCCACTGCTGGAGCCTGTATGCCTCAGAATACTGGTTGCTGGGGAGAGCGATGTCCTGATTGGGGGTTCCCATTGGCATCTGGTTGGCCACTGTGAGAACGGGAGGCTGGACTAAATGAGCCTTTGGCTTAATCCCGCAGGCTCTTCTTATGACCTGGGTTTGCAGAGGTGAGCTTTTGTATTACAACAACTTGTGCTAAACCACCTAGAGAATCCTTTAGTTCAAGGGCTGGTTCAAAAACCTCAAAATAAACAATTATGCTCCCTTTCTGGCCCTGTATGTGAAACTTTCTCAAACAGAGATCTGGTCTTTACATAAGCATTGCCTCTTTTCCTTCTCAGATCCCTCCTCAAAGTTCACCTTCTCTGCATGGCTTTCAGTGTACCTTATATGATCATATCTGTCCACATTCATCTTTCCTGTGTTTCCCCAAATTGTCTATTTGGAAAGAGCAAGCTCTTTGCAGGCAGGGACATTTCCATTTTTGCCTCTCTAAGGCATCATGTACATTGCTGGTGCTGAACTGAAAAAAGATACACCCCATCCATTTTAATACGCTGCTTGCCCATTCTCAAAGGGATGTTTTAACTAGTAATTTAAAGAATTTTTTTATAAAAAGCTCAAGCTGCTCACATGGGCTTACAATCAAAAGGCAAATGAAGGCTGGGTTATGCAGCATAATAATAAGTGTGCCTAATGATTACAAAATAGCAGGCTAAGCACTGCTTGCAAAGTTCGGTAATGGGAATGAATACAAATGTGATGTATCCACGATTAGATCTTTTTTTAAATACAGCGATGCATTTTGAGCTTAGCCACCAAAGCTTCCCGGACACATTTGCTCCCAAGTATTTCTCAAGGTCTACCACAAATGCTCAAGAATCTCTCCATTTACATGATGCTTTAAAATAAAATAAAAAGGCCCAACAGCAAGGTGTTCTGAGAGGTATATTCAAGATGAACGCTGAGTAACGGCTCTCTGTTCATCAGATGTACAAGCCCATCTTTCAAAGGCTGCAGCACTCAAAAGACATTGCTCAAACATGCTGGCACAAGTTATCTCTCCTCTTTTCTTTGCAGCCCCATCAGATTTGGATAGAAAAGTTATTTCCAGTCTGAAATTGTAAGATACTGTTTCACCGACCCCCAGTTAGCATTTAAATAACCTTTTAATGGTTAACGGCTGTGCAGTGGGGAAACAAAACCTCATTTCAAAAATGATGGCACTGTCAGGACACATTTTCCTTCTGTCTCTGACCAAATAAATCTGTCACGCACCAAGGGACTCTACAAAATGAAAAAAAGATATTGAACTCCGATAATAGCCTAAGATGCAGCCTGGGAGGTTTATAGGCCTTAGAGAAGGACCCTCCAGTACATCCAAGTTCAGGAGGCTATGATTTGTCAGGTCCTTGACTGCAGAGGAAGTCGTGCAGCCAGATCGGTAAAATGGCTCAGCTCAGGGTGTTTGCTTTGCTTCTTGATGTATTCCAAGGTTTTGACCTAAGATGGAAAGAAGCAGAGGGGGAAATAAACAATGAAAATCAAGTCCTCTCTCTACAGGGAATGTGTTTCTGCTTCAGAATGGGTTTGAAAGCACTGAACAATGTGGAAGCTTGACAGTGCTCTCTCAGCTGGGAAGGGCAGGTTTTGCTCTTCCCAGCTGAGCAGCCCCGATCCCGTTCCTACTCAAGTGCAAGCAGCAGCAGGGTCAGGGCTCTCACAGCTGGGCTAGGAGGAGCACTTTAATGGAACCCCCATCCTGCCACTGGCTCCCGTGAACTGGTGGCAGTTGCCAATCCAGGGGCAGAGTGCAATTGCGGTTTCACCAGTGGTATATCACTGGTGAATCTGCCACCACTTGAGTCCCTCTGCCTCCAATTCCTGACTAGTTTATTTCTTCCTCAGCATGTTGGGTGGCAGAGGGACTCAAGAGCAATGATGCTGAGTGAAGCTGTCATCACAGTCTCCCCTCACATATATTGATATATCACCCAGTGCTAGTTGGGAGCAGGGCTGAAATGCCCTGCAGAGAATCCTGACCCCTGAGCACAAGCAAAATCAAAGGGCAGGCAATTGTGAAAGCTTGCTTAAGGTGTGTCTATTATGTAAATCACAGAGAAAGAAGCTGCCTCATAATGACTTGAGCCTGCTCTGACCTGCCGCAGCTTACTGGCCCCAATTGCAGAAGGGGGGTCTCTGTCTGTCTCTCTTGCTGAACCAAGGCCCATTAACTGGAAGTAGCAGCGTTGAACCTGGAACATTTGCCATGAAAAATGCATAAGCTCTGCCACTGGGCTATGGGCCATTGGTCAATCTGAGTTACCTTGGGAGCACAGCTTCGATTTTGTAAAAATTAATTTGGGGCACTTAAAGTGCATGGAACACACAGCCCTGGGTTTACAATGCCACAAAAATACCCATTTTCCAGGTCTAACATAGGCAGTTTCACTTCCTAGTGAATAACACGGCTTATTCTGGGTAAATGCAGCTAGCAGCATTCTCCCTATATTTTCCTGATGGGCATAAAGTGAAATGGAACAGCCTATCTATTCTTTTGGTTGCGCACTCAGTGGTGTGTCTGACTTTGGGGGAAGGAAAGAAGTTACAAAAGAAAATAATCAAGCCATGCAAAAGTTATTTAGCAATGATTTTCTGAATTAAGGTCCACCTAGTCCATCATCCTATGGCCAACCAGGTGCATCCTCAAAGGCAACAAGCAAGGCTTGAAGTCAATAGCTCTCCCCTGCTGTTGGCCCCTTGGCAGTTGGTACTGGAGTGGCACACGACCTCTGAAAATGGATAATTCCTATAGCAGCCATGACTAGTAGTGACTAAGGGATATATTATGTTACCCTATCAAGACATCCAGGCCTGTGAGCATCAACACATCTTTTGACAATGAGTCACATGACTAATTATGTGTTGTGCATCTTCTCCTATGTCTGTTTCAAATCTGCTGCCAGTCAAGTTCACTGGGTGACCCTGAGTTCCAGTTTTATGGGGAAAGTGAGGGAAAGGTTGACATGAGCTGTCTTCTTGCTATGCAACTCTGCTTTTAAATAGGGTGGCAAACTGGGTTTCGGGGTCCAGTGGAGTCAGGCATGAACCATTATTCCGATTAAAACAGGGAAGCTTGGATATCCTAATTCGAAAAGTTTAAATTATTAGCCAATGTGGAAAGAGACAATTCTGCTAAACCAAGTCTTCTACAGGTGGAAACAAAACAAAGCAAGCTGACCCTTTCCCTTCATTGCCATTTGGTCCCATTTTCCCTCTCTGTAGCTATTTATTTTATAGCAGCCAACTTCTTGCATCTGATGAAGTAGATTCCAGCCCATAAATATTGATGCTACAATAAATCTGTTAAGTCTTTTAAGATGCCGCAAAACTCTGTTGTTCGAATACAAAGGTCACCCCCTGCCCAGCCTCAAAATCTGCCTTACCGTGATTTTTGTGTCTGCGTAGCCGTGCCTCTGAGCCAGGTTCCACAAGTTAACAGCGAGCTGGTTGAGCTTGTTGTTTCTCAGGTCTCCGTGGGCCAAGATGCTATTGAAGAGGTTGAGGGCCAGCTGGCTCTGCCGCTTTAAAGTCTACAACATTTTAAAACACAGAATTCTTTTAGCAGAGAGACATGTAGCTTGCAAGATCATAAACAGGGTTGCATGGGAGAGGAGAAAATTAACTGGTGGAATGTCAGGCTGCAGATTTTGCATTTCACTTTCATTTGGGCCCATTTTTAGTTTTTTTTTAGCCTGCACCTATTGATTCATATCTACCTACTGACAATGAATTGATGCTTTTGAATTATGGCGCTGGAGGAGACTCGAGAGTCCCATGGGCTGCAAGAAGATCAAACCTCTCCATTCTGAAGGAAATCAGCCCTGAGTGCTCACTGGAAGGACAGATAAAGCTGAATAAACATTTTGATTTTGATTGATTGATTGGAAGGACAGATTGTGAAGCTGAGGCTCCAATACTTTGGCCACCTCATGAGAAGAGAAGACTCCCTGGAAAAGACCCTGATACTGGGAAAGATGGAGGGCACAAGGAGAAGGGGACGACAGAGGACGAGATGGTTGGACAGTGTTCTCAAAGCTACCAGCATGAGTTTGACCAAACTGCGGGAGGTAGTGGAAGACAGAAGTGCCTGGCGTGCTCTGGTCCATGGGGTCACGAAGAGTCGGACACAACTAAACGACTAAACAACAACAACTGACAATGCCACATCATGCATCTGATGAAATGGACTCTAGTCCACAAATGTTTGTGCTATGATAAATCAGTATTAAATTTGGCACAAGACTTTTTGTTGTTTGATTACAGACATTCAACCAACAAATGTCAAGCCTTTTGCCTTGTTTTGAGATCAACAGATGTAATGATGGAGATAATACTATTTTTTATTTTTATCATCCATATGTCATATTTTGTTTCTAAAGGGAATTGCATTTCCCTTAGGCTGAAGCTGCAATGAAAGCACTTGACTGACAGGCACATTAATGTACGGCTGAGCAACCCCTTTTGTTCCCTTATCAGCCCCTCCCTTCACGTCTTCTGCCTACTTTAAATTTTTAAACCCTCTTGGAAACAACAGTGTCATTCTGCAGTATTGCACGCAACATGGTTAGAACACATTACAAAACGGCAAAAACAAAGGCAGTGTCACATAAACACTGACTTGCACATGCAGACTGTCCCTAGTTCAATCCCATTCCAAAGAATCTTAAGTAGGAAAGCTGGAAGAGATCTCATCCAGACACGCAGAGAGCCATAGTAAGACAATGCTGAGCTAGATAAGCCAATGTTCTAACCTCAATAGAAGGGAGTTTGATATGCTCATATATGTTTACCCTGAAGATGCTTCATAAAAGCACCACATCAGGGATTCTCTAGGGCAGCTGCCAAGCCCCAAGAGGTGTTCCATAGCAATGCCAGCATTACCCCTGTGTAGTAGGCTGGATGCTCTTTTGATCATCCCCTTTGTCAGGATGCACTTTCTGTTCAACTTGGGAAGAACAAGAGCCGCTTGCCCTCCCCTCCCCCCTTTTAGAGGCAGAGCTGCCAGCCATCGCCCCAAGGAATCAAATCAGCTGAAGAATAGTGGGAAGCTGCTGAGCCATTGTGGCTGACCTGCCACATTAATTAATGCATTTTATACTTCACCAGAGCCCTCTCTCAAGTCACCCAGCCTTAACTGTTGCCCGGTGTGAATTACTGCTGAAGCAAGCAGGGGAAAGAAATTAAAACGCTGCCTAAATGCTGCTACCAGGACTACTCGCTCATGCGTGCACACATACAACCCAGCAAGAAAGAGTTTATGTTGAATGTAACATAGGGAAAGGCTCTCCCAAGAAGATGTTGCTGCAGTTGGACATCATGCTTCTACAGCTACCTCATTCTACAGGAACATTAGCCCTGCTGAAGTCAAGCGACTGCTCTCTCCCCACACCCAATGAGTGGGCAATGAGAGATGTTCTTATACAGCACTTATATTGCTTTATGAGCTCATAGGGTGCATTGCAGTAGTTCGGTCTCAACGTTGCCAATGAACAGATCACTGTGGCCTGGCTAATGCTCTGTCTAGGAACGGCCAGAGCTGGCACACAAACCAAAGCTGATAAAATACACTTTTCGCCACTGTAGACACCTCGGCTTCTAGTGACAAAAACAGTTAAAATTGCAGACTACAAACTAGATCCCATCCAGAACAGGCCTGAAAGCCACCCACCTACAGAGCCTGCATCTTGTTGGGATCTAATACAGTATAATAAGCTTGTTGGATCTCATCCAGCCCACCATTGCTTCCAGGCACTGGCACAGCCACTTCTGATTCAGAGCTGGGAATAATCAGTGTACCTATACCTCAAATGAACTCTCCCAGCAGCTTCATAGAGATGTCAAACCATACTGGGGACAAGATGGTAACATCCAGAAGGATGCCATGGTCAATGGTATCAGGAGCCGGTGAGAGCTCAAGGAGATTTAACAAAGATGCACCACCACTATATGCCTGCCTCTTTCACACTAAATGCCATTCATCAGGGCACCCAAGGCTGATTCTGTTCCAAAGCCAGGCCTAAAACCAAAGTGGATTTGGCTTAGATAATCTTTCTCCAAGAGTGCCTGGAGAGTTGCTACCAGCCTCTTGGGCACCTCACCCCTAAAGGGGTTATCTTGGGATCCTGGGTGGGGTGGGGTTTCCCCCCAGGAACTGGCAGATTGTCACCTCTTTTAAGGTTGGCAAGCATCACACTCTCATGTATTTTCTATACCCAGGACTCACCCACCCTCTCCTCAGCCTGCTCAAATTAGCCAGGATGAGTCAGGGCCAAAGGAATACATGGCTGGTTGACTTGTGGCCAGTTGACTCACTGCAAACACCTTGTCCACATCCTCAAGCCTCAAAAGCTGACCCTCGTCCCATAGACCTAGACCAGATGGTACACTGGACACTTCAACCAGATTGGTGACAACAACAGCAGCGTCAATGTCATCACAGAGACCTAAGAAGTTGTCCTTGCCTTTTGCGCCACTCACACTCTGGCCATCGTCCAGCCTGTGTTATAGTCTGCAGCTCCCTAGAATACCAAGGAACAACGTGGGCTCCTCCAGGCTGGAGAAGCTACTGGAGTGATTGTGTGAATAGCCCACCAAAACTCACTGATTTTCAGCGAGACTAAGACCTCAGAATCAAGAGCTCTGTCCACCACAAAATCTCCCGGAGGGTTCAGGAACCCAATCTCCAAGGGCATACCAGCTTAATGGGCCCTCCACCCCTGCAGAGGGAAACCTGACACCATGAGACCAAACCTCAGCAGGAAATGGTGTGACCATAATAATGGTGTGAGCAAGATATGTTCAGAAGGAAAGGAAGGCGAGTAAAACTGAGGCACAGTTCAAGGCTTATCAGTGGCCAGTAGCTTAGGAGCAGATTTCAGGCCCAACACAATGCTGGAAGCGAACTACGTAAAGTGTTTGTGCAAATATTTGTTTTGTAACCAAGTTCCCCCAAGCTGGTGTCTTCCAGGTGTTTTGGTCTACAGCTCTAATTTGCTCCGGCAAGCATTGATGATGGGTATTTTAGTCCCACAAAATCTGCAGGGGCACCAGGTTGGGAAAGGCTAGGCTAGACGGGTGTCCCAGAAGAAGAACCTAGTTTGCACCAACCTCATCTTTCCCAAGGTTCTTGAGATGCTCCAGGATCTGGGCTATCAAGGTTTCACACAGCTTGTTGGTTTCTGCCAGGAACTTGGTATCTCCACCATACAGGGTATCGTTGGATTCAACTGAGAAAACAGGTTTAGGAATAAAAACAGGGAAGTGGGTATTCAAGAATGCCTGACAGAAGACAAAAAAGTAAGCATTTACTGGTGCCTAATTTTTTTTTTCTTCCTCTTCCCTCCGTTCCTTTTCGTGTGTTTGTGTGTGTGTGCGTGTGTGTGTTTAAGATTGTAAACTTGCAGGCACGTACTGTCTCGTTTTAATTGACTGTATGTAAGGCACTCTGGGAGCCATTTGGGCTGAAGCAAGGGGCCTAAATGCTCTAAATATATATATAAAGTAAGAATACCTACTTTTATTAAAATATGTACAGCCTTCTCAGAAAACATCAGGGCAGTGCACAACAACATGAAAGCGTTACAAAGCAATACAAAAACATCTCAGAGCAATTCTGTCTGCCTTTCAGTTTTCCAAGTAACAATGGGTTGTATCCAATGCTAGTCCCACTCAAAGGAGACCCATTAATTCATTAATTTCAGTTGGTCAAAGAATTGTAGAGTTGGGAGGGACCCCAAGCGTCATCACATCCAACTCCCTGCAATGCAAGAACTCTCAGTAGGGCTTAGCTGGATACCACCCATTCCCAGAGGGCAGAGCCAGTGCATACATACATACACCTGAGCTTGAAATTACTCCATCTGTAGAGTAAGATATGGGCAAAGTAGACTCTGAGCATCTTGGCATATAGTGAACTACAAAGCTGGATGTGCATTCAGAACATCCATGTAGGCATGACCTAGTGTACACTGTTGGATCTGTTCTGTAACTTTTTCACAAAAATTCCTAATGACAAGTCTTAAGTTGTTTTGACTGTTGGAAACCAAAAAAGTGGGGGGTGGATTTCATGCATACAAAATGCAAATACCCTCAGCAGATTGTACTAAAGTTCTAAGAAGACTCATCTGAAAATTCTGTTTCTGCTGGGAAATACACTAATGAGCCAAGTTTGTCTAATTATTCGGACTGATTAAAGCCTCTAAAGTTTCCCTTCAGAAATATGAAAAAGTTGCTGTTTTTACAGAATGCTCTTTGATTTTCAAAACAAGAACGCTTTCTCTCACTTTAGTCTTTTCTTTCAAAATAGAACACTGATCACCGTTGACTTTATGGTACATTCAATAATTTGTTTTCAAAGAACGTAACATCCCTAAGACCAATTTTTATTTCACTTACACAAATATTTAAAATTATGCCAGAACGGTGTCCAAGAATGTGAAGCTTCTCAAAATAGTTTTCTCTGAAATGTGTATACCCTATTCCCCATGACTAGTGCTCAAAGCAGCATATAAGATATAAAAATCAGAAAAACAAAAATCAATAAAATTACCCATTCAACAGGGACTAACAAAGCAAGCTAAACATTATTATTATTATTATTATTATTATTAAACATTATTATCAGGGAGAGAAAGCAAAACTTTCAGAAGCTGCAGCTTAAAATCAACCACATCAAAACACTATCTAAACACAGAATAAAAGAGCAGTCCCATGACACTTAAAAAATTGCAATGTAAACACCAAGTGGGTGTGCTGGAGGAATGACAAAACTGAAGAAATGGAAGTGATTCTGTGTCTTCCGGGGCCTTCTAGACATCACCTCCCCTGTGACAGCATCCATCTATTTATTTAGAATACTTACATTCTGCTTTATAAAACCTCAAGAGGTTTTCAAACCATTTTCTAAAAGATTATCATTGTTATATATTTATACCCCACCTTTTCCCCTGACTCAAGGCAGCTTATAAATAAAATAAGAGCAGCTAAAAACATAGTAAAAAGCAACAATATTTAAAAAGAAGTAAACACACACGTACAATCACAACAAAAACAGCTTAAAAAACAGTAGCATTTATATAACATAATCTCATAAAATACCACATCCATACATATACTATTACTATGACATGGAACATTAAAAACAGTTCAGGGCCAGTGGGGAGAACCTCAGACTCAGGGGCCCAATGTGGCCCTCAAATACCTATCTGGCCCCTGGTTCTCTCCCCACTCATGGGCTCTGCTTTGTATCCAGACTGTTTTTCCTGACTTTGCCTGACTTGAATGCATCCTTGAACTCTGATTGGATGGATGACACAGAGGGAGGGTGTGTGCAAAAACTAGCCTATTGTACACTTTGCCTACTTCTGCCTCTGACTCCGCCCACCACTAGTACATGGCCCCAGAAGGGAAGGTGGCCCTTTGGCTGAAAAAGGTTCCACACCCATAACAGGAGTAGCCACAACGCTGCCAACCCGGGTTAAAGTAATTCCGAATGCCTCTTTCAGGTAAGTATTTTATTTTACAGAAATACTGGGATCTGCTACACAATCAAGATAGAAGTCTCCCAGCATTTGCAGCTTATTGCAGTGGCCCTACCCACACTTCATTTAAGCTATCTGCAAGTAAGCTGTGTATTTTTAAAGAACTATTTCATCCACTGCCATGGTGAGAGAGAAAGCAGGGCAAAAGCCTTCCTCCTTTCTTTCTTTTTCTCTCTCTCTTAGGGAAATGTCATGAGATTAAATGAGCTTGAGCATGCCTGCACTAGTAAGATATTATTATTATTAAAGTTGGGAATACATGAAGTTCTTTGAACCAAGCGCTCAAGAGTTACTGATGCAAAGCAGCGCTTAATCCCAGGTTTTGCACAAATAAGGTTTGCAACGTGTGGATTAAGTATTTAGGCTCTTTGTGCAGGATCATAATCCAATTGCACACTCAATACTTGCTTAGTAACCGAAAAGGATTTATCAAGCTGTGCTAAAGGGGAAAAACAAGCACCAAACTGAGGCTGAAAACATGACCCAGAGTGGATCTTCTTTCTATTTTCATGTCACCTTTCTTCCAAGGAGCTCAGAACATTTTATATCATCAGCCTCTGACAATCTGCAGCCCTCCTGTTTTGGACTACAACTCCCATCAGCCCCAGTCAGCACGGCATAATGCTCAGGCTGATGGAAATTGTAGTCCAAAATATCTGGACCAAGTTAGCAAAAGTTGGTGTGCATAATCCGCCACCCTCACAACCACCCTGTGAGGTAGGTTACGCTGAGAGAGACAGTGACTGGTCCAAGGTCATCCTTGAGTACTAGTCACACTGATCTTTTTAGCTGAACTATGTTGAATCCCTACAAGGCAGGAGATGGGGATGATTCAAATAAAGCCCAGTTTGGGCATACTGGGGACGGGGGTTGGATTTGAATTCTTCTCCCACCTATGATTTCCCCCAGAGGTTCCTTCTGGCCACCAACCATTCTGCAACCTGCAGATGAAGGGAGGTATACTAAATGAATGAATGGATGTGGCTTAAGAACTTCAAGGCTTCAGCTTCCCCACCCTGCTCATGCTGTGCGTTAAGTCTCTCCTACGTACACACATACTTTGCAGGGACTAAGCAACTCCTGACACACCAGCCTGCTGCCATCACCCTTCTAGCTATCTTTGCTAGGTGGGAGGGCCAGCCGCAAAAGCCGTGGAGGGTGAAGAGCCTCATCATTTGGGCCAGCGACTGAAGCAGCGGCTGACATTCCTGCCTGCGCATCTTTCTAAAAGCACTGTGATTGCCTAGGAGTCACTATCAACTTCCAGGTCAAAACTGTGTGTGTGTGCACATGTCAACCGATCCCACCTTTCTTGTATGTGCCTTTTTTTTCTTTCTACTGATTTTGTGTTTACATGTGGACCCCAAGAACCGACATAAGACGTGAGTTACCTGTATAAACTTCAAGCGTGATACTATCCAATCTGAAATAAAATTGTAAGCTAAATTTTCTTAGTGTTGAGATCAGTTTTAATAAGGGATGTTGCACTACCAGTGTCTGTGGAACTCCCTGCCTATTGACATTAAGCAGGTGCCCTCACTGTGCTGTTTCAGCTGCCCACTGAAAGCCTTTTCATTTCAGCAACTCTACCCAGATACAGAAACTAAGTTACCTAGATCCATTTTAGAAGTTTTATTAATTTTATCTTTGTCTCTAATGATAGTGGCTCTACGTATATTTGTTTTTAATTAGACAGTGGGTTTTAGCTCCAATTTTTTTGTATACGGCTTGGAGAGCTGCTTGGATCGAGCAGTTTATTGAATCCTCTAAATAAATACATGCCTCTTTCTGCCTTTCACTCTCTTACCTATTTCCAAGCTTTTACTATCCCTTCCCTCAGGCTGGCTACTAATTGCCTGACAGGTCACTGTACTTAATTATAGAAGGCTGTTGATCCCTTGACCTGCACTGTGACTTCAGCTTTGAACACTGCCTTTCCCCAGCACACACACAGTTGAAAGATACAAAAAAGGAAACTGAAAGCTTTAACTTTTTATTCTTTGGAAATAATGATTCCTCTCTTCTCTCTTTGCCCCTTACTGCCTTCTCCAGAATAATTATTATTATAACAATCATGACCATCATCATTACTATTAGACTTCTTAGTCCCTTGTAACCTGAAGGTCTCCAAACAACTTAAAACACATTTTAAAATACAAATCTATTATACCATAAAAAAACAAAAGAACCTCATAACAGAATCCTGACTCTTCTCTCTTTGCAGCCCCACCCAACAAAAAGATGGAGCAGGGGGAGGTGGCAGTATAAGATGGATGCAGAGAGGACTTGAAGTCCTGAAACAAGAAACCTCATTTATACAACTCAGGGCAGAGGCCGAATCCAACAGAAGGTGTCAGTGGCTTCTCTTTGTCTCCAGGCCACCTTTCTGTTAACTGCCCAAGTTTAAAGGCAATCTATCCACCACTAGCAAGGCAGGGCAGGGCAGGGCAGGGCCAGAGCCCTGGCCTCACCTGTGACTTCATTTACCCCTTTGCCCTCCATTTATCAGTCTGGCGTCAGGCCAAGGCACTTCTGCTTGTACAGCACTGTAAATCAGGCCCTTTCTTCTCTGCCTCCTCCACTCCAACTCCCATTCCATACCCTGATCAGGTCTCATCTTGACTACGGTTGCATGCCAGTCACGTAACTTTTATGCTGAAATAGCTCACCTCTTTCATCAAACCAAGCAACACTCCACTCCTTCATTGGCAATCCCATCCTCTCTGCATCCAGACTAACTCCTCGTGTTTACCTTTTTAAAATTCTCCACAGTCTTCCCCCGCTTATTCCCCTGATATATCAGCATCAGTGATCTTAACCGATCCACCTCTGGAACCTTCAACTGCCTTTACATCTTCTGCTGTCAAGCAACTCCATTCAATCGCCTTTGCTTGTCCATTAAGTCTGTCAGCTCCTAACAGAACACCTTTGCGAGCACCAAATCTGTCTCCTTGAAGCTTTCCTTTTTTCCCTGAAGCCGCTGTTTAAAGCCGGAATGGGGGACCTACGGCCCCCCAGAGGTTGTTGGACTCCAGTTCCAATCACCCACTTCCTCCATGTATTTACACCTGCCATATTCATAAACAATTCCATTTTTGTGCATAGGGTTAGTGGTAGAGCACAGGGACACAGGAACCAGCATTGCACTGAGTCAGACCACTGGCTCATCTCACTCAGTATTGCAGACACTGACTGGCAGCAGCTCTCTGGGATTTCAGGAAGGGAGTCCTTCCCAGCCGTACCTGGAGATGCCAGGGATTGAACCTGGGACCCTTTGCATGCAAAGCAGATGCTATACCACTCAGCTCTTGTGGTATGAAGTAAGATCTCAGTCTGTGTGGTTCTAAATTAACAGGAAACTGCCTTATGTGGAGCCAGACCATGCAGAGCCCAGCACTGTCTCCACTGATTGGCAATGGCTCTCCGGGGTTTCAGATACCTAGCCTTAGATGCAAAAGATTATGCACATGCTTTGCTCACAGAAGATCTTCGCTTCAATCCCAGGCATCTCCTTTTAAGAGCATTGGAAGTAGCAGAGCTAAGAAAGCCCCCGACTCTGGAGTAGAAATCAGGAGTAAACCCTGAATCATTGGCCAAGGTGGCTAGGGCTGATGGGAATTGTAGTCCAAAACTTCAGGGGAAGGGCACTAGAGTAGATAATACTGGGGGAGATGGACCAATAGGCTGACTCAGTCTAAGGCAGCTACATTACTGTTCACACAAGCAAGTCAGCATTTGGTACTGTGGCTTGCGGGAGCCTCATAATGAAATTCTGGGGCTCCCAGCATCAAAGCCTCCCTCTCTTACCTTTGTCTACATGGTAGATGTAAGTCTCCTGACTCATTGCTGAGAGAAGATGCACGACATTCGTATAAATCCGGACTTTATCATCACCGTTATCTTCCCAGGTATAGTCCTGGATGACGTTCAGCAGCCCTCGCACAAGAAACAACACGCCTTGCTCGGGATGGTCCTACGGAAAAAACACACTTAAGTAAGACCCAGTATAATCAAACAGGTTGATTCCGTACTCCTGCCCCCCAGAAAAACACTTCAGCCACCAGCAGCAACATAACATCCTGCTTCGAGAGATTTTCTGCTGGCTCAGCAATGGTTAACCAAGCACTGTCATAAGCAGGTGAAAGGAGGCTGAAGAGCTCTTAAGAGAGGCTTAGAAGCGCTCACCTTAACCCAACCGATATCAAGCAGTTTAGCAGCATGCTGGCATGTTGTTTAACTTTGTTTTCGTGGAAGAGCATCAAGTCATGTGAGAGTCCCCACCTGCACTATGCAGACAGGTTTACCTCATGTTTCTAAGGAGCTCAAAAATCATGGAGAAAACGCTGGGAAAGGCAGAAAGCCTTCATGAAATCCACATGGCTCACTCCTGGCTCTTCCCAATTTGAGCCTTTGAAAAAACCCAAAGCGCAAAAATTTTTAAAGAGCCACGTTTCTGAGAGCAGCAAGTGGGGAGGGGGCGGCTGCACTCACGTCCTGCTTGCAGAGTTTCCAAGAGGCATTAGGTTGGCCATTTTGAGAATAGGATGCTGGAGATGGCCTGAATAGTTTTTAGCTGTTCATATGCTCTTAAAGGGTTTAAGGACCGTCAGATGAGCCCAGCTGGATGAAACCAAAGGGCCTACCTAGCCCAGTATTCTGCTCCAACAAAATGCCTTAGGAAAATGCCAAAGCAACAGCCCTCTCCCATTGTTGCTCTCCAGCTTACTGCCTTCAATACTGGAAGATAATATACACCCACCTTGACTAGTAGCCAAAGTGCGTCCTATGGTGCGAAAAATACGGTAGTTTGTTTTGCCCCCCAATTTGATTTTCCTAATGATTTTACACAGCCTTTATGTGTCTTGTTATTTTATTTTAGAAACCCCCAACTGTTTTTGTCTTGCCTAGCTACATAAGCTGCCCTGATAGTATAACAGCGGGTTAGAAGAAGCAGCATTTCAGCCCTAAAGATTGAGTGGCTCATGCTGGCTACTTACAGGAATGATCAACAGAGTGGAAAAGAAATTGCAGAGGAATTCCAGGAGGAACGTTTCGGAGGACCGCATCTTCCCATCTATGTTGATCGTCTTTGGCACCTCGGGGACAAGGCTTATAGCCGCTTTGAAAAAGGCATCCGCTGCAAAGGAATCACAGCCACTAGTTATGAGCAAGCAGAACATAGATTTATCAACAGGCCTGTGATTTTAAGTAGACCTGCACACAATCACATGGGTTCAAATGTCTGCTGCACTATCCAACAACCTGTAATTATTCAACAAGCAGCACTTGCAACAGAATGTTTCAGGGATCCATGATCTCCTAACAGGGGTGTTCAGGATTCCAACTCAGTTATGCCTCCCTCCAAAATACTGGTTCTTAAAGACAGGTTAATTTGCGCAGTTAGCTTTACACAACAACAGTGGTATTACATTTCCCATGGGCTACTAAGATAAGGAAGTCTATGGAATGCAATCACATCTGCCATTGCTCTGGTGTTACAAAGCACACATGCTCAATGACTCTGTATATGACATTTTGTCACCAGAAAAGAAATAATCTGAATAGCATAAGTATCCAGTTCCACGGACAAGAATACTCTTGGCTTTCTAAAGTTACTTCAAATGGGATGAATCTCCAGATCTTTTCTTAATTTAGCTTTCACTAGTTCGCCTGCTTAAGTCTATCTCAGCCTGGGTAAAAAAAAAAATCCCAACACTTTAAAAAAACGGTAGCAAACGCCCCAGCCCCCACCAAAAAAATTAAACCCAGACACCGACATCAGAATAAATGCATTAAAAGGTCTGCATCATACAAGTAATACAAGGTGATTAGTCTTTTGAAGGCTAAAACAAGCAGACTTGTGAGTATAGTGTCATACCTCCTCAAGTGAGAGATCACAGCCTAGGATATATTTTTATTGAACACCATACATTGGAAAGGCATACAGAAAAACTAGAAAGCTGAAATTCGCCAACACTGTAAAGTGCAGTCAACCTACATCTTGTGAGCAAACAATCTTATTTATATTCCAAACATATTCAGAGACATTTAAATAATGATACTTCCTCAAGGAACACACACAAACAGAGAGAGAGAAAGTCTCAAAAGATCACCAGCAATGCAAAAAATATTCAGTCAATTGTTATGCCTTTTAACATAGAAACATAGCTGTCCTTCGTGTCCTATTAAGTCACATAGAGAAATGCCCAGACAACTATTCCCTGCTTTTGGGGAGGGCAGAGAAGAGCAAAAAGGAACTGCTTCAACCAGGAACTCTCAGCTTTAATTCAAATAAATTGCTTTTTGAGTCTTCTCGGGGCTAAAGAAAATGCAGGGTTGTATCCAACTTAGTGCTACTCAGAGGAGACCCACTGAAAGTAATGTGCCTAAATTAGTCATAGGGTTGTATCCAACGCTACCTCTAAAATGAAAGGACTTGGCTAACGTAAGTTCATTGCTTTCAATGGGTCAGAGTAGACCTTAGTTGGATGCAGCCCACCGGAAAATGGCTTAGCTGGTGGTCCTTACTCCAGAAAAGATGGGTTTCTGTTTACACTGATCCCAACGCAAACTGTAGGGAGGAAAAGCCCAGCAGGGAAAGGAGCCAATCCACTTAACACTCAGCAACATTACTTTATGGGCAGAAAAAAAACCCTCTCCCTCCCTCTCTCTCACAGCAATTTGCTTTCTGTGCAACTGTCCTTTCATCATAAGAAAGCCCTGTCACCAACAAGAGAACCATGACACTTGTCTTACACAGCCAAGCCACCCAGGACTACTTGCAGTTGCACTCGTAGGTTTGGGTCAAGGCAATTTGCTTCGAGTCCCTAAGGAAAGTGGACTGGCGTTCACCTTCCCATGAAGCCGACCATTTAACCACCTGCCTGCACTGCATGGCCAAATTCTCCTCCGTGCTCACAGGGCGATAGCGAGAATTCAACCCTAGGTCAGCTGAATTGTCACCTTAGCAGAGAGGAGGCAGCCAGAACAAAGCTTGAACACAGCTGCAATTACTTCTGCCTCCTGAGGGAATCAGTCAGAAACAGACTTTCGGAGCCATTGCTCTGAACTACCAACCATGACACAGAGAGGCATATCCTGAGGCAACATGCTTGGCTAGGAAGGCATTTAATGTATATTTAAAGGCTGGTTTTCCCAGTGCTCAAAATGGCGTACAGTATGTAAGATGTGGTTGGATTCCAACTCTCATTCCTCCATTCATTTACTGCCTTTTTCTCCCACCTTTTTCTCCAAGGAGTTCCAAGGTGGCAGACATGGTTCTGCCGCTCCTTGTTTAATCCCTAACCCTGTGAGGTAGGTTGGAGACTGGTCCAAGGTCACCCGAAGTGGGGATTTGAACCCCAGCCTCTCATGTCCTAGCCTGGCACTCTAACCACTGCACCACACTTCTTCCCCAGCCGGAAGGTCCAAATCAACACTCTGAATTGCTAGTTGGATTTGCTCACACATCACACCAGGCAGCGCTACTTAGCACCCTTCTTAGGATACTGTCAGTATCTGCAGAACCACAAGGGAATTGGCTGCCTGTCTTTTATTTTTATTGTTTTGACAGACGACCATCTTTACGACAACATGAAAACACACAAAGGAGAAGCTGGTGGAAAGCGAAGGGAGGGGATGACGGCGGCCGGGTAACTCTGCCTCCACAGCCCACCTTTTGAGGGAAAGCTACTAATTTAAACCCAGCGTCATTTACAGCCCGCTTAAAGCAGCTCCTTGCAAATATAGTTCCTTTACCTAACCTTGAAATATGGCGAGATAAATTTGAAATACGCAGCTCCTTATATAGGCTGTCCATTAAGCCCCCCTTTCCTGAGGCAAGCTGGCACTGCGTTTGATGGGGGTGGGGAGGTGAGCGTTCGCGGCAATAAATTGCCGATGATGCTTTCCTAGGCCTCAATTAATAGCTTGTGCACTGCACCGTATGAAAGCTACTTTACGCTCCGCTAAATTTCCCATTCCTCCCCGGCAAGCAGTGGATCTTCCTTCGTTCTGGCTGACCACTGGGCTATAAATCCTTCCGTGGAGGCCTGCGCTATTTCCGCGTGTGACCTTCAGGCAAGAAAAATTAATGCCCTGTTCTAACGGGGCCCAACTGTGCCTGGCTGCAGGGGAAATCACGCCTCAAATGTTTCCTTGCAAAGGCAGGGTTTCCCAAAGGCCACGTGGTCTGCTACACGTGGCTCCACATGGGCTCCACATGGGCTCGAAGGATTGGGACCATGCTCCCCACACCTCTCTCCATTTTTCCTGTTCTCCTTTATTGCATTTATATCCCGCCTTTTTCTTCACAGAGCTCAAGTCCCCTCCCCCCCCATTTAATCCCTACAACCCTGTGAGGTAGGTTAGGCTGAGAGGCAGTGACTAGCCCACAAGGTCACCCTATGAGCTTAATGGTGGAGCGAGGATTCGAACTCTGGTCTCCCAGGTCCTACTCCAACACTCTAACCACTGCACCACACTGCCTCTTTTGCACAAGACCCTTTTTAAAACCAGCTTCTGGGGCAATTATGGATGCTATAACGCATCTGTAGTCATACCATGTTTCCTAAAAAAGTTCAGAGTGGTGTGCACAGCCCCCCCCCCATTTTATCCTCAAAACAGCCCTATCAGGTAGATTAGAGAGAAGTGGGCTAGGTCAGTGTTTCTCAAACTTGGGTCTCCAGATATTGTTGGACTACAACTCCCACCATCCCTGACCACTGGTCCAGATAGTTGGGATGATGGGAATTGTAGTCCAACAACAGCTGGAGACTCAAGTTTGAGAAACATTGGGCTAGGTGATACATAATTAGGAAATCGTGGTTTCCCAATGTGTGGACAAGGCATAAATAGCCCTGGGCCCATGCACTCCCCCCTCCTTTTTCATAGCCTCAAGGAGGAAATCAGAAGTCTCAGCTTCTGCTTTTAAAATGAACCACAGTTTCTTGTTAAGTCTGAACTACAGCAACTATGGTTTGTTTTAACTTTAGAGAGAACAAGCCAAGATCAAACCATGGCTATCCACAAGAGCAATGAAAGCCATTCAGTTCCAAATGGGTCAGAGACTAGATTGAAAGATCTAATCAAATCTGGGGTGGGGGAGGTGGGGAAGAAGAGGCAGTTGCAGTTTCTGCTAATGCCCCCTTTTCTTGGGCTTGGAAAACATGCAGTACTAAAGCTGCAAATATAACAAGATGATGAAAAACATCAGGATTGAGGATTCTTCGTCCTCATTTCCGGATGGCCCAGAAAAGTAGGCCAGCAGAAACACAAATATTTCATCTTGCTGTGCTATCAGATAAGGGTGGGGGCAGCTAGGAATATTAGATCAGCTATAGCTCTGTGCACTTTTGAACTCTGAATCCAGATTCGGTCAGCGCAGTTGAGCAAAACAAATCCCACCCCAATTTCCATTTTTATCTGTCCCTCGGTGAAATTAGTCATCCAAGTTAGTTGGATACCTCTGGCCATGTGGCATATTATGCTTTGAGCCAAGCAAAGTTTTAACAGCTCAGGAAAGCATTATGTTAGGACAAACCTACACTGTTTCACAATCACGTGCCTCAAGTGAATGCTATAAAGAGAAGTAGAATTAACAAATCTCTGTTCATTTTGCTCTCAGAGAGATTGCTAGCTTGGCCCAGCACATTACCCATGACAGGAAACACGTCTGGTGAGGATTGCTCATTACCCTGCAAAGTTACACTAAGTCAGGGGCTCCAAAACTGTGGTGCGTGGATCACAGTGATCCGCAAGATCCATTCAGGTGACCTTCAGCATGTTTGCATTAAATATTCACATTGATTTTTAATTGCATTGCTGTTGCTTCTTTTATTTCTTGTATTGTATTGTATTGTATTGTATTGTATTGTATTGTATTGTATTGTATTGTATTGTATTGTATTGTGCTGTACTGTACTGCAACCTGAGTTTTACAAAATGCAAATTATAATGCAATAAAATACAATATAGGAAATAAAAGCAATAAAATCACACAACATCTAGCACAGTGCTTTACAATTGCTGTAGCAGGCAGAAGGGGTCATTAAGGGGTCCACCAAGAACCAAATTCAAGTGGCTCGTGGGGAAAACAGTTCGGGAGCCATTGCACCAAGAGATCCAGTTCAGTGTGCAGGGCCATTATATATAGTGTGATCCTCCACATGTCTTCTCCGGTCAAAGTTCAGTTGAGTCCCATTTGCAGCTGAAATATTCCAAGCTAGTAGGTAGCATTCTTTTCCATAGGTCCCTTCCATCCAGACACTGCCTAGTCCACAGCCCACTTAACTTTTAGCAAGGTTGCTTTGTCAAATGACTTTAGGACAAATTGCTGTACCCAGTACTGAAGAATCCAACTTTTTAGCTATGATACAGTTTGCATTCAACTGGCTGGCAAGGACTGCCTAGAAATGCAAATACTCTGTTGAAATATAGGGCCAGTTTTCTCTCACACACACAATAAATAAAGTCAAAGCATCAGTCAATGACGGCTGAAAGTACTTGCGTAATATTTTTAGAGTAACCGTCTCGTGTGCTAATCTAGTTAGCAAAAAACTAACTGCAGATCCACACAAAAATTAAGTACGGAAGATTTTTAGTACCATGTGCAAGAGCATCTATGACCAGCGTTGACACTGGGAGTGAAAGGAGACAGTAAGGCAAATGGGAGGAGGTAACACTCACAGAAGCAGTGGGCACACTTCAGACTTCCAATCCAATTTCAAGACCCTGAATTCTTTTTTATAATGAAGTGGGTGGCAATTCCATACACAAGCCAAGGGGATCCTTCAGTAGAATTTCAGGCACCCATTCAAGCCTCTGGGAAAAGGCTGGTTAGAACAAGGAAGGGCTACAGCTCAGTGGTAGGGCATCTGCCTTGCATACCGAAGGTCCCAGGTTCAATCCCCAGCATCTCCAGGTAAGGCTGAGAGGGACGCTTACCCCAAACCCTGGAGAGCAGCTGCCAGTCAGTGTAGACAATACCGAGCTAGATGGGCCATTGGTCTGACTTAAGCAGTTTCCTATGTTCCTTACTTTGAACAAGCAAATGCATCCACTAATTATCCAGTGGGGTGAAACAATAGTGAATGAGTTAATAACCACAGCAGAGGAATGGAAAATGACTTCACACTGTGGTCTCTGCTTGGTTTGCCTACAAACAAGCCAAACAAACAGAAAGTGCACTGCACTGACTTTGCAGCTCTATTGTTTTCGCAACTTGCTCGGATGGAACAGTCAGCTTTGCTCTAAATCCCCAATGAGGCACACGGCATCACGCCTAAACAAAGAAATAAAAACCAGTAGCCTTGCGGTGAAAGCCTTAGTCAGCATCTGATGTCAGCATGTTTGCATTTACAGCTGGAACTCACTAGCACATGTGCAATTCTGGCAACTTTTGTCATCTCCGGAAAGGGGCAAGATTTACCGGTAACTTGCTTGAACTTGCACATGTCTGAAGCCATGCCGATCAGAAATAACATGCCATACATGCACAGATTCTTCTATGCTCCACTCGCCGCACCCCCAAAACAACCTATGGTCAAACTGTCATAAACATACAATCCTACAAGTCTATTCTGCCTTAGAAAACACAGGTGATGATCAAATGGCAAACATATGTAACTGGCTCTTCACTAGTCACATGAATGACCAAATAACTTATTATGAAGCTGCCTTGCCCTGTTTTATTAAAAAGGTAAAGGGACATCTGACCATTAGGTCCAGTCGTGACCGACTCTGGGGTTGCAGCGCTCATCTCGCTTTATTGGCCGAGGGAGCCGGCGTACAGCTTCCGGGTCATGTGGCCAGCATGACTAAGCTGCTTCTGGCAAACCAGAGCAGCACACAGAAACACCGTTTACCTTCCCGCCAGAGCGGTACCTATTTATCTACTTGCACTTTGATGTGCTTTCGAACTGCTAGGTTGGCAGGAGCAGGGACCAAGCAACAGGAGCTCACCCCATCGCAGGGATTCAAACTGCCGACCTTCTGATCAGCAAGTCCTAGGCTCTGTGGTTTAACCCACAGCACCACCTGCATCCCTGCCCTGTTTTATTATTCCGTGTTTATTTAGAGCTTATTTACCTTGCTCCTCAGCCAAAAAGGCTCCCAGGATGTCATGTACAATCAGAACAAGACAGTACCTTCCTGCAAACGTAAAAAAAAATACCAATGCACAAGCAGAAAGGAGCAGGGAAGGAAGAAGGAAATAAAATTCAAACTCAATTTCTAAACAGTTGTTCCCATAATGACCAGCTGGCAGGAGAGGCCTGGTAGAGCTGCACCTCTAGCAAAACTGATGAAATGAGCCTTGTTTGCTATCTCTTCCACCGAAGTAACTCTGATGGAATGGCTGCCCCCAGATGGCAGCTGAGGGAGAGGAGGCCTCACGCAGCCAGCCTGTCACACCAGAGCTGATGGAGGGAGGCCTGTGTTTCACCTCCTTAAGCCAAAGGTCCATCGAACACAATGCCTACACTGAGTGGGAGCAACACACAGCGTAGAGTCTATGAATCTAGGACAGAGATGGGGAATCTGTGGCCTTCCTGATGTTGCTAAGACTACAGCTCCCATCCACGCTGACCCCTGACCATGCTGGTTAGGGCTGATGGGAGTTGTAGGACGGGTGGAGATCCCCATCCCTGATACAGTAACATAGGCTGCAGACTTATTCCAAGTCACACCAATGGTCTACCTGTCAGGAGTTCAGCCTACACTCGAGTAGGACCCTGGCAGAGACACATGCCAGACTGGAATGTTCCCTCCCTCCTGGTTGATCGTTTGGGAGCTTCATAAGCTTTCTTCAGCCTGAACATCACAGCAACCGATGCCAACTGACACCGGCACACTTAGGGATCTGCAGAGTTTGCGCATCTTGCGTGACAGACCTCAGCAACTCAGCATTTTGGCTAATCTACTTTATTTACATACAAACACACACGGAGCACTGCAACATGGCTCCCTTTCTCTCTAGTATCAGACAGCAAAGAGGAAAAGGAACAAAGGACAATTGTCCCACTTCACGGAACACAGTAACATAAACATCCTGTCTCTGTCACTTCCCACTCAGTCAATACACCACCAGGTGATAGACAAAAATCCCATGACTGCAATCATGGAGCAGGAATTCTAACACTACCTAGTTCAGCACTGTCTGCACATTGAGCAGTGGCTCTCCAGAACTTCTGAGTCTTGCCCAACCACACCAAGAGATGCTGGGGACGGAATCTGAGGGCTCTGGCATGCAAACTACCCACTGAGCTACAGCCCTTCCCTACACCATGTTGTAAGTTCATTCTGAGAAGGGACTAACCCTTTACATCTTTCAACCATCACAACCCTGCAACAGGAAGAACAGCCCAGAGGGCAAATGTTCAGGACATCATCTTCTCGATTGTAAAAACGGCAACAACAAGAAGCCTCGTTCTACCGGAAGAAGGGTGTCACACACTTTTGCCTTTTCGAGAATCCTCCCCAAACCAGGCTGTATTGCTCTCCACTCAAAATGCATTTATAGGGATTCCTTGTGATATTACTTTTGCTACATAAACCATGACACTGACACCTGAAGGGGTGTTTGGACTGCATCCAGCATCCAAGGCATCAGTTATGCATTGTTTCTAAAGCCTGAAGATGTTGTACCAAATACATCTAGCACAAAGGAAGAGCTTCCACCAAAACGAACTCCTCTTGGAAAAGAAAGGTTGAAATGTTTTATGGGACTAAACATGTAGCAGTTAAAGACTTCTCTCTCTCTTTTTTTTACAGGCAGAGGAAGGTTTTGTTCTGAAGAACAAAAACAGTCTCATTGTTAAGCAAATTAGTATGTCAGCATTAACGTCCTTACCACTTGCCAAAAATAATGCGAGAATTCTTAAAACATGTCACATGTTTGTATGCTCTGCTTGTTTTATGTCTTGCCTAAAAGCAAAATCCAGGCTCTGAGTAGTGTTATTTAATCATAGGTTCAGTAGCACTTTTAAGTAAAATGTGCACATTCCTTAGATCCCAGAATTCCAAGCTCTTATCATGCCGTGCCTACACTGTTTCCAACTGGATTTCTTTTTTTTACTAGCTGAATATTTTCCCTTAGCATGGAACACGGAACATAGGAAACTGCCTTATACTAAATCAGACCATTGGTGCAACCAGCTCAGTCTTGTTCTAGAGTCTAGACTGACTGGCAACCGACAGGGTTTCAGATTGGGGACAGTCCCAGCCATACCTGAGATACCAGGGGACTGAACCTGGGACCTTCTGCAATGAAGGGGGATGCTATGACCCTTCTCCAAAGCATATCTGTTCTGTGCAAAGGAGCCATGACAAGCAAAGGCACCAGCTCCTTCCCAACAGAACATTCAAAATTTTAGCAATCCTCATGTGTTCCCGCTGTAGCTAGAAAGACTGCTTCCTAAAATAACAACTTGTTTTACAAATGAAGAAAGATCATGAGGCTTACCTTGTGAAAGGCACTGGTTTGCCAAAGCAATCTGTCCAGAGTGCAGGTACAGATTGAGACGAGAAAATATGCTTGTCAAAGATGGAATTGTAATGAAGCAGAAGGCAACGCAAGCCTTAAAAAAAAGGTAAGAAATGTTTTCAAAGACTACTCTGAACATGTCTTGAATCAGAGGTTTGGGGAATCGTACCCTCCAGGTGTTGCTGGATGCCAAATCCCATCACCCCCACTTAAAATGACTAAAGTGTACTCAGAATTAGTGGGAGCATAAGTACAGCCAGCCCCAGCCCCCCCCCCCCCCCCCTAAACCATGGTTTAGTGCTCTGGCCAATACAGACCATAGTTCATGCAGAAAAAATAAGAATGAAGAATTCCTTCAGTTTTCACACCTACCCTGACAAATGCAGCCGTTTTTCTGGAATGATTCCCTTTCATCACTTTTCGCGTTTCCATCGCCAGCTGGTTCACACTCTGTTTTGAAAAGATTATGTTACCTACAGAAGCAACTCTGCAACTCAAACAATTCAAGGATTTCTCCAGCAGAAGTCAATGGAACTAAATAAATAACAAATATTCCTGTTTAACTATTAAGAAATACAGTGGTACCTCAGGTTAAGTACTTAATTTGTTCCGGAGGTCTGTACTTAACCTGAAACTGTTCTTAACCTGAAGCACCACTTTAGCTAATGGGGCCTCCTGCTGCTGCCGCGCCGCCAGAGCACGATTTCTGTTCTGATCTTGAAGCAAAGTTCTTAACCTGAAGCACTATTTCTGGGTTAGCGGAGTCTGTAACCTGAAGCGTATGTAACCTGAAGCGTATGTAACCTGAGGTACCACTGTACAAGCTTCAGGGAAAATGAAAGAGCGTACAGCTATAATGATGTGCAAGGAGGGTTGTGCATACTATGGGCAAAAACAAGACCAAAACCCCACACGAAGATAACCAAAATTTGCCAGAGTTCAAGGGCACATTCCATTCAGGTGGAAACACTTCCAGAGCAAAGCAGGGCCAGTGAGGGAATGTTGCCTGGGGAGAAGAGGTGTGAGCTGGGAAGGGTTACAAGGGTCAGAAAAAATGGCTGCGAGAGTGTGCTTTTGGCCCCCAAAATTGAAGTCCTCCACTCGTGACTTAGGGCCAAGAATGCCACCTTTAAAAATTCAAAACTAGTTGCTGTGCTAGTTTAGTGCCCAGGAGCAATCAGTTTAGACTGAGGAAAAGTATATTTCAAATACTGTTTTTCCTACATGAAAGCAGGAAAGAGGAACACTGAAAATGAAGGAGGCAATTCAGAATATTCCCCACTAATGAGCTATCAGCTCATACGACTTTGTGCTTTTCAATTTGCAGGATGAATTCACCAGCAACATGCCAAATATCAATATAAAACATGATGTACGAATGCAAATTCTCTGCTGTTAAAATGCCAACAAAATTGACCTTGCTCTGTAATGAAATGCAAGGAATGACTGAATGCAGCAGGAAAAAATAGCTCCCGCAGCTCCCGAAGTCCTATTTCAACTTAAGGAAGTATGCTCACATGAATCAGCTGGACGAGAACAGGTTCCAAATTGCAAAACATTGATCTGGCTTCAACATAAAAACTCAGCTGCTGCTCAAAGTCACGGCCAAATGAAACCTGGATTTAAAAGATTCACAAAGTCATTTCTTATACAGGACTCTGGCATCCAGTTACCCATTCTTTCCATCTCATTTGCTGCAGTGCAGCGCTAAGTCTTTCATGCAGTATTTACCAAGCAATGTGGTTCATATCACATCTTTTTTTTCTTTCACTTTGTTTGACAGAACCTTTAGGAACACACAACTCTCTGATGCAATGGGGGCAAAACAGCAGCCCCACTGGATCAGAGCAAGAGGTCTATGTCACTCAGCACGCCTCCCCCGCCCCCCAGTGTAAAGCCAGATGCTGCTGTGAAATTCACAAGCATAATTACAAAGGCAAGCCCTGCTGTGCATCTTCTAGCATCCCGAGGTATACTGCATCTGGCCATAGAAGGTTTAATTTAGGTGTCATAATTAAAAGCTAAGGGCCAAACTACACATTGCATCAGATATACTGCGCTTTCTTTTAAGCACACACACACTGCCAAAGCCAAGAACTAGCAGCCAGTTAAAAGCACAATTAAAATGCAGAATAAAACACTGACCAGCCCAGCAGATACTCACCATTCTCAAAAATCCATTTATCAAAGAGGCTAGCATTCGTTTTTCGTCTTCTAGTGTCAGCGCACTACAAAAAAGCATCAATATTTAAGAAACCCGTCAAAAATAAATTGATGCTACATTATTATTATTCTTCATTTCCTTTCTATACTGCTTTATATTTTTAAGAAAAACCTCCAATCAGTTTATAGCATAAACATGAGAAATGAGCCCTGTTGAATTCAGTGCGGCTTACCCCAGGGTAGGGATGGGGGAGGAATCTGAACAACTCTCATTTCAAAGCAGATTCACCCGAGCTGATCTGGATGGATCATGACCTGGGGAGAATCCCGAGGACCAAACAAAAGAGGCTGGGAGGGGCACTTTTGACTCCCTGGCTTGAGGTTCCCGACCCCTGAACTACAGCATGCCAAAAGATGTCTGTAGAACAGAAAAGTCACACAAGCAATGTTTGGAATGCCCCAGTCCTCAAAATCCTGCTTCACTTGACTTGTAGTCAAGATGGTGTCTTTCTACCTTGCTACCACGTCCCATTTATCACAGGCAAATAGGAAGCTGCTCTATACCATTGGGTTCCTCTAGCTTCGTATGGCCAACGCTAAGTTAGCAATAGCTCTCCAAACTTTCAGACAGGAGGCTTTTCCTATCCCTACCCAGAGATGCCTAGAATGAAACATGGGACCTTTTCCATGCAATGAATGTGTTCTCAATGATTTGCAAACTATGTTTTTACCTCTTTATAAATTTCACTGCATTGTGAACCAGGGAAAGTGGGAATAAATCTCTAGAATCCTAGAATTGTAGAGATGGAAGGGACCACAAGGGCCATCAAGTCCAACCGTCTGCAATGAAGGAATCTTTTGCCCAGTGTGGGGCTCGAGACCACCACCCTAAGATTAAGAGTTTGCCAGCTAAGCTATCCAACATCTACTGTGGGACAAAACTGTTTTGGAAAATAGTTTGAATCCACCCTGTAACAGTGAGCAGCCATTGTTTGCAAATTACCAATTCCAAAATTAATTTAGGATAGGGCCATAGAACACAGCAAGGGTAAACATCTGAACTACAAAAGTAGTGCATCATGATGTGATACACTGGGCGAAAACAATAGCCATAAACTGCTGGGATATTGGCAGGGGGTGGGGGGTAGCAAATTCAGTTTCATATCATTAGCATTTAATTTGGTTACCAAATGGGGAGGTAATAAAACCATACACATTCTGATGAAAACGAACCACGCTCAATTACAATTAAGTAATCCAGTTTAATCCTGGGCATGCTAGTCCCTGGTGTACCATTTTGCAATTCTCCTAGTGCAGACACCAGATGGGAACAGAGTAATTGCTCTGGAATACAAATTCAATTGGAAGGGAAGAGTGAACCTTCACCATGATTAGCTCATTAGGGTTTCGCCATCCAATACAGGCATAACAAGAAACTGATGGATGGTTTGGAAGATGCGTGGAAGGGAGCACTGGGTCCCCAATAAAAATTGCTAATTTAAAAACATGACCGCGAAGCAGCTGTTTAAATGACCTACACAGTGCTTTAGCTTGAGTAGAGCCCAAGCAGGAAAATGGCATTATCTAGTTCAACTTTTTAATCTAAAACACACTTTAACATTTGGGACTGCAATGCAAATGTTACAAGCACCTTACAAGCATCAACAACTCTGTAAGGCAAGTCTGTATTATCACTCCATATAGTAGACAGGGGGACTGAAGCTGGCTACTGTGAAAATAGGGTGCTGGACTAGATTGGTTATTGGCCTGATCCAGTAGGCTCTGTTTTTGCTCTTGTGAGAGAGTGCAGCCTGTCTAAGGCCACCTAGCAAGCTCAGAGGGCCTTCTTGGTAGTGGCACCCACCCTGTGGAACGCCCTCCCATCAGATGTCAAGGAAATAAACAACGATCTGATTTTTAGAAAGCATCTGAAGGCAGCCCTGTTTAGGGAAGTTTTTAATGTTTGATCATATTTTTAATATTCTGTTGGGAGCCGCCCAGAGCGGCTGGTGAAACCGAGCCAGATGGTTGGGTATGAATAATATATGATGATGATGATGATGATGATGCCAGAGGTGACATTCGAACCAGGGACTTCCCAATTTGCAGCACAGGTCACATCCACAGGATACATTTCAAGCATTCTTCTAGGACTGTAACAGTCATGGCTTCCTCTAAAGAATCCTAGGAACTGTAGTTTGTTAAAGGTGGCTCTGTGAGTGGTAGACTACAGTTCCCAAGATTCTTTGGGATAAGTCATTACTCTTACATTTGCTTTAAATGCAGGATTCAGATGTGACCTTTACCTCGGTCACTATTTTTGCAAAGCTTTGCAATGCAGCTCCTTTTGCAAAGGCTGGGCAATCCAGTTGATGCAGGCTCTTACAGATGTTGCAGAATTATTTCAGGAACAAAGCAAGATTTAAGGAAAAAATTGTTTGGCATTTGAATCCAACCAAGTTTCACTCCGAGTAAACCTCTTGAAATTGGTGGGTGCAAGTATGTCTTCTCCATTAATTTCAAGGGATCCACTCTGAGTAGCACTAACAGTAAACACAACCCAGTATTGTTATGAGTGCATTTGCTAGAACTTAGAACTTATTGCCCTGGTAACTGAGACCTGATTAACACCTGTACCAGAAGCAGTGCTTATGAACAATTTCAACGCCTGATAGTCCAGGGCAATTATTTTATTACTCCAGAACTTACTAATGATAGCACTAAAAAGTTAGTCCCATTCCTGAAATTAAGGAGTAGATGACCAAGAAATAGAAATGGACCAAATGGTTGTTACTGTATGCCAAAGAAATAGGCTGCATATTGAGATCCCTTTAGTCCAAAAATCATGTTTTCTGTTTATGGGAACAAGATTTATAGACATGAAAATCATTTGTTTTTTTAATGTGCTTTATTTATTTTAAAAAGTCAATTTCTGCCTTTATTAGATAAAAGCACTAAGGAAGCAAAGATGATGCCAGAAACAATTAAGATTTTGTTCTCAGCGACACCACCGACCTCCTGTATTGATCTCATCACAGTGTTGCACAGCAATTTTGAATCTGGTGGCACTGTAGAGTAGCAGGAAATGCAAGTGTCTTTTGCATCTGCCTTGCCCATAAGTCCCACACGTTTCCAGGTAGGACTGGGAATGTCCTTCAGCTTAGCTTAGCTCAGTAAAAAAAAGTCTCTTCTCTGAAAGCCCACACATTTGCACATTTGCTATGATATGTAAACCAGGATCAGGGCAAATCCTGCAATTGTGACCAAATAATGGAAGGGTAATTAGCATGGCTGACATTTGAATGCAAATCTCTTGACTGGCACTTCTCAGACTAATGCGGCTATCTCTGAAGTTTGCACTTCTTCTAGCTCTAGCATTGTGAAACAGTTCAAAAGTGCATGTGCATATAAGCACAAAAATGCATGTATTCATGAAAATAATTTGCAAAAATCCACCACACTAGGGAATAAATTGCTGGCAAAAACAGGGATACCGTGGGAAATGCACACATAAATGCATGTGGGTTTTTAAGCGGGCCTTTAAATTCTTTTTGCAAAGCTGATGCAGATACGGAGGAAATGTGAACTTAAGATCAGAAGAATGAGAAACTCAGAGAAAGCAAGACCGAGATCCGTAGATCTTGTGAGTAATCTTCCCTCCTTGCCTGGCATTAAAAGGCATCTATCAAAATGCGCCCCTCTCCTGCCCACTGAAGCAGGCAACCAGCTGAGCACAGAGACTGCCCAGGCACCACAAAGAAAGAGAATGCAGAAATGACATTTCTATGTTCTCTTCCTGTAAGTTCTTAGCATCCTTTTGGCACTAAGTATCAGGGGAGCAGCTTTTTGCTGGAAGAAGAGTACAAAGGAGTATCTAACAGGAGAGAGTACGCATTTCAAAATGGCAAAAAAAGCATTTAAATGTGTTCTGTTATTTACTTCCGATATTTGTTTGTTTTTAAAATACTTGTCGGGTATAAGCATACCCATATCAATATTGTATTGTTCACTGGAGTGCTTTTTGTAGAGGCACTTTAACTGACACCTGCATCTCACAAAAGCATGTCATTTTGTTTATCCCTTCTGACACTCTTAACATTTATTCCCTGCCGCCTCTCTCTTGCCCCACCCACAACCCATTTGTTAAGCTGTGAAGTCACCAGCACATCCCAGATCATCTTCTCTTTGTTTTGCATTTAGAACAAAGCAACGTTTTAAGGAGCAAGCAGACCAGTGCTGGTATTTTGTTTTCCTGCACACAGCCCTGAATAAAAGCAGCTCATGGAAAAACACTTCTCCAACCCTGAAGCCTTGGCCTCAGAACTGATCACAACAACAACAACCACCGTTTAAAATGAAATTCATTATAAGGAGACAGCGAAAAAACCTTACTTCACAGAATCGTGCATTGTCTTGCACACATGCAGAAGGGCATTGAGGATGACAGGGTCCTTGGTTGGCTCCAGTTGGTGCCTAAACAACACGTTCGGAAAAACAAGAATGAAAAATATTATTAGCAGTAAGGTTGAAGCTGCGGTCGTTTAACATGGGTTACGCAAAAGCAGATGGGCGGAGGAGGAAGCATATACACTTAAGCCCCATCAGCACTGTGCAATTAAAGCAGTATCACACTACTTTAAACAGCCATGGCTCTCCCCCAAAGAATCCTGGGAACTGTAGTTTGTTAAGGGTACGAAGAGTTGTTAAGGTAAAGGTAAAGGGACCCCTGACCATTAGGTCCAGTCGTGACCGACTCTGGGGTCATGGCGCTCATCTCGCTTTATTGGCCGAGGGAGCCGGCGTACAGCTTCCGGGTCATGTGGCCAGCCTGACTAAGCCGCTTCTGGAGAACCAGAGCAGCACACGGAAACGGCGTTTACCTTCCTGCCGGAGTGGTATCTATTTATCAACTTGCACTCTGACGTGCTTTCAAACTGCTAGGTTGGCAGGAGCAGGGACCGAGCAACGGGAGCTCACCCCTCACGGGGATTCAAACCGCCAACCTTCTGATCGGCAAGTCCTAGGCTCTGCGGTTAAACACACAGCGCCACCCGCATCCCGTTAGAAGTTGTTATAAGACCCCTATTCTACCCCTAGAGTTGTTAGAAGACCCCTATTCTACTCACAGAGCTACAGTTCCCAAAGCGGTTTAACAATCAATCCTTCTTCCCAGGGAACTGTTAGCTCTGCGAGTGGAATAAGGTCTACTAACAACTCTTTGCACCCTTAGCAAACTACAGTTCCCAGGATTCTTTGGGGGGAAGCCACAACTGCTTGTAGTGGTATGATGCTGCTTTAGAATGCACAGTGCAGACAGGGCCTTACTTCTGAGTCAGGGGCGCTGACTTATACAAAAATATTGGGGGGGCCCATACCGGGGTCCTGTGAGGGCCCGCCCTTTGCGGCAGCCGATTGGCTGCCGCCGTGGGCAGTGAATATTAATGAGCTAGGGGGAATCCCCGCTTCTCGCGGGGCTGACGCCAGCCCCGCGAGATTGTTGATGGGTCGAGAGCCCGCAACCCCACCCCCTCTTTACAAAGCATAATATAACTAATAATTTAAAATTTTTAAATAATTTTCTTAAATTATTGGGGGGCGGGGCCCCCCCAAACGAATTTTTGAGGGGGCTCGGGCCCCCTCAGGCCCCATGGAGTCGGCGCCTATGTTCTGAGTTATGTATGAACCAGCTCAGCATCTTGTGCTACTTACGGTTGTGGTGAAGTCATTGCAAAGTGATTCTAACACATACATTTTTATTTGGTGGGGGGGTATGGTGAATATTACTCTTGAAAAAGGCATTTAACAACTCGGAAACAGTTCAGAACAGTGAGCTTCCTTCTCGGGATAAACTGCTAGACCATGCCACAAAAAAGAATGTAAGTGAAATGTTCCCCATGAAAAGCTGAAGTGACAAAAATAATCATGTGGTAATGTCAATCATGTCTTGAAAACTCTCCAAAACTACTTTAAGGACGATGACGTGGGCAACATAACAACCCCCATCCTCTGGGACACAATGAAAGTGGTCACCAGAGGAGCCTGCATAAAGGAGAGGGCATCCTTTAAAAAACAAAACCTCCTCAAAAATTGGTAAATTAGAACAAGACATTACGACCCTCTTATCACACTCATAAACAAACAGGAGCCAAAAAAACTCCTTAAAACTCAAAAAACAAAAAAGAAGGGAAACTGACTCTCTAAAAATCAATAAAACAATGATTAACATCCTATACTCTAAACAATGCTTTTACGAATATGGAGAGAAGAACTCCAGGCTATTAGCAAACAAATGCAGTTGGGGGGGGCACTCAAAACAGACTACACTGTGTCACTAAAAAAAGACGGTAACATAACATCCTCCACCAAAGAAATAACCTCAGAATTTGCTGGATTTTACGCCAATCTATACATCTCCCGCAACCCACCTGCACAGGAAATCAGAAGATTCCTAACAGGGCTAACCATGACAACCTTAACTGCAGAGGAACTAGAATTCATGGACAGCCCTATCACCCCAGAGGAAATAGAGACAGTACTCAAAAACCTGAAACAACACAAAGCCCCAGGCCCAGATGGATATATGGCACTTTGACATTCAGCAACACACAGGAAGTTCTGCATTTCCATCCACTGCCTTCTGATCCCTAGAAGCTGCAGGAACACTTAGCATGGTAATTAGCGGTTCTTTCCATCTACAAGGATTATGCTTTCCTGCTGTGTAAAAGGTCTTGTCATAGAAAATAAGCATTCACTTGAAGTGCTCTTTGATTATAGGGCATTAAAAGCTCTATACTCTATTTACTGCGCAGCAAAGGTGTGACGAATGAACAAAAGAGCGCCTTGCTCTCTCGCACAACTCCTGATCTGGGGGAACAAAAGTTCAATGGAGCCACTGCCATACAAGAGTTTGCCTTAGGACTGGGGTCACCGTGGAGCAGACTTACCTAATGCTGTCCAGATGCTTTCAACCCCCTGATCTTAAAATGGTGGACTTGGACTCACTATGGGATCACAATCTGGGTCTAGTGTGGGTCACCATGGCAGTACAACCACCAAACAAATATACGGTTGTTGTTTTTTCAATGTATACGTTAAAAATACATGTGTGGGCTAAAAGTGGGACCAAACTACTGTTTGGGACTGCAACTAAGGATCTAGGCCAGATAAAAGAAACTACTTCTTCACACTATAGTAGCCTTCCTCAACCTTGTGCCCTCCAGGTGGATAGCTCTGTTGGTTAGAGCATGCGCCTGATAACGCCAAGGTTGCAGGTTTGATCCCCGTAAGGGACAACTGCATATTCCTGCATTTTAGAGGGTTGGACTAAGATGATCCGCAGGGTTCCTTCTGATTCTATGACTTAAGATGCTGTTTGCCTGCCGCCTTCCAAAAAAACCTTCCATGAGTAAAAGGGGAAAGTACACAACCCCAAAGGGGACACGGGTGGCGCTGTGGGTTAAACCACTGAGCCTTGGGCTTGCCGATCAGAAGGTCGGCGGTTCGAATCCCTGTGACGGGGTGAGCTCCCGTTCTTCGGTCCCTGCTCCTGCCAACCTAGCAGTTCGAAAGCACGTCAAAGTGCAAGTAGATAAATAGGTACCGCTCCGGCAGGAAGGTAAACGGCGTTTCCGTGCGCTGCTCTGGTTCGCCAGAAGTGGCTTAGTCATGCTGGCCACATGACCCGGAAGCTGTACACCAGCTACCTCGGCCAATAAAGCGAGATGAGCACCGCAACCCCAGAGTCATTCGCGACTGGACCTAACGGTAAAGGGTCCCTTTACCTTTACCTTTACCTTTACACAACCCCAAGCTGTAGTCAAGATCTGGCCCTAATACATGAACCAAGCCTGAGATCGCAAGACAATCAATAATTAATCTGGAGTGAAAACAAAACAGAAGGATCAAAGGTAATAATAAATTCTGGAAGGTTTTGAAAGGGACAGCTAATCTGAGGAAATTTTATGGAACACAAAAGGTAAATCAAGCAGTAACTGAGAAGGAAAATACAAACAGAAGACCAAGCACACTCAGATCCCACAGGGAGGAAAATTTCACCCCCGGGGCAGGCACACACAGACAGCTGGCACACGGCCCACAAAAAACAACAACACACACAACAGGCCTGAGAGAGCAGAATCAGACAGACTATAAGCACAACTCAAGGAGATTGGCAGGAAATGAGCCTGCATTTCAAGGGGCGAGTTCCATAGTAGCTACCTTGGAATGCCGTCATTTCCTGATGCTGAGTACTAGGATGAAGACAACCTGCTTGGAGGTGTCCTAGTGGCCCCTCAAGAACTTTGTTTTACTTCAGTTCATTCAAGATACTGAATTCCATAACAAAACTGTCCATTCACTAAATTACAGAAGAAGAAAGAGGCAGCAAGGATGACAACAGTTCGATTCAGAGTGACCTTTTTATGCAGGGGAGGCTGCAGAAGAATGAAATGCCCTTGGATGGGTTAATAGCCTTGGCTCTCCTACTCCAGGCTGTCCAGCCCCAGCTGAAAGGAGGGAGGAAATTGGTTTTTTAAAAAAAGACATCCAGCTTCTAAGAAAAAAGGAAACTGGATGAGGTCAACAGGCCCCCTATTGCATAAAAAGCCAGGTCTCAGCGGGAGATCAGTAGAGAACCTGAATGGGGGAGAAGAAGAGAGAATTCAGCCTGCCTTACATGACAGGCACCTCCTAGGAAGAAACACAGACTGCTCTATGAAATCCAGAGTTTGGCCAATAGCTTATAAACAACCATGCAAAAACCTAAGAGACTGATCCTGAGACCCAGTTTTGTTGCTCTTTTGGTTGAGATGTCCAGAATGAACCAACAATATAAAGCTAAAGACAAAGATGACGGAACTGCAAGCCAACATTAAAATTAGGGAAAAGAGTGTTGCAAAGAATAAACTGTCATAACGGGGACAGGGAAGAGAAAATAGAACACAGACTAGAAACCAAGGAAGTCTGCTAGATCAGTTGTTCTTGCTAAAATGTGCTTCTCGTACGGGTGTGGAGGGCACTTCCTGCCAGCACAAGCTAGTACTTTTATTTACAATAATTTATAATGCCAAGCCAATCAAAAGTGCATGTGAGAGTTTTATCATCCATCACTCCTGAACTGACACACTACCGCACGAATCAATGAGATACAACACTGCGCTCTTTATAATGGATTGAGGAAATTAAAACAAAAGCCTCCAGTTAACATTTCTGCAAAGTGTTTTCTCAAGACTCAGTTGTCACCACTTAACAACGTGAACCTGCAGTCTAAATATCACAAGGCGATAAAAAGGAAATTAAAGCCGCTTGAGAAAGAATGCATTCAGCACTGAAAAAGAAACTATTTTGATTTCGTTTTAATTTAAAGAAGTGCTGACTTTTCTGCAGTGGAGCCTGTAAGGCCCAGATGCTCATGTGTTTGCATCCTGCTATCACAGCGGCTGTCAGTGCAGCAGAGAAGCATATGGCAAAGTATCACCTTCAACCTATTCAAGCTGCTGCACAATGAGCGACAAATCTAGCAGCAGAAAGGTTTCATCCTTTCAAAATGAATTACCGTATTTTTCGCTCTATAAGATGCACCAGACCACAAGATGCACCAGACCACAAGATGCACCTAGTTTTTGGAGGAGGAAAACAAGAAAAAAAAATATTCTGAATCTCAGAAGCCAGAACAGCAAGAGGGATCACTGTGCAGTGAAAGCAGCAATCCCTCTTGCTGTTCTGGCTTCTGGGATAGCTGTGCAGCCTGCATTCACTTCCCCTTACTTTTTAGGAGGGAAAAAGTGAGTCTTATAGAGCGAAAAATACGGTAATAGATTAATATGCTTTTTAAAAACCAACTTGAAGAGGCATCACCAATTAACCAGGAAACAGGTTTTGTAAGAATATAAACAAGCGGAATCCACACAGAAATACTGCAATGCACTCTCCCTTCCTAAAAGGAGAGTGCTTGTTCACAGTTCCATCCATCCATCCCTCTTCCTCCCCATTGAGTTGCATTTCCCTTTTCTTTTCCAAATGACAGTCAACATTCCATGGCAAATGCACATGCTCATTCATAACTGGGCAGGGAGTAGGGTCTCCCTTGGGTTTTTTGGTTGGTTTCTATTTTCATACTTCCGAAAACCCTGGGATTCTCCCAAGCATGTTGGATACCTCTCCCGCTTGTTTCTAGGTGGGACCTGTTTTGGCTTCATTTCTGTTGGCGCTCACTGCCAGAGTTTGCTATTGTAAGGAGTGACAAAGCCTCCAAGATGGCAGGCAGCCTCTGAAAAGGATCATTTCCCTCTTCACTTTCACAGACAGAGGAATGTCTCTTCTAAGATGGTTATCAGCTGCAATATATACCCGTACCATCTGAAAACTAGCAATATGGGTTTTCTTCTATTATTTAATCTGTGACACTAATAACCAGAAAATGAATCAAAGCTTTTATTTTAGGAGAACTGGGATCACACCCACACCATACATTTAAAACACATGAAACACACATGGCTTCCCCCAAAGAATCCTGGGAACTGCTAAGGGTGCTAGGAATTGTAGTTCTGTGAGGAGTAGGCCACAGTTCCCAAGAATCTCTGGAGGAAGCCATGTGCCTAAAATATGTGTTAAATATGCTTTATGTATGGCATAACTCTGAAGTGTCTGTATTTAACACACAAGTACATAAAGCTTGGCACACATACGTATTCAAGCCACGGGAAAACAGGAACCACCCTCCATAACTGCCTGAATATCAGCTTTGCGGCAAATGTGCATTCAGACAACAGGGCCTTGCATTTCTGTCTGCCCTTCCAGATCTGTCTGCTCACATTCAAATACACTGCTGCCTTGAATCCAGCATGTCTAACTGCAAAACATACTTTAAAACATAGCAAGACTACCCTAATGCAGTTCGTTTCATAATAAGCTATTTATATAAACATCAATAGGAATTATACTGTATTTAAATGCTCTTTTTAGACTAATCTTTAGTGTCAGCAGAAATACATTTCCAATGCCAAATGGACTGCAGACCAATTCACTCTGTCGCCCTTAACAACCCTTCAATAGATGGTCTAGAGTCTCTAGAGTGCACTTAATCAGAATACTTTATACTTACTTAATAAAAGCTTCCATGATGCACTTACAAACCTCCACTCTCACACTCTCTTTCTGGAACATATCCAAGAATGGTAAGAATTTCTCCTAAAAAGTCAACGGAAATACCACCAAGTTTAGGTACTTACGTCTTGAGCTAGCCTATATTTGCAGAATACCTTGCTTCATCTTGGGGTGCATGCAACTATGGTTGGGAATAAGCGCCCTAGGAGTCCAGGCATGCATGCTAACACTGAGCTACAGCCTCTGCCAGCTACAAAATGGCTGGGGAGCAGTAAGACATTGAGGACAAACAGGCAAGGGACAAGGTGTTGGACAGAAGGAGTCAGAACCATTGTTTAAGGAAGTCATAAACTATTTTGAGAAGCATTTGTGGCTGTGGAGCAAGATAGAAAAGCAAAACAAAGCCAATCTTGGTTTGGGTCTGGCTTTTGCCCATATGTCAGGTTCGTTGGGCTCTCCCAATGACTGCATGGTGAGAATGGGGTGAGCAGATGAGAAGAGTAATTTATAGCTAAGGGTGGGGAGAACAGGAAGATCCAGATCAGCCAAATTCCCATTATTCCAGTTCTGGCACAGCTATCGCTCCTCTGCCTTCTAGCGCCCCTCAAATTCTTCTGGAATGACTGACAAGAGAAGATGGACTGACAATAGAAGATCCTAGTAGCTGTGTGGAAACTTACCAATGAAAAGAGAACGGCGAAGTCGTGGAAATAGGTGATAACCTTCTGAATTATTGACTGGAGCTAAAGAGCAAGAAGCAGGAGAAAAAAGACACACACAGTAAAGAAAGTTCCTGTTTTGTCAAGTGTGGGGAACCTTTGGCTATCCAGACCAGATGTTGAACTACAACTCTATTCAGCCCCAGTAAGTATGGCCAATGGCCAGGGGAGATGGGAATTGTAGGATAGATGGAGAGAGAGAGAGAGAGAGAGAGAGAGAGAGAGAGAGAGAGCAGGCATGGCCAAACTTGGGACTACAACTCCCATCATCCCTAGCTAACAGGACCAGTGGTCAGGGATGATGGGAATTGTAGTGCCAAAACACCTGGAGGGCCAAGTTTGGCCATGCCTGAGATAGATAGATAGATAGATAGATAGATAGATAGATAGATAGATAGATAGATGATAGATATCTGGAGAGCCAAAGGTTCCCCACAACAGCCTCATGCCAACTTTTACCCTTTCATTTAAATCCATGGGACTGTATCCAATGCTACTCAAAGACTCATTGAAATTAACGGATATGATGAACACAGGTTCGTAAGATTCCACTGGGTTTACTCTGAGTATAACTTAGTTGGATACATCCCACTGCTTCTTATTCAGTTTTTTATTAATCATGAACAATAAGCTTTCCTCTTCTTGCTGACATCCTTTAAAACAATTGAGGACCATCAACAGGCCTCCTACCTCTATATTTGCTCTGGGCTCAATTGGCCTTACATGGTTCACAGTTACCTATTAAATCAGATACACACCTTTCATTTACTTGCATCAAACACTAGCCAGAATTCTCAAATAACAGTCCTACACAAAGTTGAGACACTGAAATTAATGAATCTAAGTCAGACATTTCAAGTAACGCCAATGGCTCTCGTCTGAGCAGAACCAGCATTGGATACAACTCTCACTGTACATTTTAGTCTGAACAAAATTCTTTGTTTTCTTTTCTCATGGTTGCATTCTTCATTTACCTGGGGGTAGGCCTCTTCAAATGCCCGATCTGGAGTCATGTGTTTGATGACATCCGCCAAAACTGTATTGACCTCACGCTTCTGAAAAGGGCAAGTTAAATGCCATAAGGGAACAGTAGTGAAATAGTCATGAATTCAGCTTATCAAAACCATACAAAACAAAGACAATTCCATTACCAAGCTAAGCAACTAGAAGCCTACACTGCTAGTCCAAGTATTGGGATGCTTTTGGAATCCAGAGAAATTGTTGTTATTTAAGGTCGATGAGCTAGAATTATTTTGAGCTTTAATCATAATCCATAACACCAACAAAACGCAGGTACATGGAGATAAGAGTTTGTTTGAGGGGACTCTGTGTGTCGCTGCAATGGTCTGCTAAAACCCTGCAGTCTACATCTCCTGTTACTCAGGTATAAAAAGGGAAGGGCTGCGTAAGGTAGCATTACAGCATCATATGAAGTGAGAAACTAGGTGAGCACTTAGCACCACACTTAAGAATTATCTCGGTGTCCAGCAGCATGCTGTCATCATCACAAAGAGGAACTGGGCTACAGCCAAATGGCTAGATCATAAAGATCTAGAGAGAGTGCGCATGAATCTCTGACTCCAACACAAACAAGGGCTCCACTATACGGCACTAAGTAAGAAAAAGATCCCTTTATCATAGAATCATAGAACTGTAGAGTTGGAAGGGACCATGAGGATCATCTAGTCCAACCTTCCATAAAATAAACTTCAACATCTTTTAATTCCAGAAGTTTTATAACACTCTCTTGTTAAATCACAGGAGTCTTAAGGAAGTGAAAGTTAAAACTACAGTCGTACCTCGGAAGTCGAATGCCTTGCAAGTCGAACGTTTTGGCTCCCGAATGCTGAAAACTGGTTTGTGAATGTTCTTTGGAACCCAAACGTCTGATGTGGGTTCCACAGCTCCTGGTTGGCTGCAGGAGTTTCCTGCAGCCAATTGGAAACCACGCCTTGCTTTCTGAACGTTTCGGAAGTTGAATGGACTTCCGGAACAGATTCCGTTCAACTTCCGAGGTACGACTGTACTCTCCTTATACAAGAAAGATATACAAATACTCTAAAAACAAAAACATATACATTCTTAAATCTACACATACCGTGAAGTGCCTACAGGTATATTCCACCCAGATTTCTGCACAGTTGATATAATCCTAAAAATCAATGAATGGACATTATGGTTTCAAAGCAGTATATCATATTGTATTGAGTTTTTAAAGCAAGCTCCACACCCCATCCTAAACACACTACTACAATCAGTCCCCAATGATACAATTTCTCACATTGTATTACAATTTGAATTCCATAGAGTACAATATAATCTAGGATAAGTAAGAAAATACAGCAAAGCAACAATAGCAACAGTCAATACTTATATTTCATAAGCTGCTCCCACCATTCATAGTTCCTGCTTCCACTATTCTTCAGACACACCACAGACGACCCGAATAAAGCTCACAGACTACTGGTGGTCCATAGTTTGGGAGCACCTGGGCCAGGTAATACTCCCACGATGGAACGTGCAGAACTTGCAAAATATTTATTACAACAGTACATGGCTACAGCTGTGCCCAACTCATAACCTACCAACAACCCACCTGTGGGCTCTTTAACTTTGTGATAACCTTCCAGGCTTCATTTAAGATCTGAAGTCGATCTCCTTCTGGAGGGTCAGCTAAGGCCAAGTTTCTCCCCAAAGAACGAAAGAGAAGGTGCTGTGAAAATATGAGAGTGTCCATTCAACCATATCTGTTAGTTCAGGGATGATGAACCCAATGTGATCCTTGCGGACTGGGGATGATGGGAGCCGGAATTCAACAACATCTGGAGGACCACTGGTGCCATCCACACATTAGGGATTTCCATTCAATTTAACCCTGGCACGGCTTGCTATAAAATGATTTTGGGGTGGGGAAGAGAAAGACGTAGGGGAAACCGAGATCATCCCCAGTGCCTTAACTGCAATGGTCCTTTAGTAGGAGAACACAAGCATGGAGACACAACTAAACAACAGTCAGGTGAGGTTATAGGAATCTAAAACTGAAATCCTACTGTTGGATCCAGCCACTTAGTTGAACTTAGTCACAGCTGACTTGTCGCACTGAAATAAATGGGACAAAACTTAGCCTATGAGATTTTTAAAATATTAATTCTGCATCAAAGGCAATTCTTCTGCATCAAAGGCAAAAAGCACACACACCCCAGTTCCTTCTTTTTTTAGATGAAGCATTGTTTTAGATGAAGCATTTTTAGGAGAGGCATTCCTCCTGTTTGAGCAGGAAGTGGAGGTACCGCTTCTAAGATGGCATTTGCCACCTGCAGATTTTATTATCTGCTGTACAATTAATCAGAAACTGTATTTTAGTTGCTCAAGATATGTTTTAATCTACAAACTGACTAAAATAGTACATCTCTTCTGCAAATCAGTTAGCTCCCAAGACAAGAGACAGCCACTGGCATAAGAAAAGGGGTGTTAAACAGGTGTGTGATCCAAACAAGGATTTGCAGCTCTTTGTACTTATGTGACCTCCTTGCACTATAGCCTAGATGAGGGGCAAGGAAATCTGTGCTCCCCTCATCAACCACAACAAATATGGCTAACTTTCAGAAATTATTAGATGATCTGGAGGGCCACAGACTCGGACCTCATGGCAAAACAACACCATTTCCATGATATCTGGCAGAAATTAAGTGTCATACAAAAATATTTATCTATTGCAAAGTTATCCCAGCAACTATAAAGCATGACACTGACATAAGCGGAGAAGGTGCACAGCAATAGGGGAGAGGAGGAACATTACCTTGGGGAAGCCAGATTCGTCACACTCCTTAATCATGCCAATAAAATCCATAGACCTGGCAGCAATAAATTCGGCTCTGAAGGCGGACATGACTGAATTCAACAGCAAGGCGCTAGAAGAAACATCCAGATTAAGACAAGGTATAAAAGAAAAGGAAAAGGACTTTAATTTTATTCTTTACATTAGGGCACACCCAGACTAGCAGGATTGTCACACAAATCAACCAATAATTGCACAAGGAGAATTCACGGCATCCTATGACTGTTATTTCCCTCCCAAGCATAAAAAGCAGTAAAGATTGGGGGGGGGGGAGTAGGGATAAAAACACTTCCACAGTAGATCTCAGCAGAAGTCTTGTTCTGTTGCCTCATTTCCAGATACAGTGGTACCTCAGGTTAAGAACTTAATTCGTTCCGGAGATCCATACTTAACCTGAAACTGTTCTTAACCTGAAGCACCACTTTAGCTAATGGGGCCTCCTGCTGCCGCTGCACCGCCGGAGCACGATTTCTGTTCTCACCCTGAAGCAAAGTTCTTAACCTGAAGCACTATTTCTGGGTTAGCGGAATCTGTAACCTGAAGCGTATGTAACCCGAGGTACCACTGTACTGCCTTCCCTCTTCCGACTTCATGATCCGAGTTGGCTACTTTTTATTTTTTAAAAAAAATCTATGTCACTGTGGCCACAGACACTTCGCTAGTTCCTTTTCAGAGAAAGTTAAAACTGGCTGGCGGGCAGTGTGTCCTGAGTTTCCTGTCCCTTTCCGCTCCTTTTCTTTAAATGAAAAGTGCTTGTATTGGGAGCTTCGTTTGGTTTTTAAGACATTGTATACAAAGCAGCTGGTTGCCATCATGACCTCTGACTCGGGCAACTATCCAGACACAGAGATGGAAGCTGATGAGATACCAGCTAAGGAGCTGAAACGAATTCAAGGCTCTGAGCTGTTTGCTGAAGATCTGGACACTACCATTAGGTACCAGGTAAACATGTTCCTATTCACCTATGCATTTTGCCCTTAACTGGTACTCGTCTTTTGGGTGGGGATGGAACATGGCCTTGTTATGCTATAGCAGGATGAGCCCTTTTCGTTAATATTTTTTATCTTCTGATGCATTTAAGATTCAGTACTGTATGCTTTTTTAAAATAATAATAATGGCCTGTTGTTTTGAGACATCCCCCCCCAGTAAGTGACAAGTGACAAGTGAATGTAACAATTAAATATATAAGCGCCCACTAAAGGAGATCTGAGGAAGATGTTTTTTTGGAACCTTGTGAGCTTCTGCCCATCAGAGTAGGCAGGGCTGGGAAAGACTGACAAATGGAGTAACACAAAGGCACCTTTGTAATGTTCACAAATATTCACAAAAGGCGAATCCTTCAAAAGGTCCCAGCTGAAGGAGGTTGACCACAGACAGAGTTTGCTGGTGTGGGTGTGTAGATTATATCTATATCTATATCTATATCTATATCTATATCTATATATGTAAATTTGTTTATTTGGGTTTTTCAAATTAAAATTTTACAATAACATATCAACAAGGAATCTTCTGGACTTCCCTCCTCCCCTTTGTGGGTCAAATTCCAGTCCTTTTCTCCTGAATATTTTATAATAATCCAAATCTCTTGCATCTCCATTATGTCCAAAATTCACCATTAAATTACAAGTGTTATTCCAATCCCACTAACATTTTTAGCTGTTTACAATGGTTATTAAGATAGATTATAAATTTTCCCCATTCCTTATTAAAATTCTGGTCTTCTTGATTTCTTATTCTTCTGGTCATTTTTGCCATTTCAACATAGTCCATCAACCTGATCTTCCATGGCAGGTTTTTATATAAACACATCCACACTTTTCCCCATGTAGAGGACTTCCCTAACTCTCCCCCCCATAGGACTCAATAGCAGCATTCAGCTACCAGTGGAAAAAGAAAAGGGAATGTTTTGAATAAACTTGTCCTGCTTCCATTGTGGGACAAGGAGCAAGTCTTCCCCCCTCTCCACTGGGCTCCAGAATGAAGCTCCTTCCAGTAGGACTCCTGTAGATGCAAGTAAGGATCAGGGCCCTTAAGAGTTCCCCAAAAAAGCCTTGCAAGCACACTACTTACTTGTTGCCTAGCTTCTTACACCTCTCCATCATTTCCGTCAGCAAAACCTACCAAAGATAAGTTCATGAGAATGAAAAAATAAGCACCCAACCAAAACAGTCATTATGGGAATATAAAAAAACCCCACTCAACCATAACTTTCATTACTGAAACTTCAAATGACGCAGACATATCCAATTGTGACCCTGCAATGGGAAAGTGAAGGGAGGTGCAGTTTGCCAATATTTCCTTTGTGGGAGATTCTGCTTCCAAATCTCTCAGCCATTTGGCTTTTGAACTTGAAGCAAGTAAGCATATTTGCTTCAGGTCAGATCAGATGATAGCACTACCTCTATACGGATGTTACCCTGGACCACTGCCATCTTAGTTAGTGGGCACCATTAGGCCTTTGAATATTGAACAAAATCTCTGAAGAGGGAAACTACATTCAATCTGGCTGACCAGATGAACATACACAGGCTTCTAATAAGCAGCCCAACATGATGAGGGCCCCTGGTTGTGTGGAAGAACCTGAAAGAGTTCAGCTGAACAGGTCCCAGGTCCAGATAGCATCATTTTGTGGTCTGCATTGATGACCCTTTGCTACTTAACAGACTAAAGGAACTCTCTCAAACCTATGACATTTTAATCCAAAGCATGACTCTTAAAGAGTATTTTCCTGATTTTTAGGAGGACAGAGATGAAATCAATTATTTGACTCCACCTATCATTGCTCCAGGGGGACGCGGGTGGCACTGTGGGTTAAACGACAGAGCCTAGGACTTGCCAATCAGAAGGTCGGCGGTTTGAATCCCTGCGACGGGGTGAGCTCCTGCCAACCTAGCAGTTCGAAAGCACGTCAAAGTGCAAGTAGATAAATAGGTACCGCTCTGGCAGGAAGGTTAAAGGCGTTTCCGTGCGCTGCTCTGGTTCACCAGAAGCGGCTTAGTAATGCTGGCCACATGACCTGGAAGCTCCCTCAGCCAAAAAAGCGAGATGAGCGCCGCAACCCCAGAGTCGGTCACGAGGGACCTAATGGTCAGGGGTCCCTTTACCTTTACCTTTATCATTTCTCCATCCTCGTCTATTGTTGCCTCTGGCTCCACCTAGTGTTGATCTCCTTGCCTTCCATCCTCCACCTGCCCCACCATATCAATGGACAGCAGCCACCCACCCTGCTGACATACACCAGTGTCAGGCAGCTTCCCATGTTCCTAAATCACAGCTCTCACTGACTATCCATCCAGAAACTGATTTCATTCTGGCACACATAGTTACCCTACCCCTCTCATTAGCTAAAGGGCATCTGCCTTCCAAAAGACAGAGGACAGAGATTTCCAGTTGTCCGCTCCCATTCAGGGAACATCAAATCGATCACCCCTTGCTATCAGCTTAACAAAAGGATGGTCTCCCAGTAGCCATGGTCCTATTCTTTTGCAGTGGGAAGAAGAAGAAAACAGGTTTCTTTGCAAAGCATCTGATTTAAGGCGGGAGGGAGATGTGGCGAAAAAACAAAGAGGCAAAGTCTAAGTCTGTGAAAGATTTCGTATTTCCACATGGCTGCATTGCTACTGGCTTGTTGTTTTTTAACGTTGGCACATGGCGTAAAAGCTCGCGAGGAATTGAATTCTTGCTTAAGACTGTTTTGAGAAAAGTTATAACCGTTATGCTGATAGGAGTTTAAAAATAAAAGGAAGTGTAATTTGCATGACCAAGGTGAGAAAATAGTGTGAAGAACAACACTGGCAAGATCAAAAAGTAGGATAACAAGTTTCCTTGGTTTCTGCCAGAGAACATGCTGAGCTGTAAAAAAAAAAAATCAACACAAATGATGCATTATGACTACTGGTTTAGTAGAGGTTCTGTGTTAAGATTATTAAGATGATATCCTGCACTGACTGGCAGCAGCTCTACAGGATTTCAGATTGGGAACATTCCCAGCCCTACGTGGAGATGCCAGGACCTTCTGAATGCAGATGCTCTACCACTGAGCCAGGGCCCTTCCACTAATAAGTACGCCGTTGTAAGATTGTTGGTTTATTTCTGTAGGTGCTTATGTTCCAATCCTGAGCACACTACTTTCCGCTGAAGTCAATGAGATTAAGGTCACATCCATACCATATATTTAAAGTATAATTCTGCCACTTTTATCAGTTGTGGCTTCCCTCAAAAGAATCCTGGGCGCTGTAGTCTGTTAAGGGTTTTCACCTCACAGAGCTACAATTCCCAGCACCCTTAATAAACTACAGTTCCCAGGATTGTCCGTGACCGTATAAGAGGGTTGGTTTTTTTACCTGCATGATGTGGATGTAACCTTTGTCCAAATCCTCTTTTAACGCTGGTAGGCAAGCAGGGGAAAGGAGAGTCTATAAATATATAACACCCTCCAAGCTGGATGCCAATTTTGTGTGGAAAACTAGAGAGTTTATATTAATTTCTATATTTAACTGATGTTTACTGCATCCTTAATGTTTGCTGACTGGGGTATTATTATTATTACAGTATTATTATAATATTTCTTTTGCATTCATGTGTGTTTGCATGTGTCCATTTTTCTTTGTCAAATTTGAAAATTTGGCACAGGAAGGATTGGTCAAACATTCTTCAGTTCAACAGTATATGGTCTGTCTTTGCTAAATTATCAGTAACTAGATCATCCAGGTCAGGCCACTGATTTGTGGGAACAGAAACTATTTTGCAGAGCAGCAGCCTCAAATTCTAGAAATGCATCAGAAATTTAGAAGCTACAAATTTTCCATCAACATTTATAAGCCTTGTTGCCAAAGCTGGCACTTATCTTGCACTCATGTGCGGAACTATCACATTCAGCCTCCAGGTGCTTTGAAATGATTCTTCAAAGACCTCTCACTTTAAAAACAATTCTACAAAATCATGTGTCCCTTAAGCCACATTTCAATTTTACATTTAGTGGCTCTTTCTAATTAACAACAGCATTAACAAAGCTTTGCCTGCACATTCATGGGTGGTAGACGGTAGCTAGCTTTAAGAATAGAACAAGCCAGATCAATACGTATTATTCAAAGCACTAGAACTCTACTTGCTAATGGTGCCACCTCTGTAACCTGAAAACTTCACTGATTTAGTTCCACTTTCTTGGACTGACACGGAAGAAGCAACAGATTCAGATATCAGAGCGTTTTCCATTTATACAAAGTTCAAATGCTGTACTAGGCCTCTGTTCTGGTTAAACGTTAAAATCTTTCCACAGTCATAGAGAGATCTTTACCTCTGCAGCCCGGTAAGAGATGCACTGTAGAATCCAATCTATTGCAGGAGAATAAAGGGTTAGATATAATGGGATCTCTACACACTGCACCACCAACTGATTCTGAACTGTATCCCCATGGATCTGTTAAAAATATAAAAGATAAATCATGATGGGGGTAGGAAAAAATAATAGTGTGCATTCATTAAGGAGTCAAAACATTCAACACTGACTTCAAGGAAAATTGTAGAACCCCAGGATTGCATCCAATGATGGGATTGTTTTAACAGAAATTGCTTTCACTTGTGCATGTTGGGACACCTGATTTTTACTTAGACACACACACCCACACACCCCTGCCACTGAAGGAGCGTCTCCACCCCCAACATTCAGCTCGGACACTGAGGTCCAGCTCCGAGGGTTTTCTGGCGGTTCCCTCACTGCGAGAAGTGATGTTACAGGGAACCAGGCAGAGGGCCTTCTCAGTAGTGGCACCTGCCCTGTGGAACGCCCTCCCACCAGATGTCAAAGAGAAGAACAACTACCACACTTTTAGAAGACATCTGAAGGCAGCCCTGTTTAGGGAAGTTTTTAATGTTTGATATTTTATCGGGTTTTTAATATTCTGTTGGGAGCCGCCCAGAGTGGCTGGGGCAACCCAGCCAATGGGCAGGGTAGAAATAAATAAATAAAGAAGAGGAGGAGGAGGAGGAGGAGGAGGAAGAAGAAGCTGCTGCTACAGCCACCTGCACCATAACCCATTCTATCCCAGAGGCATCCTACAACCTTCAGTAACAGTGTTTGGGGTGGCTTAAGTGGAAGGGAAGGGAATTAGTGAAAATTAGCAAAAATGCTTTCTGAATGGGAAATATCCCAAATCCAAACAGCTATCAGAACTCCCCACACAACACTAGATTACTTGCTCCTCAATCCCCTACCCAGCTGCTTTCACCAAATTACACCCACCTGTCCCACACCTGATGTCCTATGTGATAACAGGCGTGGGCAGGTAACGATGCTGCCACAAAGGAACTACTGGGAGATGAAAATGCATTTCCCGATTGTTCCTTCATACGCAGCGTTCTTGAAGAGGCTCAGAGAATCCTTTTCAAGTTGTCGACTGATGTCATGTGACTGATGTCATGTGACTAACAAGAGGGCAACCCTGTCCGTCCATTAAAGTTGGGACACAGTAGGGGAGGGGAAGCAAGGTTCCAGCTTGCAAGCCGTATCCTGTTCACATCTGGGCTAACTGAGCAAACGCACACGAAAAACACTCCCAATGTTTACAGAATCTCTTACTTACTTGCTTAAAAGTCAGGAGGAAGTCAAAAAAGTTCTTGTTGAGGTTCTCTTTCAGATGAGGAGCTACTTCCATCCCAACCTACATTCAAAGAGCCACATAAATTAAGCCTAGTCTTTGTCTCTTCCACTGCAACACAATCATGTATATTCATATACCTGTTGCAATATTTTGGGGGGGGGATCCACTTAAAAATGGCACACACGGAAAATTAGATGAGTATTCAGACAAGGAAGTAATCATATGGTGCAAGGTGAGTGCACTGTAAGAAAGCAGAAGAATGCAATATATAGCCAGTGTAATATTTCCTAGAAATAGGAAGTTGGCTATTTCCTAGTCTACAGAAAACTGCAACAAAACTGGTTGGTCTGGAGACATTCTGCTGAGTCTGCCAGATTATCTAAGATCAACCCTCTAAGGTCCTCTCTAGTCTGTCAATAAGAGATACTAGGTCGATTGGTATTATGGACAGGGCCTTTTCAGTGGTGACCCCATATCAATGGACTATTCTCCCCCAGGAAGAATGAATGGCCCCATCACTAGTGATTTAAAAAGGACTCACAATACCTTTTTATTTCAAACCTGCTTTTTCTTAATTATTGTATCTTAATGAAATTTTAATGCTCAATTTAAGGGATATAATGTGCACTTTAAACATTATAATTGTTCAGTTATTTTGCATGCTACCTTATGAGGGTTCAGTTAATTGTTCAGTTATTTTGCATGCTACCTTATGAGGGTGTTTTATATATATATTTTAAGAACTAAAGCAAACAAATGACACAAACTAGTCAAATCACCTTTTCTGGGAACCAACAAAACCGCATTTTAAAGAAGAAAATCTTACTCTGCAGAGATACGCCCTAGCATAGACAGCAACCAAAGGATCTCCTATTCCTCGGATCATGGAGGTCAGCCGTGGGAGACATTCAGAAATTCCTCTGTAAGGATGATTTGAGAAAGTAGGGGGGGGGTTATGGATTAGCTTCACACTCAGGTACCATTTCACTTCTTGGCAACTTAAAAGGCTGCAATTTATTTGACTCGTGATTTCAGCTGGCCAAGGATAACATCAAATACTCAGCAAAAGGGGACAGTAAAATATTACTGATGAGTTTATCCAAAGGCCACTGTAGAAAACAAAAATACAAAGCCCAAGACTAAAATGTAATAATACGGATTGGCAAACCGTTTTTGAAATGGAGATAGCTTAGAACAGCAGCTTGTGTTATGGCTTGGGCATCCTGTGTTGAAAGGGCAGTGAGGGGGAGACAGAGTCAGAAATCCCACCAGACATGCCCAGGGCCAACATCCGACATAGTCTTCATATCCCAGGCATCCTTTTTCTACTTTTAATTAAAAAGACACCACCAGTGTTCAATCAAGTCATTGGTAGGAGCTAGAAAAATCCCTGGGCATAATTAATTTCCATATCCCCCTACATTTATCAAATATTCATTTATCAAATATTATTAGCCTTACGTTTTGGAAAGAAATTTGTTGCACTTCAGTATTGCTGCTTCCACATAACTGGAATAAAGTGTCAAGGGGGAAAAGTTCAAAACAGTAAAGTCATTGGGATTATCTAAGGCACAGAAACCCTGTGTAAAACTAAACCATGGTTTAACATAACATAGGCAAACTTCAGAGAGCTTTGAACTGCCCTTTCCTCCTCTACTGTGATGGACAGAGAAGAACAAAGATTCTGCTTTCACTTTTTATGAACTTCAGTTTAGTGTTGCGTTGCCTCTGAACTATAAACAGTGATTCGTCTTAATTATAGCTTGCTTTGACAAATCAGCTTCTTAAAACGATGGTTTGAAGTTAACTTGTTTCAATCAATCATAGTTAAATTTGGCCACAGGTTCAGGTGACACATTATCTATTATCTAGGGAAATAATGTCTTAGGAGCTACAGTACAACTAACATCTGATGTTTCTTTCATTGACTGCAGACCTATATTCATTCTCTTGGATTAATAAACTTTAAAAAGAATTTTTTGCAGTATTATGAGCCAAGGAAATTCTAAATAACCTATACCTGCCACACTGATATTGCTACCTTGGTTCTCTCAGCCGGACTACAATGCCATATGCTGGTCATAAAGGTAAAGGGACCCCTGACCATTAGGTCCAGTCGTGGCCGACTCTGGGGTTGTGGCACTCATCTCGCTTTATTGGCCGAGGGAGCCGGCATGCAGCTTCCAGCTTATATGGCCAGCATGACTAAGCCGCTTCTGGCGAACCAGAGCAGCGCACGGAAACGCTGTTTACCTTCCCGCCAGAGCGGTACCTATTTAACTACTTGCACTCTGACATGCTTTCGAACTGCTAGGTGGGGAGAGCAGGGACCGAGCAACAGGAGCTCACCCCGTCACGGGGATTCGAACCGCCGACCTTCTTATCGACAAGCCCTAGGCTCTGTGGTTTAACCCACAGTGCCACCCACGTCCCTATGCTAGTCATAGAATCACAGAATTGTATAGTTGTATAGCCATTTAGTCCAACCCCACTGCAGTGCAGGAATCCTGCCCACAGCCATCCCTGGGTGGGCTCGAACCACCAACCTTCTGGTTAACAGCCAGATGCACTAGCCCACTGTGCCACCAGCCCCTCTTGGGGGAGTTAGCTAGGCAGAGACTGGAAGCTGTTAACGCCATACCCCAGTCTGAGACCTTCCCTCACAATAAAGTGTTTTACGGCTCTGTGAAGTCAGCTATTGACTTGGGGATATTTTAGAGTGGATCTAGTCCCAGTAGTGCGGCCAGAGCATCTAGAGACCCATCTGATTCAGCTTACCTGGGGGCTGGGTTAAGGAGACAGGTGCAGGTGTTCCAAAGGTGCTAGCTCACTTATAGTGAGCTAGCATCAGAAAGGGAATTGCACCACTTGAGATGGGTGGCAGCTCTGCCACTGCCAAACCCCATTCTTCACCCCCCATCCTTCTCTTTCACCCCAATACACCCATCTCTCCTCATCTTTTTTTGCCTGCTACATTAGCAGTTGCAGTGCTGATGGTTTCTCCACCACCCACTGAAACCATTGCCTCCTACACTTCCCTGCCTCTGTGCCCAAGAAGACCCTTCTCAGACCAATGCATTCTGGGTATGGATGTCTGCAGAGGGCATGCGCCACTGCCATGGCTGAGAGAGGATGACCTTGGGCCAGTCACTCTGTGAGCTTTGTGGCTGAGGAAGGATTTGAAGCCAGGTCTCCTCAGTTTAGCCCAACTCTCTAACCACTACTTCAAATCAGCTCCCAGGGCCATACCCAATGCTATTCCTACTCGAGAGTAGACCTGCTGAAATGAATAGGCATGATTCCCCTAGCCCTGCTAATTTCATTGGATCTAGTCTGAGTAGAATTTAAATTGGCTCAGTCTTTTTGACTTACTTTTACTTCAAAATAAAGAGTAAAAATTGCACACAACGGCTTAAGAAAGTCACTGATAATAATCATATCATTCTCGTGGGATAAAGAGCTCGCTATTTCGTATGTAAGTTATATGTGACACGTAAATTTTAAACTTGCTTTCTTGTTGAAAAGATAACCAGCGCATTTTTTTAAAAAAGTAAGCCTTAGCCATGGGCAAAATCTAGTCTCCATTTCAACACTCAACTGTGAACTCTGTTGGCACCCTGGACAATACCTAAAAGGGGTCTTTTGATACTCCTTTTCTTTTTTTCCATGTGAAGAAACCTAAGGCAACACTATGATTTATTTTTTAAAGAAATTCAAGCATAAACCAGATAACGTTTTCATCATCTTAAAGTCTCCTTCAGAAAAGGATACAATCTGGGAATGAGCTCTCGAATGGAAGCAATCTTGAAGAACCAGTTTAAACAGGTTTCTTTGGCAGTATCAACCACACTTTCAGGAGTAAAATTATCTGATAAAACAAGACAAAAAGAAGATTAAAAACTAAGAACCTGCTTCCTTATTACGTTTCTGAATAAAATTAGCAGTGATTTAATTCACATAGTTCGGGGGCGGGGGGAATGGCACTCAAGAGTACTGATTAGAAAAATCACCCACAAGAAGAGCCCTGTTGGAACCGAGGGAAGGCCTATTTTTGGTCTTTAAGGGCCAAAAGCAGGCTATGAATGCAACAATCTGGACAACTGTCTGCCACATAGAGTTGGGCAGCAGTGGAGAACCTCTGTGGTCAATGAGCTGCATTAGACCTGGTACAGATCCCAAATTGACCCACCAGGCCTCTCCCCACAAACCACGGCCACCTGCCACACACCTGACGTCACATGTGCAGATGTGGCTACAAAGGAACATCCAGGCGTTTGCCTTGAGGGAGAGCCCCACTGGTGCTGGGAGTGTGCTTTTAAAGCGGCTTGCTTTAATCTCCAGTCAAGCTCCGTTTTGAAAAAAGCCATTAGAATCCAAGTCACCTCCTGCAAACAGAGCATTTTCCTCTTGCAAACAGACTTCGAAAGGGCTCCCTGTGATCAGCTTCCAGCACCAGTCAGCTGATTCAAAATTCTCTTCAGCTGAACTAGGGGTTCAACTTCTTTTTTAATTAACCAAGAACAACATTTATTTACGTGTACCAAACAGAAACACCAACAAAGCAGCATAAACACAAGATGATAATTCCTCAGACGTTTGAATTGTTCATTATTATTTTTCAAAACTGTTGCATACTGGGCCAGAAATACTCCTCTGCTGTCCTGTATGAAAAATAAGACGGCTCAATTCTGCAAAAAAAAGATAGCGACTGGTCTAAAGTCACCCAGTGAGCTTTGTGGATGAATGAGCCCAGGTCTCCCATGCCCTATAAGTCCTTTAAAAACAAGAGGTGGGGTGTGTGTGTGTGTTTAGGATCTAGTCCATTGTACAATAGGTGACATTTGTATTTGCTGCTCCACCCACTACTGCCTCTGACCCTGCCAACCCCTGGCATTCGGCCCCCAATAAGGCATGCGGCCCTTGGCCCCCAAAAGGTTCCCCAATCCTGAGGTACAAGCAAGAAGTACGATATGTCATGCCCCTAGTTACCTACCTGGGAATAAAGGCCCCTGAATAAGATGGGATTTAACTCTGAGCAAACATTATAACTGGGGCAACTACCATTCCTGCCTTTGCCGCATTCACAATGTTTATTCACATTTTCTCCACAGAGATTGTTTAAAAATGCAGGCAGGGGGAAAGTGGGCCTTGGAAGCTAACAGGCTTTACGGGCCTGAAGCATGTTAGGTCATCAGTGTACAAAAATTTGCAGAGACTTAACTGCTCCAAGCCTTACTTTGCTGCCCACGAATCCAAGATAAAACCAATATGACACTGCAGAAGGAACAGTTACGTAACAGTCAATATTTAGAATTTGCTGTCTGCTTAAATTTTTGCCTTGCTGAACTTGGGGAATTAGGACTTTATATGCCAGACAGGGCTCTCTCGCAGTATAGTAAGAATTTCAAGTCTGGGGTTTTCAGCGCCGGACATTATTGTTATCCTACAGATATATTTACCTGTTTTTATACAATCCTAAAAATACTCGGAGCGGGAAGAAAATTAAATAATACAGCAGCCAATCGGAACCAAGTGAAAACAGAGTAAAACTAGAGCATCGGTTACTGTGCAGATCAATCCTAATCCTTGATCTGCCACGTTGCAGGGGGATAAGATACTGTGACGTTTTCTCTCGGCTACTGTGAAGGTTCCCATCGTATCCACAAAATGCATGGACAAAAGTTATTGCCAGTGGTATCCCTGCCAACAGCAGCCAACATAAATCTCTGTAACGGGTTTTTTTGGGGGGGGGAGTGGCTGGGATAGGAGGGGATAGTTGGGCACAATCTAGGCCTCTCTGTTGTACCATGAAAACCAGTCGTTCTGCTTGTTAGCAATGTCACTTCAACAACATAGACGGAGCCCAGAGAGAAAAGAAATCCTTGGGACAAAAGCAGTGTATAATATGAGAAAGAAATAGAGAGGTTTTGTCTTTCTTACATCAGGCCTTGTACATAGCAGGGATAGATATATAAAATTAAAGATACAGCAGGAAAGAGCCCATCACAGCACATGCTACCTCAGCAGGCATCATGCTGCTGTACCTGGTTGCTAAGCAACACCTCCAGCCATTTCTCCCTTCTCAGTTAACTTACTTGAACGCTAGCAGTTAACTCTTAGCTTACACATGGAATGATCTCTGCTGCGGCACTTCCAATGCTACTGTGCTGCCGCTTCAGCAGCAGCAGTGTGAACAGAGCAAGAACTCCACTACTCTACTCAGTCCTGCTGCGCTGATCTAGGAGTTAAGATTGAAGCCTTAGACTGGGAAGACCTAGGTTTAAATCACCGCTTCACCAGAAACTCACTGGGAGACCTTGGGACAATTCCTTATTCTTCTCTCTCTTGGCCTAGCCTGCCTTGCAATGTTGTTTTAAGGATAAACCGATCCCTTATGCTATTTCAAAAGCAATATTTCGTTAACTATTCAGACTGGGATCCACTATTAGGAACATCAGTTATTAGTTCAGGAGAGAAATTGCAAAGATACCATCACTAAGAATATAGGAAGCCAAAGACCTTTCATCTAATTCACCATCCTGCTGTTCAAAGTGCTCAGCACAAAGTCTCTGGTAAGCCCAAAAGCAGGACAAGCTCCCTAAGTTGATGAATATCACCACATCTTGTGGAAATAAGTTCCATAGTCTTAAGCACAGATAAAGGCTGCAGCTTCGTCAAAGGCATGGGTTTGAATTCCACCGCTGAGAGTAAATTGAGCGGCAGCTGTGCTCAAGTTGTCTATGGAGCTGGATTTAGGCTCCAGGCATTTCAAATTCCACAGCTACCAAGATATGTTTTATCTTGGTAGGGTGCTCAAGCAGTCTAAGGTGCTGGATTCTGGCTCCAGTCTCTTTGGCAGCATGGGTCCAAATCCTACCACAGCCAGTATGCTTAGTGGGCGGACTGCGGTGAAATGCCTGCTTAGAACGAAAGAAGTGCCACGTTCCATTCACGACACCTCCAGCTGGGATGAGAGAGACCCCAGCCTCCAACCCTGGAGCCACTACAGTTTCAAATTGGATTGGCGACCGCGTGTTGAGATTCCTGCATTGGAGGGGGTTGGACTGGATGACCCCCTGGGTCCCTTCCAACTCCACAATTCTATGATTCATTGCCAAGTTGGCATAGTCAATACTGATCAAGATGGACCAATGGTAAAGATCAGCGCACATTTTGCATGGGGAAAGTCCCAGATTTGATTCCTGGCATCTCCCAGTTACGATACTTTATTAAAGTTCTATACCGGCTTCCCTCCTGGGCAAGAAACAACAAAACATGTAGCAGAGCTGGAAGCAGGGGAAGAACCACGTGAAGATCTGGATAGCCACTGCCAATCCAAAAGGACAATACTGGGAGAGAGGGGTAAACAGCTTGGCCTTGCATAAAGCCAGCTCCCTATGCAACAGCAAGACACACCGCCAGTCTTTTCACATTCTGGTTGACCCATTTTTGGGGCATCAGGTGCCTTGGATGGAGGAGCTCCTTTCGAGAAGGTGCTTTTGCTGACACACCTTTCGCTAACAAATGAGCAAATCGGGCCTCATCCAATGGAGGCAAAGTGGGTCAGAGTGATTTGATATGGGGCGGCGGGGGATGTCTGCGTTCCGAGCACCTTTCCGCCACAGAACACAGCAGAAGCGGCAGAAGTTCCCGTTCAACTGAACTGGAGCAGGGACTGCCGCTTATTATTCTGCTGCTGTGCTGTTCTCTCCTCAAAAACGCAGAGCCTGTGCAGAAACTCAAGGGGGTGGAGAGGGAGAGAGAGAGACTGCAATTCTCTCCCATTTGGCAACAGCCCACCCCTAAGCGCTTGAGGACTTTTACGTAACGAAGCACGATGGGGACCCGGAGTCCTTAAGTTCAAGCATGCCCTAACTGCCAAGGCGGTTAAGGACAAGACAGTGAGCAGCAGCTGTTGGGAGAGACGGCGTAAGAAACAGACTTGGATTAGGAATGTAAAGACAAGATTTAAAACCAGCTTCTTGCAAAAGAGGTACAGAAAATGGCACACACGCACCAGAATCAACCTTATCCACAAAATATAACAACGTATTATATGCACTGATTTCGAAGCCAGGCTAGCCTCATTGGCATGGCCATAAAGCACCGGTTTCATTATCAGAGACAAAGTGTGTCCCTTCGAAACCTCTGCAATGATCCCCTCTCCCTTCCCTGCTTAGGTACATCTGGGTAAGCACAGTCTTCAGCTGCAGCCTCGGTTTCCTGCAGGCAGGGGGGCTCCGGTGCTAAATCAGAAGTTTTTTCCTTTTATTGGAATGGAAAGAATGAGAACAAAATACCAATGAGCATGTTCTTGCTTTGCACACAGCTGCTCAAAGGCACAGAGGCTCCGCACAGGAAATTGCGCCTGTTTACACACACAGTGCCAGAGTCTCTCATGCCAGCGTGATCTCTGTAAGGATTTCAAGGCTCCTGTGTTTTTATTATTCTTACTGTTTGCTCGTCTTTTTTATACAGACTTTGGGTGGAGGACGAGCTAGCCTCAAAAAAAGGGGGCATACCAAATGAAACAGGAACATGCATTGCATCATGTGTGTGTGTGTGTGTGTGTGTGTGTGTCTGTACACACACACACACACACACACACACACACACACACTTACATGCATCTAAAAGAAAGAAAAGGCAGCTGCATTATAGCAAATCATTCCACTGGTCCACCTCTTGAAGGTCTCACACGGGAGTCTTTTTCAGCCGTACCAGGAAGGGGTTGAATCTGGGACAAAGTATTTGATCTACAACCTAGATATGGCCCTCCTCTCAAGACACACACATACCATAGGAGATCAGAGACATCCACTACTTGTACAAGCATACATGTGTGCAAATGGGCTTTGCAGGGGGTTAAACTAGATGGCCCTCAGGGTCCCTTTCGACTCTACAATTCTATGAAACACACCTCTCATGCACAGACAACCTCCTGCACGCACGCACCAGTACAGAATAAAAACAAACAAAACCAGTATAAGTTACATTGAAAGTAAGCAGACCCTAAAAGCCAATTCACTTCTTCCCCTCAACATTAAGCATGATCACCAAAGGATTACTCAGATAAAATATCAGCTGCTGCAGGAGGAGCTAACATTCAAATGTCTGGGCAAAATGGCTTCAACCTGGCACCAAAAAGGTGTCACTGTCAGTGCCAGGAAAGGCACTCTGGAGAAAGAATTTCACAGACGGGGCCAATACTGAAAAGACATGTTCTGTTGTTTTATTCAACGTAAACCCGCTGGAATTAGTGGATATGACCAATTCCAATGGGTCTACTCTACTCTGAGTAAAATTTAGCTGGGCACAACCCTAAATCTGCACGTATGTAGCACAGCAATAGTGTTACCTGGTAAGGAGCTGCGATTATCAGTGCACATGGAAAAGATTCTTTCATACACCAGCTTTCCTGCAAGGATTTAAAAAAAGCTATTCATTCTTATGCATTTTAAGATACAAATTTAATGAACATAAACAGTAATATAATGGGTTGAGATTTACGGGCTAGAGAGAATACATCTAGTCTTCAACAAGACTTCTATTCTAAATCCAGATTGCAAATCACATTAAAAGCAAAATTTGGATGGAGAATTTTGAGAGGCCATTTGCACACAGCTCTAGTTTTCAACTTGCCAAATGCAACTGTTTCCTGTTACATTATACTGTCATCTAGTGAAGCCAAGTAGACAACTTTAGTACTTCCTTTTGCACTTAAAACACCACTTCAAAGAAATGATTTGCCTCCCATTTTCACTGAACGGGACGTGGAAAGGAACAATTATTTTTCTCTGTATGTTTAGCAAAACTGACTGTAGGAAAACCTCTAAGCTGTTTACAAAACTGGAGATTCCCCCTCCCCTGATGTAGACCCACAAATGTCACCCAGAATGGAGATAAACTCAGAGAAGGCAGGGCTCTCTCCTAGCCCTTACGGGAGATGCTGGGGACTGAACTGGAGACCTTTTGCATGCAAGGCAAGTGTTCTGTCCCTGAGCTACAAGCCCAATGTATTCCTGTAGACGAATGTGGGGTTTAATCCACTGGGAGCAGTCAAGTGCAACATTCCTTGTAATGCTAGAGGAGACATGTGAGGGAATGTTTGGTTTAGCCAGTCAAAACTTCCTGTTTCTCCTGGTTGGAGCATCCTTCCTTTGCATGTGATAGAAGGTGGGCGTGATCTAACCTGCCCAGGTAACAAAAGGACGAGTCACGCAGCACACCTCTCTCTTTTTCACTTCCTTCTTTGTTTGACCAGCTTTTAGCTAGAACTGCTCTGCTAGCTCTCAGCTAGCAGAAGCACTGGAATTATTCCCCCATATGGGGTAGATCCACATGTACATATTTGTAACTAAGTCTGCCTTCAGGGATCCAACTGTGAACTGATGTAAGTAAACTTCTTTTCCTGACTTTGAATAAGATTGTGGCATCTTTATTCTTTTAAGAGGGATTAAAGGGAACTTACCAGGAACGTACAATTCAATCTGAAGACAGATTGAACTGTATAATAGTGAGACGCTTACACAAGCCTGCAACCAGCTATCTGCTGTGCATGTAGAAAGGGGAACGTAAACTCTGCTTAGTAAAGGAACTTGCTAGCACAAGTTAGGAAGGATATTAATAAACAATATATCCTCTTGTGCCACCCTGAACATTCCCACAACGAAGACTGTACAAAGGACAGAAAGAGAGCCCTTATTCCTGGGGGGGAAATCTCTAAAATATTATCCACTTATGTTAATGTGCCGTTCCCAATGGCAGAGGCCCAATTGCAGTCTGAACTCCATGTCAGCTCAGATTCAATGGTGTTAAGCACAGCTCAGCCTCAGTTGCCAAGGATGGTATTCTTGTGACGGGGGAAGCGGCACATGAACAGCTCTGCTTCCATATCAGGGTATGATCGGTGTCAGGTACCCAAGGCTGCAGCCAGGCAGTACAGAAAATAGGCTCAAGACATCTGAAGATGTTGTGCTAACGCTACTTTTGGCTTGGATCCACAAAAACTATGATGAGAGGTTCCAAGGCTGATCATGTTGCTCAGGTCACGTTTGTTGAGTCCAGGAAAGAACATCTGGTACTCTCTTTTATCTAACTGAACAAAGACATTTCACGGAGGTGAGCAAGTTTCAGTCGGTCAAGACCTTTGAAAGGGAAACATCCAGTGTTCATTGGGGAGGGGCAGAAAAACCCACCACAAAATGCATTTCAAAGAAGATGATGCCACAAACAAGACAGGTCCTTGAAGCTTCGATGCAGCAGAAGGGCCAAATTATTTCATAGGCAACCTTCCAGGAGCCACAAACCAGTGCAAGATTTTTGTTGTCTTCCAAGTTTGCACTTACAAATTTCAATCTGAAAAAGGAGAGACGTTTGAGATGTCTGCACTTACCAAATGTGTCAAGTATGTCTGTTATTAAGACGAATTTGCTTGGATAAAACTGAATCACCGTTGTGTCTGAAAGTAGTTTAGAACACTAAGGAGGGAAAAGAGAAAGAAGAGATGACTAAGTTCACGTAGTAAAGAAAATATCTACACTAGGAAATAATTTTGAAGTGCCAAAAAAGGGATTCAAAACAGCATGTGACTAAGGGAGAGGCTACAGCACAGCGATACATGGTCTTGTATGCAGAAGTTACCAGGTTCAATCCCTGGAAAGGCCTATACTTTAGCTCTAGAAGAGGCGCTGCCAGTCAGAGTAGACTCTCATGAGGTGGCCAAAGTATTGGAGCCTCAGCTTCAGATCTGTCCTTCCAGTGAGCACTCAGGGCTGATTTCCTTCAGAATAGAGAGGTTTGATCTTCTTGCAGTCCATGGGATTCTCAAGAGTCTCCTCCAGCACCATAATTCAAAAGCATCAATTCTTCGGCAATCAGTCTTATTTATGGTCCAGCTCTCACTTCCATACATCACTACTGGGAAAACCATGGCTTTAACTATGCGGACCTTTGTTGGCAAGGTGATGTCTCTGCATTTTAAGATGATGCTTTTTAAGATGCTTAGGCAGAGGAGGGGAGAGTAAAAGAGGCAAACAACCAGCAGACAGGTGGAAGAGAGCCTGGCAGGTCAGCTGGTAGCCACCCAGAGGCTGGCATCACAAATTAGCATCGTTGTGCATCTGCTGAGGCTCATTCACCAGCAGGGCACCCAGTGCCAGCCCCTGCTGCTGCTCCTTCCTGTGGCTGCTTATTCGCCTGCCTTCACCAAGGGGGTGAGCAAGAGCCTCCGTTCGTTTTTGCCTTCTCCAGCATACATTTAAAAAGCACATGATTTCCCCCCAAAGAACCCTGGGGACTGTAGTTTACCTCTCACAGAGTTATGATTCCCAGCACTCTTGACAAAATGCAGTTCCCAGGATTCTTTCGGAGTAGGCACGCATCAAAAATGCATGGTGTATATGCAGGCCTAAGTTTGGATGGCTCTGTGAACTGGGGCCCACGAGGGAGAACAAGCAAATGGCCAGTGGTACAACAGAGGTGGATTTAGGGCCGGCGCCATTAGGGCACCTTCTCAAAGCCTGTAAGTGCTTCGAAAGCGGCGTGGGGGCTTTGACAGGGTCCTAGAGTCCTCCTACTTCCTTCCCAAAGCTGGGCAAGCACTTTCTAGACTTTGGGAAGGAGGGAGGAGGGCTCAAGGACCCTGCCAGAGCCTCACACCTCCTTCCCAAAGCTATATTACCAAGGTCCGCCCCAGGGTAACACCATCAAGAAAGAGGTGGGTCTGGCTCAGAGTGAGGGGCATCTTGATCAAGGGCAAAGGGTCAGTGCTGTTCCCAGGCGTCCTTTCGGAGCCCAACAGAGTTAACAGCACCTTAAACATGCAATTTTCGCTATGCTTTAACCCCAATCATTATGATGTGCAGAACACGCACAACATGTAATGCTAACCTGTATGACTATTTTTAGCGCTTTCACTTTTTGATCCGAGGCCCAAGCATCCTTCAAAGATTGATTGAGTTCTTCAATCCGGTTTGTATAGTCTTGCTGAGTCAAGTTTAACAGCTCCTTTTGTGACCCCTGGGGAAAAAAAGAAGGAAGCAGTGTGCAAAACAAGTGAATTTATAAACGTATGAAAAACAAGGAAAGCTTCTTTTTTTCCAAGAGCTTCCTCCTCTCCCTTTGGCTTCTGCAGAGCTGCCAAGTGGTAGATTACATAACAAAACTATCATTGAAATTCAAGGGCAGCTGGATGTGTTTGGCTCTCCTTTGAAGCAGGCCAGCAGCATCCTCTGCAGTCAAAGAGCACCACTGGGTTGCATGATTTACCCTCCGGCAGAATCTCTTGATATTTATATCGCTACAAATTGCAGGATCAATGCATCAAATGCTCTGCTTCTCAGGAAGCCGGTGTACTTTGGGAAGTAGGGTGTGGGAAGACTGATGTTATTACGCTTTCTTTCTTTCTGTTTTAAAAAACTAGAAATCAAGCACTGGGCTACCGGAGGGCTTTGCTGCTGCTCTTGTTTTGGATAAATATTGTTAAAATCATGAAATGTGACCTGGAAATAAAGTGAACCAACAGAATCAAAGGGCTTTGGAGGAGGGGTCTTAAGGCAGGCATAGGCAAACTCGGCCCTCCAGATGTTTTGGGACTACAACTCCAATCATCCCTAGCTAACAGGAGCAGTGGTCAGGGATGATGGGAACTGTAGTCTCAAAACATGTCCACGGAGGCGCAGGTCAATTCTGTGTCCAGGGCAGCTGTTTATCAGCTCCATCTAGTACGCAGGCTGAGACCCTACCTGCCCACGGACTGTCTCACCAGAGTACTGCATGCTCTAGTTATCTCTTGCCTGGACTACTGCAATGCGCTCTACGTGGGGCTACCTTTGAAGGTGACCCGGAAACTACAACTAATCCAAAATGCGGCAGCTAGACTGGTGACTGGGGGCGGCTGCCGAGACCATATAACACCATTCTTGAAAGACCTACACTGGCTCCCAGTACGTTTCCAAGCACAATTCAAAGTGTTGGTGCTGACCTTTAAAGCCCTAAACAGCCTCAGTCCAGTATACCTGAAGGAGTGTCTCCATCCCCATCGTTCTGCCCGGACACTGAGGTCCAGTGCCGAGGGCATTCTGGCGGCTCCCTCGCTGCACGAAGCTAAGTTACAGGGAACCAGGCAGAGGGCCTTCTCGGTAGTGGCACCCGCCCTGTGGAATGCCCTCCCACCAGATGTCAAAGAGAAAAACAACTACCAGACTTTTAGAAGACATCTGAAGGCAGCCCTGTTTAGGGTAGCTTTTAATGTTTAATAGGTTACTGTATTTTAGTGTTCTGTTGGAAGCTGCAGGGTATAAATAAAAAATTATTATTATTATTATTATTATTATTATTATTATTATTTATTATTATATCTCAGCAACCAATTTTTAGATTACCATCTTTCATGTATTTTGCCCTTGTTTTTTTCCAGTCTGAAAACTGCTGCTGGCTTTATTGCTGTTTTTTTTCTCATTAGTCTATTTTGTTCCGTCTTGCGAGCTACCCTGAATATTTTATTTAAAAAGCAGGGTGGTGGGGTATAAATGTAGGGAAATGAAAGTGCTCGCTCACCTCTTCGAGATCATCCAGCTCTTCCAGCCTTGTCCGCACCTTCTCAGAAACTGCTGATCCAGGAGTTGTTGCTTTTCCTGAAGGGAATCACATACTGGAATGCTTTAAACTGCAACAGAGCTCAGTCGGCAAAGCATGAGACTCTTAATCTCAGGGTCGTGGGTTGGAGCCCCACATTGCACAATAGATTCCTGCGTTGCAGGGGGTTTGGACTAGATGACCCTTGTAGTCCCTTCCAACTCTACAAGCCTGTGACCCTACGAAACCATTTCCAAACAAACCACTGAATAAATTTGGGAAGGAGGGATTCGTAGCTAATTTGGGGCTGATGTACAGGCCGTGACGGTTTTAGGTGCATCCCATATGTGCACAATTCTGAACAGAGCCAACCACAGATGTGAACCAAAAGGTCACAAAAACAGGCAGAACAGGGCGGAGTGGGAGAGGAACAAGGAAGAACGAGGCAGCCTTGCTCAGGCCCCACCAACGCACATGGGGCTCTGGAACATAACCCCCGTGCAAATCAGTCGCTACCTGTAAATAACAGGTAAAAGTAAAGGGACCCCTGACCATTAGGTCCAGTGGTGACCGACTCTGGGGTTGCGACGCTCATCTCGCTTTACTGGCCAAGGGAGCCGGCGTGCAGCTTCCGGGTCATGTGGCCAGAATGACTAAGCCGCTTCTGGCAAACCAGAGCAGCGCACGGAAACGCCATTTACCTTCCCGCCAGAGCGGTACCTATTTATCTACTTGCACTTTGACGTGCTTTTGAACTGCTAGGTTGGCAGGAGCAGGGACCGAGCAACGGGAGCTCACCCCGTCGCGGGGATTCGAACCGCCAGCCTTCTGATCGGCAAGTCCTAGGTTCAATGGTTTAACCCACAGCGCCACTACATAATGCCTAAATCAGTGCTTCTCAAGCTATCTGATGTGATGGACTGGCAATTTTCTGCCCCCAAATACCAGGGACCATACCATGCTTGGTCCTTAGGCATCCTACCCAACCTGGACTGTGGTGGAGTTGCTAGGGTCCTACAGTTGATTGCTCATGGACTGGTACCAGTCCACAGACCACCACTTGGAGCAGCACTAACCTAAATTACGTCTTTTAACGGGACGATGGCTATTGAAACTTCATGTTTCACAGTTAGATTATTGAGATATTTTGCACCTAATTTCCAGCTTTTCTCGTAACCATGCGCTGTGGAATATTTATGTGGCAATTTCAATATTTCTATAAGCAAGTAGGAAAATAGAAAACAATTCTGTGACATGTTTAAAACATTTTCCCCCCTTCCACAGAGCTACATATTAAAGTGACCACGTACCTTTTTCAGATCCCATACACAAGTTCTGCAATGAAACAAAACATGCGTTTTCAAAAGCAATAATTCCCAACAGCTGACAGGTGTAGTGGTATAACAAAAACAATGTGAACCATGATAGGTTGTAATTAAAAGTTGTTAAGAGTTCTTAAGAGTAGGATGCTAAACTTTTATTTTAAATATTCAGGGATTAAGAGGGATGTTGTGTTTAACATCCCGCCCGAGGAACAGTTCTGAGACTCTCAAGCTCAGGCAACAGATTGTTTCAGATGTAAAAGTGTGGTTTTACGGCAACCATGATAAAAGACAGGGCATATGGAAAGAAGACTTTTGTCAGGGCAAAAGGTAAATATGGATGAGCTCTCGGTCATGTCTGTTCCTTTTAATGGGTCTGCTCTCTATATGACTATCACTGGATACAACCCTATGTTCAGTAGTGCTGCTTTAGGATGCAATCCCAAACCCACTTACTGCCCAACTGAATCCAATGGGGCTTCCTTCTGAGTAGGTATGGTTACCCTGCTATTTCCATGCCCATTCTACCCTCCCATGCACTCATTTTTAAGTGCCTTTAGGAATAAATATGCACAACAATTCAGAAGGATGCTATGCTGTTCTCTCAATGGCTTAAAAATGAACATTACAAACATCTGCTATGCTAAAACAAAATTTATTGTATGTGCTTGCACACCCAAAAAGACTGGACCTACTTTCCTACTTTGTTGATATTATTATCATTAGTTGTTGTTGTTGCATTTATATCCCACCTTTCCTCTTGAAAAATAACCAAACGTTCACTCACAATGGAAAGCTTTTCGTTTGTTGTGTACCGAGCAAGGATGTCAGCCCGTTTGCTCGACCAAGGCTCAAAGTCACTGCCGACAGCCAAGGAATCATCTTTATCCCGCTTCTTTCTGGCACTATCCTGCAGAGGAGAGAGAAGCGATGCACAGAATACTCCACGTAAATGAGACGTTTGGCCTCTAGTATGTTGTTGTAAAGGCATATTTCATCATTTAAAAATACTGATAAATCTCACCCATATTTTTCAGGGCAAGGGTGGCATTCACTTTACAGACACGCCCATGCTGGGCAGGGCCAGAGGCAAATGTGGGTAGAGCAAGGGACGCAAATTCTATCTTTGTGCAGTAGGCTGGCTCTTAAACACACCTGCACAGCCCTCTCTGTCCTTTAGGCAAGCATCAGACATTATCCCAGCTCAAGCACACACATTCCAGCCAGGCAAATACACTCAGGATGTGGAGCAGGGCCAGTAAATGGGTGTGGCCTGGGAAGAGTTCCAAGGGCCAGATGGAGAGACCCAGAGGGCCACGTTTGGGCCCTGTGTCAGGGACTGGACTGAAGAGGAGGAGTGGTGGAGGTCGCCCCCCCCCCCCTTTTGCCTGTAGCTTCCAGGAAAGAGGAAGGCAGTCTCAAATTACAGCAGGTCTTTGATATAGGCCATAACATCATGTTGGAAGATTGGGAAAGGTTATGGAAAATTGATTTAAAATTCACAGATTGTTCTTTGTTGAAAGAAAAACTATATGAAAATGATGTATAGATGGTATATAACACCAGAACAGTTAGGAAGAATGTATAAAACCGGTTCAAATCTGTGTTGGAAATGTAAGGAAAAAGAAGGGACTTTTTATCGTATCTGGTAGGATTGTAGTAAAATTAAAAAAAATTGGAAAATGATATATGAGTTGAAGAAAATGTTCCAATTAACATTTGTAAAAAAGCCAGAAGCTTTCTTGTTAGGGATTGTAGGAAAAGACCTGCCAAGGAAATTAAAAAACATTTTCATGTACGCAACAATGGAGGCAAGAGTCTTAATAGCACAAGAATGGAAGAATGAGGAAATCCCAACTAAAGAACTATGGCAAGAGAAACTTATGGATTATGCGGAATTGGCAAAACTGACACATAAATTATGTCACAAGGATAACTGTGACTTTAAAGAAGAATGGGAACCTTTAACGAAGTACTTAAAGAAACAACAAAATGAACTGGACTCCTTGGCAGGTTTTGAATAAACATTCACAAACACTTTATTGGTAATATACCAATAGACAAATTGAGGATTTTTATAACATGCAGAGAATAATATGTGCTGAGAAACCAGAGAGAGGAGCTGAGAGAAGTCGGGAGGGTGGGGGTGGGGTTCTTTTTAGGGGAGGGGGGGAATGAGGATTATGCATTTTTGGTAAACTGTTATGCTGAAATTCCTAATAAATACTTTTAAAAAAAGAAATACAACAGGGCTTTGAGGAAGATAACAGCTCAGAGACAGGAGAACAGCAGAGTTATGCAGTGTTAGGAGGAGGAGGAGACAGAGCAGCTAGCTAACACGTCAATGGACAGCATAACCGAACCTCCTTCTCCCAAATTGCGACATTCGTTAAAGGTACAAGAACAAAAGGCACACCCACAGTTGGCCACAGGCAGACGCCGTAGAAGCAGGTGTTGTTGTTAGAAACGAAGAGAGGAGGAGCTCAGTGCGAGCAACTCCATCATGGAGGAATGGTTGGATTTCTTTGTCTTTCACCATGATGACTGAATAAATCATAAGAACTTTCTTGTTTCCTCCCTGATTCTCGGTGCCATCAGGGGGGAGGGAGAGGATTCCTCCAGCCTAACACCCAGGGTCAGAGGTTTCCCACCCCTGAACACGGATAACTAATGATACACATCCTAGCAATGCCTGCAGAAACATAGTCTATTATTTGTGCATCTGCTACTAGCAAAATATTTCTTAAGCCACCCTTCAGGACATGAGAACCGGCATAAGGCAGTATGTAACGGTGAAACAGCCAGATGAACCTTCCTGCCTACCAAGAGCACTGAAAGCACCTCTCTTGGTGGTGGCCAAGGCCTGCTTTGAGCCACCAGATGGCAAGAAGAACGAGGACATTCTCAGACATTTCCACCTCACATTATGAAACAACCTTCTCCCAGCAGTATGCTTTTTTGCTGGCAATTAAATATACTTTTGTTCGCTCAAGCATTTACTAAATTCTTAATTTCTTTTTCTGCTCAGTGATTCTCTGTCTGTTTCTAATTGTTTCCTGAATGCATTTAATGTTGTGATGTACATCGCCTGGTTCAGGAGCAGTACTGCGCATATATATATATATGTTTGCAACTAAATATGAAATAAAAAAGACACTATCAGTTAAACAAATATGCATATCTACTAAGGTGGACAGTAGAATCTGATCTAAAGTGGAGCATTAAAAAAATGCAACTTAAATAAAAAGTATACTGTTTCATAAAAATGAACAAAAACCTTTTTAAAACAAACAATGATGGAGGAACATGAAATAGATTCTGTAAGGTCAGGGCCACCACCAAAAAAGCCCAAGGCCTGGTTCAGAGCAAAGGAAGCTGTCTCATACTGTGTCAGGCCACTGGTTTATCTAGCCCAGAGTGGCTGGGGAAACCCAGCCAGATGGGCGGGGTATAAATATATTATTATTATTATTATTATTATTATTATTATTATTATTATTATTA
>JAXCMG010000036.1:3618885-3683084 GCA_034642415.1 Podarcis siculus | reverse complement strand
GCCAGGAACTGAACCTGGAACCTTCTGTACCCAAGGCAGATGCTCTACCTCTGAGCTATGGCCCTTCCTCAATCCATCATCATTCCATTACAGGCCACAGAGCAGAACTGCAGGCAGGCAGGCAGGCAGGCAGGCTCACAAGGATCTAGTCAATGCGACAAGAATGTTACCGTAGTTGCAGTCAGCAGGGGATCTGCAGTTGCAGCAAACAATGACAAAGGATCAGTGCCGTCCAACACACTGCTCAGGGGATCCATCATTGAACTGGAAGAGGAGGAGGAAGTAGAGGAAGTGCTTCCTTTGCGGCCTAATTTCTTTGTCTTTGATTCCATTACCTGAGGAATACATAATAATAGTCAGAAGGAGCGCCAGATACTAACAAGCCTATTCTTTGCACATTTACTCAGCCTTGCTTATTTTAATAAGGCTTACTCCAAGATAAGTGTGCATACAAATGCAGCCGTAAACGGCTATCTTGCACCAAGGCTGTGCGACTGTACAACTGTCTACTCAGAAGCAAGTTCCACTGCGTTCAATAGGACTTACACCCAGGTATGTGCATACAGAACTGCAGGCCGAAGCTGCAATCCTCTAAACTGAGTTTTGAATGCCTAAGTCCATTGCTTTAGGTAGGGGTAGTCAATGTGATGAACTACTGATGTTAGTTACTACAATTCCCATCATCCCTGACCTTTCTCCATGTTGGCAAGGACTAACGGGAGTTGTTATCCAGAGGGTACCATGTTGCCCAACCCCAATTTAGGAATACAATGGTGAAGAAATGAACTAGTTCTAGGCACAGTCTAACTGTGCACAAGATTAAGGAAGTAAATCGAGGCTCTAGCTGTATTAATAAAATCCACATCTTACAACTAGAAAACTGAAAATTCTAACATCAGTGTAAACTGCACAAATGGTGCACAGTTCCCCTTTTCCCAAAGGCTTCCTTAAAGAAGCAAGGCTTCTTCCATCAAGAGCTAGAAGGTACATAGAGATGGGCCCATTCCAGAGCATCAGCATAAGAACCAAGAAGGGTCTGTTCATTAGTTTGTCCCCGGTCTTCTGGACCAACATGGCTACACAGGACTGTTGAAAGGTTGCAAAGGAAACCTACTGTAATGGGTTTGAGTGGATGGTAGTCTCCAAAATCCACATACACGGTTTCCAGTCTGCATGATTCCAATTCACGTACGTAGTTTCTTGATCTAGCATGCCTGAAGGAGAAAAGCATAAAGAACTGAGAGAACTGAGATTTGGAAGCACACGCTGAGCATTCACGTGCAACGGTTTTTGGAGAAGAAAATCACAAGCAAATGTGATATCTCTAAAAAAAAATGCACCTAGACATTCCATTGTTGTGCCCATAAACCAGGTTTAAGGTGCCATTTAGCCCCTGGCTTTCATATCTCAGTTTATAACACTGACCTAACTCCATCATTCTGTGCAAAAAAGGAGGAGGACATGTCACTCAGCTATGGTACCCACTGCTGGTAGCTCCGGAGAGCCAGTGTGGTGTAGTGGTTAAGAGCGGTAGTCTCGTAATCTGGGAAACCGGGTTCGCGTCTCCGCTCCTCCACATGCAGCTGCTGGGTGACCTTGGGCCAGTCACACTTCTTTGAAGTCTCTCAGCCCCACTCACCTCACAGAGTGTTTGTTGTGAGGGAGGAAGGGAAAGGAGATTGTTAGCCGCTTTGAGACTCCTTAAAGGGAGTGAAAGGCGGGATATCAAATCCAAACTCTTCTTCTTCTTCTTCTTCTCCCTATGGAAGCATTTCGGAGGAGGATCAAAGTTTGTGTGTTGTGTTTACAAGCCACATTTTTCCACAAGAAGATGCTCAGAGCAGCACATGGCATAGGCAGTGAGAATCAAACTAACATGACATGATAGAGACCTCCAGATACTCCCATCTGAATGGGTGCAAGTTACAGGGGGGCAGATTTCAGCTGAACATCAGGATAAACTTATTGACGAGAGTAGCAGCTTGAAAGTGGAATAAATGACCCGTGGGGCGGTGAGCTCTCCCTCACTGGGGGTCTTCAGGCAAAGGCTGGACAGCCATCTATTAGACCTGCATTTCCGGCACTGAACAGATCCCACCGGCCAGATCCAGTTCCCCACTCCTGTTTTATAAAGTCATTTGTGCTTGTGTGCCACTGACAGTCCTTTCTATTGCTTAGTTTCCATTTCTAAAAGAATACTTCCTTTTGTCTGTCATCTTTTACCCTTTTCTCATCATTCGAAGGCATCAAACAGAGGAACTGCCAGTGCTTCAATCAAACAAAAGAAGCTGCAAAGATTCCTTCTATTGTTGTCTTTATCAACTGTGAAATCCATCACATTACAAATATGCTGCTTATTTTTAGCTGGCATAAACTTCAGGTGAAAAAAACCAGGGGAAATAACCTGCCAGTCATGTCCTGCAAATCAACTGCATTTTCACAACTCTTCTAAGCCGAGACAAGCATTCGACAAAGACTCAGCCACCAACCGACTGTGCAACTTTGAAGGCCAATTGAATGAGACAACCCAGCAGTGCTACTGAAAGGAACGGCTTTACAACCTAATGAGACATTGTAAGAGGAGGAGAAAAAGAACCCAGTGAAGGATGCTCATGCCTGTCTCCCTACATTTCTTAATCTCCAGTTTCCTGCCTGCCCTATGCATAAATATTCACTTGAATGCACTATTCTCAATGTTTCCCCCACACTTCTGCTACTTTGCTGGCCCCTTGAGCTTATTAGCATTTGTAAGGACTTTCACAATTAAAACAGCACAGAGTTTGGGTGAGGGAAAGAGAGAGAGAGAGTTCCCTTCACCCTTTCACAGAAACAGCATTTTTGCTGGACCTCAGAAGAATCTAAAGCAGCAGCAGAAAGCAAATGCACACAGCCGAAACTTTAAATGCTGGTTTCTATTGCAAATTGCAACCTGGACCTTAGAAAATTGTGCCTGTTTGAGACAGTAACATGACAATGTTAGTACCTGGGACAAGAAACAGAAGACCACTTCTAGCGCAGCTTTTTGCACTCACTGGCTGGCTTTTAAAAGGTATCCTATGAAAGCACAGACATCTTATGCAGGGACTAATTTTTACCAGGTGAACAGTAAAATGAAGAGAATCCTAGCCTTGGGTCATCCTGTGCACCAATCCCAGTTTCACACACACAAAAACATCTACTCTAGCAAACACCTACATGGTATCTTGAAAAGCTGATGTAGCCAGGAGGCTGAGCTATGAATCAGGAAGTCCTCAGTTTGAGCCTTCCATGTACCATGAACTCACCAGAAAACCTAAGCCAAGTGACTCCCACTTAACCTCAGTCCCAACATCAACATCTGGAATGGGATGGGGACGGGGCATGTAATAGTACAGTCGTACCTTGGGAAGTCAAACCAAATCCGTTTCGGAAGTCCCTCTGACTTCCAAAATGTTTGGAAACCAAAGCGCGGCTTCTGACTGACTGCAGGGAGCTCCTGCAGCCAATCAGAAGCCCCATCAGATGTTCGGCTTCCAAAAATAGTTCGCAAACCGAAACAGTCACATCCAGGTTTGCAGCGTTCAGAAGCCGAAACATTCGAGAACTAAGCTGTTCAAAAACCAAGGTACGACTGGATTGATTTAGCTTACTTGATTGTTGTTAAGATTACAACTAGATAATGAAGTGCTTTGAAAAGTTACAAAGAATTATTACTATGTGTTACTATTATTATTGGATTGTAATTGTGCTCGTGCAATGCCTTTCACTGATGCACCTGAACTTGCCCTCCCTCTGATCCCTTCCCCTACATCCCTGCCCCCCCCTCAAAACTGTTCTGGAGGGTTGGCAGGCTCCCCAGAGCAAATCTGAGAGACGCACAGGAGGAGGGGAGAGAAGGGAAGCCTTGTTCCACAAGCGCAATGATTTAATTGGGCTCAACTCTAAATCTTTATTTTAAAAGCCAGTCAGCAAGTGGTAAATGTTACACTTTTGAAAGCGATTACCACTCAGCGATTGCCAAAGAGCCAGAATGGTTCAGCCTGCAAGCAAATTCTTCTGGTCTCATGATACATCACCAGTTTTGACAGCGGCTAAAGGGCAAAAAATTAAAAGTGTACAAAATGCTGGGGTAGGAAGAGAAGTTTGAACCTCCTCCCTTGGCCCAGCAGTCAGGTGAGGATAAAAATAGCCCTCTCCCCACCTACTCATCTGATGTCCAAGGAAAGGAAGTTGTGTGGCTGTGCAAGAACATGGACTGAATGCCCTCACTGGCAGCCTGCAGGCCTCAGAGGGTTGGCCAAGAGTGAGTGAAGCTGTTGTGCCAAAAAAAAGTTAGCCACTCCTGCTGGATAGCATGTTGGAACAGAGTTCAAATCCCAATTCAGCTATAACATAGTCCAGGGGCAGGGAAAATGTGGCCTTCCATATGTTGATGGACTCGGCTCTCATCAACTCCAGTCAACATGGCCAAAGAACCAGGAGGATGGTAGTTGTAGTCCAGGAACACCTGGAGGTTCCCCATCCCTTATAGAGACCCAACAAGTAGCCCCACGTTGGGCAAAAGAAGAAGAAGAGTTTGGATTTGATATCCCACTTTATCACTACCTGAAGGAGTCTCAAAGCGGCTAACATTCTCCTTTCCCTTCCTCCCCCACAACAAACACTCTGTGAGATGAGTGGGGCTGAGAGACTTCAGAGAAGTGTGACTGGCCCAAGGTCACCCAGCAGCTGCATGTGGAGGAGCGAGGACACGAACCCGGTTCCCCAGATTACGAGTCCACCACTCTTAACCACTACACCACACTGACTCCTGCACTGCTGGGGGTTGGACTAGGTGGCCCTTTCCAATTCTACAATTCCATGATTCTATGAAGAGTCAAATTTTTCTTAAATCTCCAAACTCTATATTTAAAACCTGGAATATTGTCTCACTGGGAACTTGCAAGGGAAATTTAATTAAAGCCTTTAACAGGCAGAAAACATCCACATTTGCTTTGCAATTCAAAGACAGCCTATTCATCAAGCCAAGCACCATCCTTCTACATTCAACACAACTTATCTATAAACATAAGTCAAATGTATGCAGTTGTGTGAACAGCAGGGCCCATGTAATTCCAGTCAAGAGGCACAAGGGAGTGGTCATCTTGAAGTTATCTGAATTTCAAAGACCTCAACTTTATTTTATATATGGTACTCTTACCACTGTGCTCTCCTGCAATAATTAAAAAAGGGCCAGAAGAATCGGCGCAGTGGATTGCTAATACAAATCAACAGCGACACCAACTGGATGCCAAAGGGAAGTGGACTGGAGAAAAATATACTGTATATTGAAATTGCACATATATTCCAAAGTAGATAAACAACTAACATGAGGAATGCACAGATCTCTAACACAAGAACGAGAAAGCTGTAGCCCTCCAGATGTTGTTGGATTACAACACACAACAGTTTCCACATCTTTGCCTTGAAGTATTCAATTAACTAATAAAAAAATGTTACACTGTGTAGTGCCTCCCTGCCCTCCTTCCCACACTTCTAAAATAAGTGTACTCTCAGTTCTTTCTGAGGTGGTAAAACTGCTCACTTTAGACAGGGCTTTAGCCTAGCCTTCTTCCTGACATGCTAGATTTCAATGTGCAGGGAATGTACGGCATATTGTCCATGATTCAGTATCATGGACATACTTTGCAAGTATGCCTGCGCTAACCTCTGTTTCCAGTTAGAACCCACATCTTGTTTCAAATGTGCAGTGTTTCTGTTGTTGCAATAGAAAACACTTCTCTTTTTGTCGGCAGTCACTACATGCAATGTTACGAAATAAAGAAAGTTAAGTGAAAATCAGAGGCATCTGTGTACAGAGAAAAACAAAGAAACACAGGAAGCTTGCCTTATACTAGATCAGACTACATGACCATCTAACCCCAGAGATGAGGAGCCTGTGGCCTACCAGATTTTATTGTACTACAAATCCCATCATAATTGACCACCCCCTATCTATGCTGGCTGAAGTTGATGGGAATAGGACATGAACATCTTCTGGAGGGCTACAGGTTCCCCAGCCTTGATCTAGTCCAGTATTTTGACTGGATTTCAGGCAGAAATCTTTTCCATCATCTGACACCAGATCCTTGTAATCTGGAGATACCAGGGCCCAAACCTGGGGTCTTCAGCATGCAGACCCCACCGCTGAATGAAGAGGCCAAAACTGTACGTTTTGGTATCTCATTACCACTGGATCCTATTTTGGATTTTCTCTGTTTTTTAATGGCATTTTTATCAGGGCATTTTATCCTCACAAATAATGGGTTAGGCTGACTGAGGATTTGAAACTGGGTTTTCCCCAGCCTTAGTCCAATACACTAACCAATCACTACACCAGGATGCCTCTTTATGTATCACCTAAGCACACATCCCAAATGAGGCTAACATAATGTAGCCAATGAAGAGGACTACAGACCAACGAAATATATATTGCAATAAATGTTGATTTATTTCAAGATACCAAGACCCACTTTGCTGTTGAAGCCTCTTTGTGCTTTAAACACTTATTTCCCCAAATACATGGCCCTTCACACCCAAGAGACGCACCCGTTAGATTTCTGCCTGTCTCACCATGGCTAAGGATTTCCAGAATGGCACCTGATATTTTATTTGTCACTACATTTACAACTCACATTTCCTCCAAGGAGCTCAATACGGCATGCATGGGTTCTGCCCGCTCCCCATTTTAACTTCACAACAACCCTGCGAGGTAGGTTAGGATGAAAAACAATGAATGGCCTAAGGGCACCCAGTGAGCTTCACAGCTGAGTGAGGGTTTTAATCCATGCCTCTCAGGTCCTAGTCTGATATTCTCGCCACAATGGCTTAAAATAAATTTATATTGCGGCATAAGGGATCACAGCAAAGCGGTTGCTGAAAGGCAGTGAGCTGCAAACGTGCCATCAGTAATAACTTTAAAAAATAAAACTAAAACTTAAACAGCTAAGCACCACATAGCCTATTAGAGCCTGGTGTGCCATATCTGCCTGCCATGAAAGATAATAATAAATACCAGACACCTCACAAAAAGAACCCACCCCGCCCCAAACATGTCAGCAAAGCCTTGCAAGACAAAAAGGGAATTAAAGCGGGAAGCTGCCCGTCGCAAGCCGCCGTCTCCTCCTCCCAGCTTCTCTCTCCAAGACTATCTGCAAGAGAAGCTCCTCCGTCCTTACCAGGGGAAGGCAGCCATCTTGTCTCCCGTCACCTGACTCGCCCCCCCCCCGCCCGCTGCCTCTCAGGCCTCACGGCGCTTCCTCTGCGGAAGCGCAGGCGGCCATGATTGAAAAGGGCAAGTGCCAGGACAGCCACCAAGACGCGCAGAATCGTTTCGTTTCATTGTTGCATTTCAGTGCACCGTTTAGAAAAACACCGTTTGTTCTGTGTTTTTCATCTTGTCTTTTTATGCTGTGGACTTCTCTGAGATTTGCAGGTGATATATACAAATTTAATGAATTATTATTATTTATTACATTTGGTTGTCAGTCGCTTTGGGTTGCCTTGGGCAAGAGAAAGCGACTAACAAATTTAATAAAGCATGACAAAAAGCGGCATAGATAGTTCTTCCTCTGCCTAGTTCATCCACCCATGACACCCCTGTGAGGTAGGTCCTTGCAACTCTACTAGTGAGGTGGGAAACTTCCTTCCTTTCATATTCAGGATTTTTCCCCATAAATATTTTATTTATTTGTTTTTCTGATAACATACCACATCAACAAAACACTAAACAAAAACAAGACAAAGAAAAATCCTTTCAAAGATTTTGAATAATGGACATAATATCAGAAAACATTCATTGACTTCCTATCCTCTCTTTCCATAGTTCATTTTAACCCCTCTTTCCCTTGTTTTCTTAGTTCATCCCGTCTGTCGCAACCACTTTTATATACTACTGGTATACATGATCCTAGGTGAGCATCTTGACTGAGTGGGGATTTGTACTCTGGTCTTTCAAGTCCTCCTGGTCCAGCACTCTACCCACTATACCACTCTTCCCCCCTCCATTTTTCATCTCTTCAGCTGTCAGCCTCAACAGACATTTTCCACCAGCCGGGTCACTTTTGGCTCCAAGCAAGATTCCATCACATTCCATTCCCTGCTGTCCCAACCTTCTTTCTCCATCTGCAGGCAGGGAAGAATTGCCCTTAAAATATTATTTATTAACATAATTGTTAAAATTATCATTTATTAAATGTATATACCGCCCTTCATCTGAATGTCTCGTGGCAGTTTTTATAGGATAAACACACAAAATACATAACATAACCACAAACAATAACAACCCACCCACCCCGGACATGTTATGCTGTGAATTTGTTTAAATGCTGTATATGTTTTCCTTTTTCTTCTGAGAGGAGTGTTTGGAATCCCTCAATGAGATGTGCCATAGCAAAAAAAGGGGGCTTCATGCACACAAAGAAACAGATGTACCTCAATGTCTCTGTGGAGTCTGTGTGCGCATAAAAACCCCCATAAAAAGTACCCTTTTGCTGGGTTAGACCAAAGGCACAGCTAGTCCAGTGGCCAACCAGAAGGTGGCTTCAGTGGTAGACTGCCTCTTGGGCCAGGGTATTGTTTAGGAGTGGGGTGGTTGTTATGTTTTATTGCTGGCTTTACAAAGTTTAAAATATTGGAATAATTTCTGGATTTCAGATATGAATTCTTCATGTGCAACAGAAGAGAACAACATTGAATACCGTATTTTGTCATTTGAAGCATTCATACTAAGTTGGTGAACTTTATGCTACTTAATCTGTAGCTTGGCGACGGGGGAAATGCCCGATAACTTACACTGGTTTTCTTTTTTTAAAAAAAAGAAATTTGAGTTAAGAAAACACATACACTTTAAAGATAAAAAAAAGTTTTATTGTGCAATATGCTTAAGGGGGGAAAAAGCAAAACGGGTGAAAAGGAAAAGTATAAAAATACATTTTATAATATTGCATTCCACTCAAAATAAAAAAGTGAACTGAAAATTAATATAATAAATAAATATAAAATATATCAAATTACAAAAGCGATCCTGGCACTTGTAAATAGAAGGCCTAATGACAGTTGAGACATTTACATTTTAGTTGACTTTAAAATAAAAAAATAAAATAAAATAAAAAAGTGTACTTAGGGTATCTGAACAAAGTAACAATTGGTCTGTACTTTTAATGTTAAAACTTGCTTCTATTTACAGAATTTTTTACTTCTGAATTAACACCACAGCACACAACGGACAAGCTCTAGCAAAAAAAAAAAAAAAATTGGCACTGGCATATCTATTAAACGGTAGTGTATTTCTAATCTACAAGGCAACATCTGCAATTCTTAAAATTCATTTAGCTTGTCAAGTCTTATGCTATTCCCCCCCCCTAAAAAACATTCAAGGCATGCAAAAGCTTTATGAGCCAAAAGTAAGCTCTAAGAACTACTTAGGAATCTAATAAATTAGAAGTGTTTGCATTGCACTGCATAAATTAACCGAAAGGAACCTTTTAACAGGTAGCCTGCAAGAGACAAGGCTACGCTTAGAGGACTGCTGAGCAGTTGGCTACACCGCCGCCACCACATCCTTTTGAATCAAAATTGTTGCCTCTCCAACAAGATCAGTTTAAAATACTGCATGATATAGAAGAGCATTAGAAGATACAGCTAATGAATTGGTTTACACCCATCCCTATATGAATAAATAGATGTGTGTATGTAAAGTCACCCCCCCAATTGTTAATTTAACCCTTTTTCAATTTATGTTGAATAATATTTTGAGCCAGAACTGTAGTGCCAGATCTGAAGCGCTGAATATTTAACATAATATTAATACCAATTCAATATCATATAATCAAGTTTAATAGTTCTCTGTGCACTGAATAAGCTATAGCGCAATTATCTAATGCCAGTTGGCAGATTAGATCTATACATTTCTCAACACGACTGCATTTGATTCGACATTTCATAGCCACACCAAGATCTAAGTAATTCATCTCTTTCTAAAACAGCAAGTACAAATAACTTACATAAATATGTCCCTTTTTCAAACATGGCTTTGGTAATGTAAGAATTTCACTTTCTGGGAATCTAGCTGGATTTAAGGCCAAAGCCAAGCTGCAAAATTCACGCATTATTCTTACAAATATTTCTTATTCCTCAGTAACAGCAAGAGCAGAATTTCTTGGAGGATTAGCCCTCAGAAACCAAAAGGAGTTTGCTACAATCCTGTCCCCCAAATGGGAGGGAAGAGTATCATTTTCTTCATAAAAAAAAAAAATCCAAAACCTTTCATTTAGAGAAAAATATATATACAAAAGACAAATGTGTAGTAGCAAAAGAAGCCTCCTAAATAATTGTTGTTACTATATTTTATACACACTTTTGTCCTCTTCGTATTTAGGGAGGGAAACTGGCAATTCAAAGCTTTGATTTGGTGAGATGGGAGTGCTAACTGCACATTCAAATTTGCCTACTACAAAAATCTAATTTACCATGGCAGGTGAAAGCAGCAACCTGTATTTATGCTGCGCAGCTAACAGTGTCAACCACCAGAAATGCTTGACGCTTCTTGTTGCAATGAAAAGCCAAAATTTGCCTCGCTGACTTTCAGTGGGGCCAAAGTGGCTTAGACTTGAGGCAAGGCTATGCATGGTTAAAAGCATGGCAGCTGCCAAAGACAATCAACACAGCTGAAGCTGAATGTTTAATTAAATATACAGAATGATATAGACAACTGTTAATGCAGAATGTACAAACTGCCATTTTGAGTTCACTTGCTGCCCTATAAAGAGTGCAGCACAGGTTCAAGTTTGCAAAAATGTTCTCCTAAGAATCACTACATACATATTTTCCTGAGGATGCACAATGTAGATTACAGTTTTGAGTATAAGTTAATGGATACATGAGGAGGTTGAAACATGCAGGATAAATGCTTCTTCAAGTTTGTTGTGCTGTCCAGTTCTCTTTTCATTCTGGCGACTATCTCTGAGAAATCTCGTATCACAAAATGTATCCTTGTTGATTCAAAGCATCATGTGTGACAGCAGGAAGACCAGAACCGGTGGAGAACATTTACAGACAGATCAGCCGCTTAGCCAAGAGAATGCTGCCTTCTTAAGTTGTCACAACATTTGGCTTCTTTCTTTGGGTTTTTCCGGCATATACTCCTAAAAGCAAAGGGGAAAGAACATTTTTTTAACTGAAGTGTTACTTATTTAAAATGCCTACTGTGTGTTATAAGCAAGCGGTAAAAATGCCGACGCAGATGAACTATCCCTTTATAAATCTGCATTTCAAAACTGTAATTGTATAAACACCTTCTATAAGTTATGTGAAAACTAACCACGCTGTGCATAAATGCATGGCAAAAAATAGCTATCAACACTGAAGAGCCATTTTTCAGTTTCTTCTGTTGTCAGTTGTATGTAGCAGCTGCTTCAGCGCTCAATAACTGAACTTCAAGGAAGCAGGACAGGTCCACACCAAGAAGGCTTTATCAGATGGAACAGGCAACAGCCTTCTATATCCTTAGTACAGTCGTACCTTGGAAGTCGAGTGGAATCCATTCCGGAAGTCCGTTCGACTTCCAAAACATCTGAAAACCAAATTGAGACTTTTGATTGGCTGCAGGAAGCTCCTGCAGCCAACCAGAAGCCACGGAAGCCCTGTTGGATGTTCGGGTTCCAAAAGAACATTCACAAAGTGGAACAATCACTTCTGGGTTTATGGTGTTCAGGAGCCATAACATCTGAGTTGCAGGGCATTCAGGATCCAAGGTGTGACTGTATAGGAAATCCACGCCTTCACATTAAGTGCAGAAAACACACCTGATAAGAGCCATAAAAAGTATCCAAATCCAGAAATATTCCTTTGTGGAAATTCTAACTGCACAGTCTTGAAATAGCAGAAAGCTGAGGCAACAGCAGATGGATCAAAACATTGGAAGCACACATTGAGTAAAATGAGAGCATGAGTTTGTGATTTGTGTAAAATTCTTCAAAAACCCCGTGACCTTCTTTGGAGGAAGTGTCACACATGCTACATCCTAGAAAACAAAATTCACCAAGAAAAATTGACTTTTGCTTCACTTGGAACACCAGCATTCTTGCGCTTGGCAGGGATGAGTTTGCCCCATCCTTCAGTTTGGAAGAAGAGACTAAAGTTGGTCTCTCCCAGGGGAGGGGTTACTCGTATTTTTCACTCCTCTATAAGACACACTTTTCCCCTCATAAAAAGTAAGGGGAAATGTGTGTGCGTCTTTGGAGTGAATGCAGGCTGTGCAGCTATCGCTGAAGCCAGGAGAGCAAGAGGGATCGGTGTGCACCGATCCCTCTTGCTCTTCTGGCTTCAGTGATAGCCACGCAAAGCCTCTTGAGCGCAGCCGGAGTGCTCCTCCCTCTTCGCTCAAGAGGCTTTGCATTGCTTTCTTGTTTCTTGTTTTCCTCCTCTAAAAACTAGGTGCGTCTTATGGTCGGGTGCGTCTTATAGAGTTAGAGTGAAAAATACGGTATTTGCTCACTTGGGCATGGATGCTCAATCAGGCAGAGTGAACTGGATGTTTGGCTGCTTGTATGGTTGTTTGGGCCTTGATTCAGCTATTTTGGTCTTTGCTGCACGCAGTCCTCCTCCCCCCCCAACATTTAATCCTCACAACAACCCTGTGAGGCAGGTTCAGCTCTGAGAGGCAGTGACTGGCCCAAGATTACTCAGTGAACTTCCAAGTCCAGGTGGGGGCTTGAAATTATCCTAATATACCCACAAGTTTGGATCATTTGTGCATGTTAAGCCTATAGGTCTAATTTTCAGAAACAGTGCTTGAAGACAAACGATGATCAGCTTTCAGCTACGGAAGTGGAAAAGAAATGCACGTAAGAAATAAAATAATTATTATTGCACGATTAAAAGATCTAAAAACAAACGATGGAGAACTACGTGCAATGTTCAAAGTGGAGGAAATGACAGTAGCATATGGTGCAATTCAGTGATTTTGGGCTTTTCTACCACTAAGGAATGCTTTCCATACCTATCTGTTTGCCACAGGACCAGCATTGGACAAAGCACTAAATCAGTGGCATTCCTCAAGTGTTAAATTCAAATGCTCAGAGGGCACAACGCCAGGCCATGTCCTTTGCTACCTCTCTCCCATCCAAGGAGGCAGGAGCCTCAGGACGGGGGAGAGGAAGGAATGGGTGGCACAGGTGACAACAGGTGGGCCTCTCCTGTTATTGGCAGAGTCCTCGTCCATTTCTGGGCCCGATACACCATTATTCAAATGCACAGCTGCTTACTATAGTGTTTGGGAACTGTGACAAGCTGGTTTGATTTACTGCCGGTCTTTGTATCCCTGCTTCCATTGGTGCTGATTGTTGCTTACGGAAGAGCTAACCTGAGAACCTTCAACTAAGGGAGTATATAAACAGCTGAAATAAGTAAAATTCACACTTTAAGAGGATGAATACCTGAAGCAAAGTATTCATGGCACAACTGTGAAAACAGAATAAGCCAGCCGCAATGGAAAAAGCGGGAGGATTATTTCTGCATTATTTTACCCTCCCTTTTTGCAGATAAAAATTGACCTCTTTGAACTCTTCAGTCTACAGGACCTCAAAAACAATAGGCATGCACAGCATTATTAGTAGAATATATGGTAAAACAATACTTTTTACTCACCATATTATATATATATGTATATATACACACACACACACACATATATATTTATAAATATACATGTGTATATTTATGGAACAATATATATTTACATATGGAGCAAGCATGCACAATAATATAAGTGAGGAGTGTACATGTGTTTCAGCCAGGAAATTTATTTATTTTAAAGCACAATAGTATTCAGGCACCCCAAGAGTATTAATTGCAGGTTATCTATGCAAAACAGGAATATATACCATTAAAAAAATTAGGAATGCTCTGTATCCGAAGCTTTTCCAAGTGTGATTATGCTGGAGTGTGCAAGTGGACTAAAATGAATTGATTCTATTCATGCAGTTGGGTGATCACAACTATGCTTCGCATTAATTTCAGTCAGGGTTAGTATAGCAGAGCTAGAGCATAGCTGGTGCAGCAACTGCAGAAACGTTTGCTACTTAAGCCTCTTCATATGAACAACTTATCTTTTCCTTGTTAAATAAGATCCAAGCACACTTTTTTTTTTACACACCTGAAAGGGCCTTGTTAGACACTCTGCTCTCTGAGGGCTTCTTTCTATTTTGTTCAGCCCCCTTCACTGAGGTCTTAGGGGTTCTGATTGAATATAAAAGGAGTTAATAAGTCACTTGCATCCAAGCTAAAATGCTGTTTCGAAAAACAACAACAATAATCAAAAATCGTTCTTTGCCAGCGTATTCCACAACAGTACAATAAACTACATGGCATTCTGCAAATGTTCCTATTGTGGAATTCCCATTAATGAGGAACAACACAATAGCATCAATGTTATTAAAAAATAATAATAACCCCAACCAGTTTATTCACGTGTTTATTCCCGACTACGGTTTGGCAAGACGTGAATAACTCTCATGCTCACACATTCCCACGTCACGCTCCGTTTTAATTTGTTTAATTCACAAGATTTAAATATTGCTTGATTACAGTAAAACCTAAAAAATGTTTACAAAAAGAATAAGACCATAAAGTTAAAAAACACTTAAAGCAATTATTTTTAAACTTTAAAAAATTAATTAAAACAAATGATGAGCTAAAAACCAGGTTAATACACATGTCAACACTCTACATGACTGGATTAGTAAGTTAATAATTGAGTTCTACACTTCTGTGCTGTTTTAATTAGGCAGTCCTACTTTAATGGAAGCTGGTTTGGAGTTGGAGGGAAACGACAGTAGCAGCTCAGTGCTAAATAATATGTTTTGTGTGCAGCAGGTTCCAGGTTCAATCACTGGCATCTGAAGATTCCTATCGGAAACCCCTGGAAAGTGGCTCCTTGTCAGTCTAGACAAAATGGAGCTTGACAGAACAATAGACCAGCAAATTATAGTCTGTGTGATCCTTCTAACCCAGGACTACAAACTATAGGTTGATCCTAGCCCGCAATCCAGCTCTGTAAGAGCCGGTTTTGTGGTTTGGATATAAAGTGCAGTTTCTAGCTGAAGTGCAAGTAGCTGTCTAAAAATAAAGCATGAAAGAGAAGGGAGGGGAGGAGGGAGCATGCAAGCACGAGGCTTTGCTTATGTCAGTGCCAAACCATGGTTTTTAAAAATCATTTTTACTCATTTTTAAAAGTGCCCACATGACCTTTATAAACAAAACGTATTTTGATCAAAGGAAGAAAAATGTAACTGAACCAAGATTACATTGCAGGGAGCTGTAAGACTGCAAATCAGAGACAAGATGAACCCACATGGCTAGATACTACAATGAAAGCTGGAAGTTTATGTGTCTTATTAGCACTACATCTTTGCACTGGTGCTAACGGTTTTTCATAGACCTCAAAAGATATCAGAATAAAGTTCTGATGTCCCCAAACAAGTTTGATCCCACCTTTTATTAAACCAATTTGGTATTAGGGCTAAGCTTTCAAACTGCAAATACAGTCGTACCTTGGAAGTCAAACGGAATCTGTTCCAGAAGTCCATTTGACTTCCAAAACGTTCAGAAACCAAAGCGCGGCTTACGATTGGCTGCAGGAAGCTCCTGCAGCCAATCGGAAGCCGCGGAAACCCCACCGGGCGTTCAGGTTCCAAACAATGTTCGCAAACCAGAACACTCACTTCCAGGTTTGCGGCGTTTGAGAGCCAAAACGACCGAGTACCAAGGCGTTCGGGATTCAAGGTATGACTGTACAACTTATTCAGGAAGAAATTTTCTGCTTATTACTCTAATCCCAGCTTAGTCCAATAAAAATAGTCCAATAACAGTCCAATAAAATAGGCACCATCTAACCCATTTGGGGAGTGTATCCATTTTTCTTTCAGGCAATCGTAAGCAACACTCCTCAGAGTGGATTTTAGCCTGGATCCTTACCCCGCAATATGTACTACGTACACCATTATTATTATTATTAATATTTTAAAATACTCTTTCAACCTTGAAAAATATCACATCACACATGGCTTTTGGAAACCCAAGTCATCTCCTCCAGACACACACTGAACTGTAGCCGAACGATGGTTAGGTACTGTTTGAGAAACAAGTGCAAAAGTGCAGAAAACAATTCTTTATTGTTGCTTATTGTTAAATCTTTTTGGGGTGTTTCACGGAAAGAGACTTGCAAATGCAATAAACAAACAAATAAAAAGCATTTCAGCTACAGAAAGTAAGTGTGCTCTTACCCTTGTCTGTAAAGGAGTCTTTGAACAGGAGCATTTTGACCCTGGTTTGGCTGAAGAACTCTGTAAAGGAAGACTTATCATTAGAATCTTACAATCAGACAAACTATATTCCTAGAGAGCAGCAAAAGTTACTAGGGACAAAAATAAAGTAAACATTATATACTGCACAGGGGAAAAGATGTTTAAAAATACTGTTTTTACAAACCTGTTTTCTGGCGTCTTTTGTTTCAAAATTGTTTTTTTATTTGGCATTCCCATTTCAGAAGGCCTACAGAAAAATAAAATACACAGATATATGCAAAAGAGCTACTGGGATGGTGGGATGGAAATCAAGTAAATATTTGGTTTTATTTCCCACAGCTACCTAAACAGAGGAAGTCAGAAATTTGAATGCTCTACCAAAGAAGAGGGAAACCTACAGCCTGCAAGCCTATGAGGCCTCTTCCTTTGGCTCTACAGCCACTGTCCCACTTGTGTGGGGCAAGGAAGGATGGGGCTTGGGTGAAAGGGGCTTTGCAGTCCCTGCCCATTGCTAGAGGGCCTGCAAAGCCTCTTGCACAGCACTTTCCAAGAGCCTAACTTCTCAAGTGCTGATTGCCAGGTGTTTGTGAAGCGCTGCGCTTTGAAAGGTGTTCATCCCTCACCTCTCAAAATCGGCCTATGAGGGTGGGGACATAAATATCTGGCCCACGGGCCAAGAAGGTTCCCAATCCCTTTTCTACAAAGGAGTACAATGGTACCTCGGGTTACATAGACTTCAGGTTACAGACGCTTCAGGTTACAGACTCTGCTAACCCAGAAATAGTACCTCGGGTTAAGAACTTTGCTTCAGGATGAGAGCAGAAATCATGCTCTGGCGGCGCGGCAGCAGCAGGAGGCCCCATTAGCTAAAGTGGTGCTTCAGGTTAAGAACAGTTTCAGGTTAAGAACAGACCTCCGGAACGAATTAAGTACTTAACTCGAGGTACCACTGTACAGTAATACCGAACACTGAACAGGAAGTTGCTCCAAGCATTTAGTGTACGTAGCAATGGTCCATGGTCCTGATGGGATCAAGACACAAGGCTTTACCTTAACCATGGTGAAGACTAACCAGGGTTGGAACTTATAACCATGATTTAAACCCTGTTTTGGGTGGGTTGCTCAAGAGACACACTGATTAGTCTTGGCCATGGTTAATTTTGGTGCTGAACTCATCCACTCTAGGCTAAGGGGGGAAATTGTGCCAGGGAGGAAAAATGTGTTCCAAGGATCACAGGAAAATGGCTGAGCATGCTTAGCAGAGAACAAACATTCTCTGAATGCAGCCCAAACACCTTGGAAGAAGAAAGCATATCCAATATGCTCACAGATGTTTTGCTACCAGTTCTGTAGATAACTTGCAAGTAATTTGCTTCCTGATAGTCTCTTCCTCACTCCATTTCCTAACATAGTGATCCAGAAGCCATACAGTCTGGCTTCAATCCCTCTGCAGTAACTGACATCTAACCATGCTGCAGGGCAGAATGTATGGAAAGGGCAAAGGAAAGCGGGCAAGGAGGGGGTGCAAGGAAGGAGAAAGATAAGGGCCTACTCTATAGAGATGTGCAAATACCTGCAGCAACCCACTTGCTCACCAGAATAAAATGGGGAAAAGCTGGAGGGGTGTGCAACTTGGCTACAATAACAAAAATCTAGATTCTTATTTATATGAACTATTTGGGAGATATCAGACCCACTAAAGTAAATAGATGTGAGTAAAGTCGTACCTCGGTTCTCGAACAGAATCCGTTCTGGAAGTCCATTCGACGTTCGAAAACCAAGGCGCGGCTTCCGATTGGCCGCAGAAGCTTCCTGCACTCAATCGGAAGCCACATTGGACGTTCAGCTTCCAAAGAATATTTGCAAACCGGAACACTTACTTTTGGGTTTGTGGTGTTTCAGAGCCAAAACATACCTGTACCAAGGCGTTCTAGTACCAAGGTACAACTGTACCTTGGATCAATTTCAATGTGTCTACTCTGAGCAGAACTTAGCTGGATACACCCCAAAGAAAGGATCTGGCAAATGTTCTAGCTATTTTATATGGAAGAGCATCCTGAATTAAGATAAACCGTCAACAAGAATTCCGATTCCTAAGTTTATGCCGATCATGATACATCACTAAAGTATTAGGCAGGAAAATGTTAGAACAGAAGCTTCCCTTTCACAAGAATCACAGGCGACTTAACATGCAACAGGCTATTCTGCCCACGCATCTAGCCATGCACATCTAAATACACCAGTATATGCTTCCTTTACCGTTTCCCCACATACTTCATGTATTTCTTCCTGTCCAGAGACTTCTGTGTAGCTGTAGAAAGTGTTGCTCTCTCTCTTGGGCCCTTTGCTTTATCCTAAGCAGGACAATTTTAGATATTAGTATTGCTACTAATAAAACCTAGATTCAGACCAAAGCATAATCGGTACACATAATGTTCTAAAGGCTGCAGTACACATAATGGGACTTTATCCTGCACAGAGACACTTAAGATGGTGCTTGAGGTTTCCCCCCAGTTCCACACATTTTTATCAATTGACTCTCCAAAGAAATCCAGTTCTTACTTTTTTATTCTAGCTTAATGTTCCCAGAGGATTTCAGGGGGTCCGAACTGAATTTAAGACAGGTTCTGCCCTACATGGGATATAATCATTTATCTGTTGCTGGGAGACTTGGTTGTCCTTATAGGTTTCTCTTTCCAAATGCTTTTTCGATTTCTGCAAACTTGGGTTTTGGGTTTTCCTCAATGATGTAGATACTGCCCCTTGTTTACTAGTGGCTCATTTTCCCTACAGCCTTGTAACCAATGACCAGCTTAGCTTTGCTATTGGGGAGAATTGTTTCCCTACGTGTTTTTATTTACATATCTCTTTTATTTGTTAAATTTCTATACTCCCTTCATCTGATGATCACCAGGCGATTTACAATATAAAAACTCAAAAATATATAACGTAGCAACAAACAAAATCAGCCAAAGGCCTGGGAGAAGAGGAGTGTTTGTGGCAGCCTAGAGAACAGTGGGAATATTACTGCCCCACGCAGGGCCCTCTCAGATTATTTCTCATCTAGGCTTCCACCCCTTCACACTGCCGGTGGGGGCACACCTGATGGAATGATCCTCCCTAAATAAGTAAGTAAATAAAGGCTCTGCACTGAAAACATGAGGGCCAATGGTTCTCCTAAGCTTTCCAGCACTGGGAGAGCTGAGAAGTAGAGCTTGCCCCTTCTGTTCTGCTTTAACGTCAGGCCTCGTCTCCCTCAACACTCACCAGAGTGCCTCAGTGGAAGAGATAGGAAGCAAGGCTCATTTCTTCAACTTTGCTGGATCTGCAGCTCCATTGGGCACCTCCTGTCCCTGAATTATACCAGTTAGTTGTTAAAGAAACAAATCTGCTTAGAAATTGGTGCCGAGTTTTGATTTTCCTCTTCCCTCCTGTTTCCGTTTTCCTCGTGTGTTGTGCTTTTTTAGACTGTATTTTTTTAAAGACTGTATTTATTATCATTATCATTATTATTTAGACTGTAAGCATAAATAAAGGCTGTCTTGTTTTGGGTACATGTACGCCTTTTTGGCTGAAGAGCAGGGTACAAATGCTCTAAAAATAGTAATAATAAAATATTGGTTGAATAGTGTTTTATCAGAGGTGTTGCCTGAGCTCCCTGGATGAAGAGGGAAATAAAAAAGCATCTCTCACGCACACATCTCTTGATCAACATTTTTCACCTGAAAGCAACCAGTAATATGAGCAATTCAGGGTCACAAGAGGGGGGGAAATGTATTAGTGCAAAAACTAGTTAAACATATTCTTAAATTAAGCAGTGCTGCAACACACCAGTTGCCGGAGCATTTTTTCTTTGCGAACCTCTCGATCATGACTCAGGATACTCATTCTCTCAGACACTTCCATTTTGAAGAAGATATCATGAATGTCATACAAAGCTGCTCGCAACTGTGGGAGAGAAGAAAACACCTATGAAATGCAATGGCCATGAAAGCCAGTGTGGTGTAACAGAGTTATACTGTGAGCTGGGAGACCAGGCTTTGAATTCCCACCCAGCCATGACACTCACTCGATAATCCTGGGCTAGTCACTGTCTCTCAACCTACCTCACAGGGTTGTTGTGAAAATAAAATGGGGGGGGGGAACCATGTACACCACATCTGAGCTTGGGGGGGTATATAAAATGTAATAAATAACTAAATAATGAAATAAAAGGCAAGTAAATAGTTTAAGGTCTGCCATTTAGTTATTTCTGCGGAACACCTAGATCCCATACAGACAGGATCTCAAATGTCTCAGGGTGTGTAGCATCTGGAGAAACTGAGACTAAGCACTGATACTAAGCTGAGCACAAGATGGAGAGACAATCTTGTGCCTCTCTTGAGAAGCCATTCAGGGCTAGAATATACAGAAGAAATGAGATAATTTGCCCAAAGGAAGAATTCTCTAAGTGTCAAAATATCTGTATCACTACATCAGAGGTTTAATTTAGACATCTTCTCAAATCATGGTTGAAAGATGCTCAACTACGGTTTGGCATTATGTCAGAATTCACAAACCATTGTTTGCAGTAAGTCAAGAAAGCAAATTTAGTGAAACATGGTTTGAAGTGGTTTTTGCAAACTATGGTTTGCACTGGTCATGGTTTGTAGAGACATCTGAACCGACAAACCACATTTGTGATCCAACACCTCTGGGGGCCACAGGAATGCCAAGCAGCTCCAAACCATGAATTGGTTCTTGTACGTTTGGAAGCTCAAACCACTGTTAAGAGTTCTAAAGTGTGTCTTGGCATGATGAATATGGAAGGGGGAAAAGGGAGAGGAGGCATTAATGCAGGAAACAGAAGAAAAACCCTCAAAATGCACAAAATTGATTCACTAGGCCCAACAGGTTGTAAACACTTTGTAAAAGAGAACAGTGTTTTCTTTTATAATACCCTAATGAAGAGTCTAATTGAAATTGAAACCCATTAGGCCCAATAAACCTCTTTTTCTTTTCTTTTTTTGCACCAAGAGGCTTCAACTTCTACAGCCCCATGACGTTTGTTGACCCAATGTAGAAGTCAACATTCAAATTCAATGTCTGACAGAGAAAAAGTAGTTACATGCATTTTGCATCCCCTCTGCCTGCCTGAAAGGACACTTGGTTCCTATGGGTATCTGCCCTGGGACTGCAGAATCAAAGGGGAAGGACAATCTGCTATCAGCAAAAGGAAGAAAAGCCACCAATAGATAATGAAGTAAGAACACCAGCAAGGACAGGTGAGCAGGGCCAAACTGCTTATAGCTCACAGGCAAGTTCTGGCCTTGAAGACCTGATCCCCCCCCCCCCCCAGTTTCCTTGTGTCTCATCACTTTTTCCTTGTAAACCTGATGGGCAGGGCCTGTCTTCTTACTCTTCAAGAAAAGGATGTGATCTGCCTTGGAAAACAATATCTGAAAAGCAGGCCAAACATACAGTAAAATATAAATTTTACTAACATAAACTCATAAAGGTGTGCATTTCAGACTGTACATCACCTGAGCTGCAACTCTCTCCTGCAGGTTAGCATCTTGAGCTGAAACACTTCCTCTCTTTAACGGAGCTTCTGACTGGAAGTTTCTAATGAATTCCATTGTGTCCTAAGAAAAACCCACACAAGTCTGGCTCAGCAATGGGGGGGGATTCATTTCCTATTGAATTAAAGAGCAAATCACCAGCAGATTGGGAGGGATTGGGAGGGGGGAGAGGCTACAGGGCTACGAGATGTAGGAGAAGATCTATTGCATCAGCTGAAATTACTCCACCCCAGGCTTAATGCACAGATGGAGGACCTTATGGCTCTCCAGATATCGTTGGCAGTGCAACTACTATCATTTTTTATCACTGGTCACGCTGGCCGAGGCTGTTCAAGAACATCTGAGAGGTCACAGGTTCCCCATCCCTGGTTTAGTGAAATTGTTCTGTTCAAGGCCTCCTGATCTTGTGCACACAGCTCTATATTCTGCAGCTTTTCTTTTTTTAACCTACACTAAATACATGGTCATACTATCGAAATCTGCCAGTAACCCTCCAGCAGTTCAAGTGCACTTCACAAGTAAAACTACTATTTGTTTAAAAAGCTGCCTTGATTCCCAGAGACTCTCGTTCTGGTGTTGTGTCATGGAGGGGGCAGTGGTTGAAAAACCTGCAGCCTTCCAGAAGTGAGGATTAAGACTCACAGAAGACTGCTGGGTAGTGTGTGTGTTGGTTGAGAACTGGAGAAGGAGCTGGGCGGGGGAGAAAAGACAGGAGGGCTTGACATGCAGGGTGGGGGATATAAAGAACAGCTGGGCAAAACAGAAGAGGGAAGCAGCAGCGGCTCGAGTTTCAGAAAGGAATCTCTAATTTGTAAAATGGCTGTTGCAGATAAAAAGAAAACCACATGTACAGTGTTGATTACACACAAGGGCGGACTGCAGATGGCTCCTTACTTTCACAGTTTGCCTAAGCTGCTTCAGCTTCTCTGTTTGCAAGAGCCTGCGAGTTAGAAATCCTTTTGCCAGAGCAGAGATCTTGTTCAATTTTCTTTTCATCTCAGGACTGTACACCTTAAAGAGAAAGAGTAAGATGGTACCGTGTAATCAGGAGTTGATATGCTCTCCCCTGCCACACACACACATTTATGAATGGCAAGGAGGAAGGGAAGGTATTCTCCAGGTTGAGCCAGGGGTCATCCAACGAAGCTGAATGTTGGATGTTTCAGGACAGGAAGTACTTCTTCACAGAGTGCATTGTTAAAACTATGAAATTGGCTACAAGATGTAGTGAAGGCCACCAACTTGATTGGTATTAGATTAAATCCATGGAGGGCAAGGCGATCCATGGCTGCTGGAAGTGAAAGCTCTGTTTTGTCTCCAGTACTGAAGTGTCTCCAAATACCAGTTGCTTGGGAATGTGACTAGGGAGAGTGAGTATTTGTGCTCTTGTCCTGCTTGCAGGCTTCCAGTAAGTATCTGACTGGCCACTGTGAACAGAACATTGGACTAGACTGCCCTTCGTTCTGAGCCAGCATGACTCTTAAGTTCATTTTACATTTATCCGTTTTTGTAATTTGCACATTTAAGAACTGCTTCACAATCGAAAGTGACTGAAGCCATGTACAATAACGTAAAATTTCAAAAGTGAACTCAGTGAACTAAAAGCAATAAAACTATTTCTACAATTGTACGCTTACTATTCCATAAAATGGCATCGCCTTTAACACAATTAGCAGAGTGGAGTTCAAACACTGTTCAAGATTTATCACATTCTGTTGCTCTCTTTGCCAAATCTGGAGTCAAAAGGCTGGACTGAACTAACCTTTATTCAGAGCAGAGCTACTGAAAATAATAGCGCTAAATCAGTCATGACCATTAGCTTCAATGAGTCTACTCTGAGTAGGACTAACACTGGATACAACCCACGGAGTCTGTATTTACATTTAACAGAAATGGCATATTGAAAGGGGTGGAGGCAGAGGAAGAATATTAGCAAAATTCAAATAAAAGAGCTTTTTCATCAAAGCTATGTACGCCTGTAAATAATGAGTTCCTCACCTGAGACCATCTCATTTTACTCCTGTTAATGGACCTGGTTGTTAAAACTGATTTTCCACTTGCTGGTGGTTCCCAAAGGTAGAATGGAGATTCAGCGGTCGAACCAGGCATAGTGGTATTGGCAAAACCTGCATTTAAAAAGTTTAAATCATGATTAAGCAAATGAATATCCAGAAGAAATGCCCATGTTTTTCATACTCTTTCATTTTGGGGGTGGGGTGGGGGGAAGCAGGGGAGAGAAGGAAAGAATTACTTTTTGCTCCTAAAATCTCCATGTAGCCAGCACATAAAATTCCATTAAAAATTAAGGCTGATCTAAAGAACAAGTTCTTCATGGATTATTTAAAATCAGGTTGCATATGAAAATCAATATGCTTTCCATTTTTACCAGCACTCTCTGAGCTTGTGCTGTGGATGGTTTCCACTCGAGTCAGCACAGATTCCAACAAGCAAGTGTCACTGATCCTTCTCCACTCCAAATCCTTCCCACTGCCAATAGCAATTTGGGGAATGTCTGTTTCAGCATTGTTCTCCCCTTTAAGTCTCCATTCCTGTTCTTCTATCTCCTGAAGGATGAAAAAAATGGATCGGGTTACAACAACAAAAATTGGAAATGCCTCTGTTAAAACCTTCACAAACAATACCCCAAATGGCCGCCAATCAGTTGGTCTGTCCACATGCAACGGTGACCCTACACTTGTGGAACCTCCTCCTCTGCTTGGCTGCCTTCCTGGCAGCCTTTATGTAGACCCTAAAGTCTGTCTTAAAAAATCAACTATCAGGGGGCCGTATGTGAAAGTGAGCACAGATGAAGTACAAAAGCAGGCACAGCCAGAAATGCAAATCTTCAAGGCTGCCATCCAAAAGACTTTTCCATCGACTATTCTATACTATTTGCAGTTTTAAAATATATTGTCCATTGTTCTCAGGATCAGTGAGTGGGATTAAAAATGGGCAGGGGGCCCTGTAGTTCCCAGAGTTAATTTCCCCCCCACAAAATGGGCAAATTTGGAAGCTGCCTACAAAAAGCTTTTTGGCACCACAATAAGGGACCCATGGTATGATCAGGCAGAAGAAAGGAATGGCTACTAGCCGTGTTCAAACTACAGGGTCCATTTACCTCTGAATAGCAATTAATGGGCATTCAGAGCAGAGACTATGCTGTTGTACTCAGGTCCTGCATCTTCAGTCTTAAGTGCTTCCTCACTTCTCCACCAACAAAATTTTAAGGATTCTAATAGGACCTCTTAGGGCGCACAAGAACTTGTCAAGTGCTCAATTTATTTTCATACCTAAACACACACACCTTCTCAGATAAGCACAGTGCGGCTTACATACAGTATGTAGAGAGTCTTTCATCCTGGAATCTTAACTTCAGCAGCACAAGCAGACAATATCCCAGCCCATGTGAGCTTCTGCTGCTGCAGACCCAACCCCAACTCATCCCTTCCTTGTTCCTGGCTGCGTGAGGTCTCTCCATTTGCTAACGCAAATGTGTTCGGCGGCTGAGCGTAGCGACTGTCTGCCTCCTGCTCAAGGAACGATTCCCAACAGCTTTTATTGTCTTTTAGACACAACTCTGAAAGCATACATTAGTTATGCCACAGCCTCCTGGGAAGCCCTTTCCATCTCAGTATTAAAATAGCCCACCGACATGACCTGGTGTTTATTTTGCAGTGTTTTAATAATGGAGAGAGTTGCTCTACCTGGAGGCTAATGCGCATGCTTAACTTTCGTTAAGTCCCCCCCCTCCAAACTGCTCTCAGTTTAGATTTGTGGCTACTCTGGACGCAGTGCCAAGAGACAGAAACACCATCAGCTTGTACAGACCAGAGTCAAAGGTCTCCACTTCAGATATTTTATCTTGGCTGCTCACCTTCTGCAGCCTTTCTTGTTCTCTTTCTTGCTCAGCTATCAATAAGGAGAGTTGTTGAGCATGCTGTTCTTCAAGTCTCTTCCTCAGTTCTTCAAAGGCCAGCATTTTCTGTTTTAGAGCTTCCTCTCCTAAAAAGGGAAAACATACAGAGAGCTACCGTTAAGACTGATTGCAAAGGAAACCTGGCTTCTTGCATCACACAAAAGTGTCTTCGAAACCCTTTTTAGAACAAATTCTGACCATCCCCTCATGTGAGTTTGCCTTTTTGTACGGATCCTAGGCCTTCGTATGTTTCTATAATGAGAAATTTTATACATTAATAATGAGAAATGTTATACGTTAACAACCTACACCAGGTTGTTTGTTCCCATCCTTTTATGGATGCTGCTTGTTTCTGCCAATATATTGTGATTAAGAGTCATACAGCAATCAGCATTTCCCCCACATTTCTACCCTTTTATGGGCCTAAGCCCCTTAGTACTCCTAAAATAATCAACATGGGACCCCATTCTTATTTATAGATTTTTAAATCATTGGAAAAACTGAGGTTTCAACATTTATGGCATAGCAAAAGAAAGCCCCCTTGCAATTGTTGAAGTGACTGTTAACTGGTTTCTCCTAAGGCTTTTCATTAAAAAAAAATAGTAATCCTGTAGGTATTAGAGATGGTCTGATTAAAGCCAGCTTTGGCTGCTCCGATTAGCTTTCAGAAAAATCCTCCCTGAAGTGTTTGTTGCTACTCAAAAGCTGCAATCCAAAACCTACTGACTTTGAAGTGAAGCCCAACTGAAACCTATGGAACTCGCTGTCACCTAACAGCTTTGGATCAAGGTGAAAAGCTTGCAAGTCTACAGACAGGCCAGGCATCAACACACTCACACAACTGCCAGGGTTCTAGAAGGGCCCCCCTAGTGCCAACACTTTCTCTAGGCACCCTGCCACACCAAGCAGCTATGAGCTGCCATTTTAAGTTTCTCACAATGCCCTGGAGTGCCTGACATAGCATCCCTCCAGGGCCTTGTGTAAGAATTAAAATGGCAGCTTCTCAAATGTTTGATGCTACCACCAAGGAAATTTGCAGCTTGGGGGTGGGGCTGCTGACATTGGATGGGGTCCACCAGATAACACTTTGCTGTGAGCCCTCTAACCCTGGAACCGCTCCTAACCTACAAACCCAAGTGGGCCGATAAAAAGTACCCTCTGGACAAATGTTAGTCAATCCAACCAAGGCTTGCTACAGAGTGCATTCTCTCACCAATGGCACTCCTTTCTGATGTTTCGCTCTTGCCACCAGACACAGATCCCTCGGGACACCTTTGATCATGCAGCCGTCGCTCTCGTGCGCTGCTCTCTGCTGTCGCAACGAATGGCACGTTTTCCTTCTGCATGCTCTCCGCGTCCAGCTCAAGCCTACGTTTCACCTTTTCAATCCCGCTCTCTGAAGTCTGCTCATTTCCGGGAGAGAGATTTGGGGTATCCATCTGATGCCTATGCTGCGTTTGCATCAGTAAGGGAGATGGCTTTTCGACATCGTAAGATTTATTGAGTTCCGTGGGCACGCCACATTTGGCTTTCTCCAACAGGCCGATTTGCTTGTTTACGTTGACATTTGTTGTGTTTTGCGCTGTAATGGGACAACTGACCACGTGAACTTCCTGTGGACTTGGATGTGACAGGCAAGTACCCGATGCCCTTGTTCCTTCTAATACAGACTCTCCTTTTACCGTGGCACCGACAGAGAACCTTTTGTTCTCTCGCTGAGCAACAGAAACCTGGCACACTTGATTTCGTTTGCCAACCACCAATTCATCGCAGATGTCCGAAGAGCTCCTGTGAAAAGTGTGCATTTTGCTGGGGCAAGCAAAAGTAAAATCTGGAGTCAGTTTTGGCATAGGATCGGAAGCAATTTGCCGGTCACCAGCGTCTTGCGTGATCAAGTCCACAGCTCTTCCCTTTTCTTTAGGGCTTAATTCATACGCGTTTATTGGGTTGCTAATGACAATGTGCCCCATTGAAGAAGGCCTTGGGCGTCTTCTGTGCATTTTGGGGCTCACACTTGGCTCTGGACTGGGTAGTTTTGAGTAAGAACCTGTGAAGCTTCTGAGAATGCTACTGTCACGTTCAAAGAAAAAGGTGGTTTTGATGTCTTCATCTGAATCCGAATCCAAAACAGGAGGCGTGCCAGATCTCATTGGTATATCCACTTTGGAAAAACTGGGCGATGCTACCACACCCATACTACTTTTGGGCACTGAGGTACTTTGCAAAGAAGTATTGGATTTAGTCATATTTGATGTGACCATACAACTTCTGCCCATCAACTTGCCCCTCTCTTTCACTGAGTCGCTCATTTTCACAGCATCATTTTCTTTGTCTGAATGGCTTTCACCACCACTTCTTTTTGAACTATTTCGCATGCTACGCCTGGTCTGTTCTCTCTGTATGTACTCTTTGGACTTTTTCAGGAGGTTCTGCAGACTCATGACGTAAGGATCTGGGCCTTCTGCATCAGGAGACACCGTCTCAATGCCACCTTTCTTTACAGTATCGCTTGAAGACGTGAGGTTTATTGGATTGGAAAATAAACCTTCGGGGGAAGATGGGTTTTCAGAGGGGCTAGAGCAAATGTCCTTTGGTTTATGAGGGATAAACTCCTCAGTTACTCCAGGAGAGTTCCCATTTGCTGCAACATGTAAGTCTGCTGGCTCAACCTCTGGTGCCGTTTCAGGTTCTGCAGGCTCACTAAGAACAACAGGACTTGGCAAAATGCTGTCTGACTGCATTACAAAGCCATTCAACACTTTGGATTCTAAATCCAAAGGAACATTCTCTGTGTCAGGCTGATCCAAATCACTTTTAATGGACGATTGCTTCATCTGTAAGGAGGGAAAAGAATGATGTAGGCTGTTCAGATGTTAAAAGTTATATAAATACAAGTTACTAGAACAGGTACAAAAAATGTATGGAGCAGGCAGACAGGCCAGGATCCAAAACACATACACCCAATTCCACACACTCAAAGGGGTTTTAATGTTTTTGGAACAGTTTAACCCATTCCACTCCAAAGAACAAAGCACATCAAACGGATTGTAGAACGAAAGAGAATGCCAGAAGCAGGTTTTTAAGACATTTGCGTCTGCTGGTAAAAGGAAAAGAAGCTCACTGGTTACGTAGAAGACTTCTAAGCACACCTATAACAGCTCAGTGAATCCCAACAGTTGGATCAGCTGGCTTGCTCACTTAGCAAAGAAAGGAATAAACAAAGGAATAAATGCATTTGCATATCTAGATTCAGGTGCTAGGTATAAGCATCTAGCTTTTATCTGCTAATTTTCAAGAGCCAATATGGTGTCATGGTTAGGGTCCTGGACTAGGTAGCAATTATGCCTTTGAATACTGGTTGCTGGGAATCACAAATGAGGAGAGTACTGTCACACACAGATCCTGCTTGTGGGATTCCCATGAGCATCTGGTTGGTAAATGTGATAACAGGATGCTGGACTGGATTGGCCTTTGACCTGATCCAGCAGGATTTATGTTCTTAAGCTGTCTCTTTTGTTATAACCTGTGTTAAACCAGTCAACTTCACACTTCGCAGTAAGGCAGATGTAAGCTCATTGTGAACATGCCAGCTCATGGAAAGGAGTTCAGACCTTTTCAGGTCAGCATGGAATGTTGACTAAGCCAAAGTTTGCTTAGCGTGATGCCCCAAACCAGGGTTGTGCTCAAGGTATCGCTTCCTTAAACACAACTGGTTTCTATAGGACAAATATTAGTTTTATACTGTGGTTAAGGAAGAGAGACCTTAACCACAATCCTGGGTTTGGATGATGCAAAGTCAACCTTGGCTTAGCTGCCATGCTGCACTAAGCTAAAAAGCTGAGGAGTACATTTGGCTTTGAATGACAGGCCAACATGAGCATTGTGGTGAAACCTTCATGAAGCCAATTAGTTGGCTGGAAGCTGAGGAATGAAGTTTAAAAGGCTTGTATTAACTGCAGGGTGTTTAGAAGAAGGCTAACTGATTAGTATTTTATCCTCAACACATGCTCCTACCACATCTTTCAACTCCCAAGCTAGGTAATGGTTGCCATGCACCCAATAATAAACATAGCAAGAAAATGAATAGCTCATGTTTGGTCCCTATTATTACTTAACTGAACAAGTTGAACACAGGCTCCATTTAGCAAGTGAGCTAATTCAAGGGCTATAGAGTTTTGCTACAAGCCGAAACATTCTTTTATTGTGCCTGTCAAGGACTGTGAAGATCTCATTCACAGCATCCAGCTAGCATAGCATTAGTTGCACAGTCTCTCTTCCATACAAGCCACAATAACCAGTCTTCTATATTTATAGTGTACTAACAGCACAACCTGATCATGTTTAGTTGGAATTTAACTGCATTTTCTAACCGTTACACTGATAAGCCACTTTATTTACTGTAACTTTATTTACTATAGTTACTATTACCGGGGCTATTCAGTATAAAAGGAACCATGGCGATTACAGTGGTGTGGAACAGCAAACAAAATCTATCCGCTTCCAAATCAGACCACTCAGACAACTGCTGTAACTACCTTTTCAGAAAGGCTTCTCAATCTCACCTGCACATTTTCCAGAATCTCCTGAACACGATTCAGCAAGGCTCTTTTCCTGGAATTCTGGCGCCAGAGTTCTAAATCCAGCGCTTTCTGTCTGTCTTGTTGTAGCTCCTTTTTTTTCTCAAGAGTAAGCTGCAAAATGAAGTCGGGGAGAGAGGGAGGAGATAAACATGTACACATTTAGAGAAGTAGCCCCACCCCTGACATAACCAAGCAGAGCAGCGCTGACCTACTGCATATTAAAGCAAATGAAGCAATACACATTACCATCTAAAGAGGTTCTCCCTCTGTTTCCCTCCACCCTCACCAGTAAGATCATTAGGCTCAGTACAAAATCACCTAACTGCACCACTAGTTATGTCCACTTGCAGTGAAGTATTTCTAGCGTAAACATCCTTAATTTTAATATACAAAACAATATGTTTGCTCCCAAAACAATTTAGGCAGAACAGTAACCTGCCTATTACCAACATGGTTAAGGCTTACTTGTTTCCTTTTTAATATGCATCATTATGAAGAGTTTGGAGCGGCAAAAGGCATCTTACCAGTGGAGAAAGCACAGGAATGCCACTGAACTGAATAAGTGAAATATATTTGTGCTGAACGGATGGAGAGGCTTCTCTCTGCAGTGGGTCACCTTGGATCTTTGCGAGCTGCTTCTTGCAGAACTCCTCATAATCCTCCATTTTATAAGCAAACTGGGCTGCAAAGAGAAATACTGTCATTCAAAATAATAATAATAATAATAATAATAATAATAATAATAATAATAATAATGTCAGTATGCATGCGTAGATAAGTTTCAGAAAAGCAACTCAATTCCACAATACAGTTGCTCTGTAATATCCTGGGAGGCAGGTCACTGGATAGGAAACCATGCCTTCCAAGACTGCTACCACTCTATTCGACAACACTCCAATGGGATTAGGAAAGGAATTTTAAGTACCAAGCCAACCACTTATGGATTCTACCTTGTGCATGGTTTCATAAAGTCACTTTGTCTGCTCTATATGCATATATGCAGGTAATGTGAATGACCAATAATAATAATAATAAAATTTTATTAATATCCCGCCCTCCCCAGCCGAAGCCGGGCTCAGAGCGGCTAACAACAATAAAAATGACACAGCATTCTAAAATCAATTCATTTTAAAATCAATTCAAAATCAAATTAGTGGCAACCATTGGGCTAGAGTTCTGTGAGGATTACCAAAGGAGGGGGTCAGACTGTGTCTTGGCCAAATGCCTGGTGGAACAGCTCTGACTAACTTTCTTCAATCCATACAGGAACTAGCTTCTCCTCTAATAAAACTCTTCCTATCCCATACATTAAGTATACAGGTGACTCTCAACTTGCAACAGAGTCGTGTGTACTCAAAACACACTGGGTTCAAATGGTGGGTGGGATTGCCAAAGTCTTTTTTCCCCAGACACCCGTCCGCTTTCTGCCCCCTCTTTGGGTTTTTTTTGCCAAGTGTGAAAAGCTGAATGTGAAATGCGTGTAAAGTTGCACATAGGCATCCGGCCACTACAATTTTTCTATCTCCCTTTCTCCAGATTGTGCCTAGGACCCCACATGTTGCCTATTTTCTTCTGCTAAATAAGTATTTTGCGATGCCCATATCCATGTTTCTTGGATTTCCAAATGTGTCCTCATCCCTCCAAAAAAATTGATCACCCTAAGATAATCAGTATGCAGGAGGCATTATACAATATGCTCCACAATGTAGCTGGATTTTTCTAGTTGTGAAAATTGTCTTTTAAAGTATTTTCAGTTGAGAAAGCAAGATTGTCACCCATCCGTGCAACGCACTTGAAAGGCATCATGCTGGAGGGGGACTACAGCTCAGCGGCAGAGTATCTCTTGCATGCAGAAGGGCCCACTGTTCAAGGTCCATCATCTCCGGTTAAAGAAGGACCAGATCAGGAGAAGGGAAAGACCTCTGCTGGATACCCACCGCTGGAGTAAACTGTACCGCATAGATGCACAAACTGTCTGACCTGGTGCAAGTCAGCTTTCTTTATCAGCATTCTTTGCCCCCTTTAACCAGCACTCCTCTGCAGTTAGAGTCTCTACCAAGTCACTAGAGGATGAGAAAATTCCAATGACAGCCAACAATCTAGAACTGCAGCTGCTCCTACAGAGTGCCAAGGAACCGGAATGCTGTGAAATAATGGGTGCCTCTTATTGTACGCCACGGGCTCAAGTTCTTGAATAGGAAGCCATCTCTTAGAAAGAGCAGGCAACATCCTAAGTAGAAGATTTCTGGGAGTGAGCAGGAAGAGAATTCCTATGTTACTTCAAGCAGCACACCGGTTTAATTATATCAGATTTTTAAAAACTTGAGAAGTGCACTGCAGTGTGCCCCATGTTCACTGTCATACGGTGCCAATCTGAGCCAAGTCATTCTGATTCCCATTTTATAGAGAGAAAACTAGGGTGAAGAAACAGCAAGACCGTGACTTTCCTAAGAACACCCAACGGTAGCAGCTTCACATATTCTAATTTCCACATTAATTCTGTCACATGCGATGGTCACATCTGCACATATGTCACTCTAACCATAGGTTATATGAGCAGGATTGGTCATGATGGCATTTCAATGCAAGTGTTCACACCAGGATAGCTCAGGCAATTGATGGGTCTCAACAGTCCCTTCAAAAAGGACCAGTTTAAACTACAGTGATACCTCAGGTTACATATGCTTCAGGTTACATATGTTTCAAGTTACACTCTCCACTAACCCAGAGATAGTGCTTCAGGTTAAGAACTTTGCTTCAGGATAAGAACAGAAATCGTGCTCTGGTGGCGCAGCAGCAGCAGGAGGCCCCATTAGCTAAAGTGGTGCTTCGGGTTAAGAACAGTTGCAGGTTAAGAACGGACCTCCGGAATGAATTAAGTACTTAACCTGAGCTACCACTGTACGTCTGTCAGCTCCTTGCAGTGTTTTTTTAAGTCATCAGCTGTATTGCTTTTAACCAACTGGGCAGTTAAACATTCAATTATTACAGCATCTCAACAACAGTGAACTCCTGAAACAAACCATTTATTGAAGATAATCATTTCTCCTAATTAACACACAACTGATTTATTATGATTACTTATATTCTGCCTCTGGGGCTGTGGTTTAGATAAATAATCAAAATACACTGAAATCAGGAAAAAAAACTATATCAAAACATAAAAACTCATTAGGATCCTTCCCACTGAGCAAGCTGGTTCTATTCTTCACTGTAAAGAAAACACTCTTGATAAAAAATATCAAGAGACATATGGGATCTTTCTAACTGCACTTCACAAGATACTTTCCAAAGGTATAGCTCTAATTAAGAAGCCATGAATGAGTCTGCAAATAATTAACTAGTCTATCAGGAGTGGGGAACCTTCCAAGGGCCACATGGCAATAGTGGGCAGGGCCAAAGGCAAAAGTGGGTGGAGTAATTAATGAAAATTTTACCTTTGGTGAGTTTCTACACATACTCACACACCTCTCCCTCTCTCTTCCACCCACCCTCTGGCATAATCAGAGTTCAAGGACCCATTCCAGTCAGAGCAGGGCTAGTGAGCAGTGTAGCCTGTGGAGACTCCAAGAGGTGTGGAGAACTGCATTCAACACCCAGGGCTTGATGTTTCTGACTCTGCTCAGGTAGTTTTGGTACTAGTCCCACGCCCAACTCCTATTCACCATGAGGTACCAAATTGTCAAGGAAAAAACAAACCCCCACACGACAAGGGCAGGCGTGGCCAGAATATTATTTAGCAACAATATAAAGTGATCTCAAACTCTTTGCAGAACAACTGAAATCAATGGACTTAAATAACTTAAGCCCATTTCAATAGGTATGAATAGCACTGGATATCACCTGAAGTCCTTGCCCAAAATCAGGATCCTGCTACTCAAAGAGTAGCCACCTTGCATCATTCTATCTTCTGCAGTCTTTCCAATCAAGGCTTTAAACAAGTGTAATACTTCAGAGAACTGACTCTGAACATGTGCGGAGTGCCATTATTTCCCCATTGAATAATAGGAGTCCATCCCTCACAATTAGAATTAAAACCGCTTCTCTCAAACCTAGCTCTCTCACACCTTTATAAATATATTCTACCTTCTGAGGCCCCTCCCAAACCAGCACCATTGCTGGTCCACAGCTGAAAGCAGAGGGATCCTTGTACGCATGCAAAGATCTGTGGACAGGGCACCAAGCCAACAAGAGCGTTAGAAAGAGGAAAACAATGGCATTAGAAAGAGGGAAACAGGACAAGATGTCTTCAATTCATCCTTAAAAAACACACGTACGTAAACACCATTAGAAGCAAACAGTTTGGGATGAGAGGGGACATGTGCAGTATGCACAAATCTAAAATGAATCAGTGGGGGAATCCTGTATGTAGGTACTCTACCGACCCTACATCTTGGTCTCTGAACAGAGGAAGACTTCCCCCTGTTTCATGGAACTTTTCAGCCTGCTTCTACATATTATGTACTTACACGCACAAGCCACACCATCCCAACTCAGTCCAAGATCCACTGAATTATGGAAATGTTGATAACATTCACACCCCACATTTTCTATAAGAACTATAAAGCAACTTCTAGTAAAAACAGGAAGAAACAACCTTTCCCCCCCAAAACACCAAAGTTAAAAACAGCAATAATAGAAAAATTACACAGAACTGTAATATTAATAAACAGCAGCAAAACTCAGAAATGAAAGTTCCCAGCAGTTCTTAATGCAAATTCTGCCCCAGTTGTCCTGTCAAGTAAATAAAGGGACCACCAACTACAACCTCCTTCTCAGGTTGCTAACTCTTGAATAGGTCCCTGCCTTTCAGAGCAGAGAACTGGCCTGCTTCAGCCATGAGCAGGTGTGGCACATACCTATTGTGTGTATATCACTTACAATTGCATTGTACATTGCAGAGTTATTATTTTTACTTTATATTCTATCTGTCTGGGTTGCTTTTTAAATGCTGCTTTGGTTGATTATTGTATATTATTCTTAATAATCATCATGTATAAAGCCACCCACCAATAAACACTCCCATGCAAGAAACTACGGAAACACACAACATAAAATGTGTTTAAACGAGCATCAAACAAAAAATGCCCTTGCATAGATGCACCGACAAACTAGTTCACAGCACACAAAAAAACCCCATCAAATAAAAAAGGCCTGATATATACCATTTCTGGGTTTAATTCTTAAAGAGGCCATGCTTTCGCAGGGGGCACTAAGCATTTAAAACACCAAAACATTATTATCCTTATGCATTTTAAATAAGAATGACCATTGCGTGAATGTTTAAAACGGAGGAAGATTACCAGTTTTTTGACAGGGGCAACTTTATATATGCATTTCTGATTTATTTATTTTTTATAAAACAAATGAAACCTACAGAATATAAGCATAAAGGCATAAAACACGTTTAACAAAGAGAACACGGGGCGTTCCTTCACCTGCTGCTTTCTGCAGAAGAAGACGCCGCTCAAAGGCGTCCAGGCCGAGGCAGCTCGCTCGGCTCCTCTTCCCGGTCAGTTGGCAACCCTCCTGCTTTTGTGAGCGTCTCTCGGCCTCTTCCCCTTCAAGGCTGCCGCCGTCCCCGCTTCTCGGGGAGCGCAAGATGCGCGCCGCCTCCGCGCGCCTCCTCCAGCCAGGTGGCTCCTCCGCCGCCGCCCACAGCCGAGCGGGACGCGCTCCTCGCCCGCCACGGCCCGGCCCCTGGCAACGCCAAGCCTGCCCTCCGCCCCGACACCAGCCCGCCTTCCAGCTTCCGGCTTCGCGGGACTAGAAAGCCGCGGCAACCAGCCGCTAACGGCCGTCTCTAAGATACCGCGCTGGGAGGAGGGGAAGGGAAACTACAACGCCCACAAAGCAAGGAGGGGCCCGCAAGGGCTCAGAACGCGGAAGCTTGCGCTTGGCATGCTGGGAGTTGTAGTTTTTAGTAGCTCGCCGAGGCGTTTCGGTTTTAATTAGAAAAAGAGCCAAGGGAAATAAGCGGTATCCATGTTAATGGTGTTTTAATTCCCACAGGCTTGCTGCAATTTCTATGATTCCGAAAGTATTGCTGTTTGGACCCCTTATTTGCCTCTGCTTTCTATTTCTATCTGTTTTCTGTGATGATTTTGTTTAATGCTTGATTTTGCGTGGTAATAATAATACGTAAAAGTTAGAAAAACGGACTTGGGTTTATATTGTAACTTTAGGTTGTGAACTGCCCTGAGACCCATGGGTCTAAGGCGGTATATTTATTTATTTATTTATTTAATCAATAAACAACAATAGTAGTAGTAATAGACTTATGTTCACCATTGTGTGCTGCACGTTGTAGCCACGAGTCCAGCTCAAGAATTTAGGTGTGTTCCAAAGGAAGGCATTCCCTCCCTGATTTCACTATTTACGCCTTGCTGACTCGTCCACATACGACGTAGAAGTTTCACAGTGCGTCAAGTCCCTCTTTGCCCCTTCTTAGAGGTAGATGCTGAGAACCGCTGCCTGCATCCCGCATCAGCCTCAGCCAGCATGGCCAGTGATCGGGGCGAATGCCAGGTGTAGCATCCCTGTGATACAGTGCAATTATACAGCATCTGTCTACACGAGAAATAAGCCCAACGGAGTCCATCAGGACTTCCTCCTAGATATAGAATTTCAGCATTAGTAATTCATAGTTGATCAGTTTGTATTTTCTGTGTTGAGGGTGACTGCTTCATAGGGCATTGGGGGTCAGAGCCAAAAGCCAGTGGGGCTACCCGCTTTCCCTTGGGAGGGTGTGATCTCTTGACAACGCCTTCAACACACTGCTGCTCCCAAGGCTGTTTAAAGGGTTGTTGTTTCGTTTTGTTATTGTTTTTATTGTGTCTTTCGGGTTTTCATTGTGTATTTTTATGCTGTGAACTGCCCTGAAAGGGTGATATACAAAACAAAAAACAAAACAGTATCATAGTGTCCATTGAAGAAGAAAACAACGACGACGACGACAACAACAACAACAACTGCATGGTGTGGACTTGGACTTGGCCTGCTGGGCGCAGCTTCAAGGCAGAGTTCATTCGGGATGCACGGAAAAGAAAAACCCGCCCCTCGCCTCAATCCTTCGCTCCATATTGGCTGGCGGCCCGGGGAGCCGGGCGGCGATTGGCTGGGAGCCGGCGCCCTCGCCTCACTATTATGCTGTCAAGGCCCAGGTGAGCGCTGCCTCCTCGGCGCCCGCCGCCTTCGCTGACAGTTGAGGGAGCGGAGGGGGGGGGGGCGACTCCCCTCCGCCTGAGGGGCCGCCGGGCCGCCATGTTCTGCTACTCCGAGGGGCTGCTGGCCGCCTTCTCGACGGTGCTGCTGGCCGCGCTGGTGCTGAGCCGGAGCGCCGTGCTCTCCTGCCTGCTGACGGCGGGCCTCTACCTGGTGCTGCGCCTCTTCAGCCTCGAGCCGGCGCCGGTCCAGCGAGCCCAGCTGGTCGTCCAGCCGCGCGGGAACCCGGCGCGCATCGCGCACCGCGGCGGCGGACACGACGCGCCCGAGAACACGCTGGCCGCCATCAGACAGGTCAGAGCCCCGGGTATTTGGTTCTCTTTATTATACCACATCTTCTTACCCCCACCCCACCCCCCAAAAAATGCGAGGGAAAATTTAATTAAAAATTAAATATTCTTTTTTGGGGGTGTTAAGGCATCCGATCAGAAATAAAACCATGCCCTGCAAGAGATTGTGGTGCTGATGGCGAAACAGACCAGAGAGTGAAAGAAGGAAGGCAGGAAGCAAATGTTTTAGACCCGGTTGGAGGGTGTGGAAGGGACTTGGGGTGTTTAACCCATTCCCTGTTGCTGGAAAAGGCTTCAGAGTAATGCCATGGCATTCATTGGGAAAAAATTCCCCATACAGTGGTACCTCGGGTTACATACGCTTCAGGTTACAGACTGTAGGAATGAAAATTCACAGGAGACTAATATTTCCGCTAACCCAGAAATATTACCTTGGGTTAAGAACTTTGCTTCAGGATGAGAACAGAAATCATGCTCCGGTGGCGCAGCAGCAGCAGGAGGCCCCATTAGCTAAAGTGGTGCTTCAGGTTAAAGTAGTACCTCAGGTTAAGAACAGTTTCAGGTTAAGAACGGACCTCCAGAATGAATTAAATACTTAACCTGAGGTACCACTGTATATGCTTGTCACTATTGTACCTGAAATAACACATGGCACGCATTGTTATTGTTAACACTGTATTTTATTACAGCCATATCCTAAAGCTATGTTGGCAGTCATTGCTGCATCTTACGGAAGCAGCTGTCACTGTGTGTGTAATAATTCTTCTGTCCTGTATCTCTTGCCATTCAGTTTCACCAAAATACCCTGGGTTCTAGTACAAGGAGAGGGGAAGAAAAATTCTTTATTTATCCACTATTTCCTCACTTAACCTTTGCTCCTTGGTAAGTTGCTCCAGCTTCATGATTGTAGGCAACTGAACATAGAATCAAAGTTGGAAGGGACCCTGAGAATCATCTCTAGGGCCTAGGCCAATCCCCTGCAATGCAGGAATATGCAGCTGTCCCATCCAGGGATCAAAGCTGCAACCTTGGCGTTATCAGCACCACACTGTCACCAACTAAGCTATCCAGCTCATTTCCCAACATTGCCCTTTTCTGCACCTTTCCCAGCTCTCTAATATTCTTTTTGAGTTGTGGTGATCGAAAGTGGGCATAGTACTGTTATTGCAAGTGTGGTCCACACCATAGATTATGCAAATGCATTATGATAATTGCAGTTTTATTTATTATACCTTACCTTTCTCTATCCCTTACCACCAAAAGCCAGTTTAGGGAGAACTCTCTTAAACAACTTCTGGAAGATTTAGGGGCTTAGGTATAAATGTAGGGGGCATTCTACAGTGTAACATAAATAAAACGGGGGAAGTCTAAATTTTAGTTGTGTGCTTGGAGGGAGGGAGATGCACAACAGAAGAAGACTAGAACAGGGAGGGGTCCAAAAATAGTGCATCTTTCTATTCTGTTTCATTGGTGTGATTGAAAAGTTTGCATCCTCCTATAGAAGCAACTCTCCTTGTAGAAGAGAGAAACTACAAAGCAACTGCAGGCTCTTGTGGACTATGCAGCAGTTCTGGGATTAAGCCCATCTCTTGTAAGGAACATGCAAACACAAAAGAACCAGCCTGGATTTTCTCTTGACCAGAAGTGACAGACACACCATTCTTCTCTTTAGTGGGCAGATGCCGACTTTCCCACCCTAGAGGGTTGTGACTTACCAGGAATTTTAGAATTTAGGTCCAGGGTTAATCTCCACATATTTTATTTTATTTTATTTTTATTTTTTCTGTCTGTCTGTCTCTCCTTCCAAGAAGCTCAAGGTGGTAGCATATATGGTTTCCCTTTTCCCTATTTCATCCTCACAGTGTTCCTATGGGGTAGGAATTTAAGCAGGCTAGCAATGAGTGTTAAATTCTGGAATAATTGTTTTAAATTCTGGAATAAGAGACCTAATTTCAAAGTAATGTTCCAGTGCAGACTTGCAATGGAATAGTAAACCTTTGAGGTTTATAACCTGTCCTGAAGCTAGTGGTTGCAATTAAATGTGTGACAAACAAGGGAAGGTAACCCTCACTTGCTGTACTAATGAGAGTGATTAAAGCATCAAGGAACCACAGGGATTATTGAGATCAACTGAAACCTAAACAGAGTAAGGAGATTAACAAGGGAGATGAGGTGCAAATATTTGTGAATCATTAGTGGTAAATATAGTAACCTTCCACTTCCCAAGACAATCCATTGCAAACTCATTGAGGGGAGATGCTGTTTACTCCTCTGTTTCTTATCTGTTCTGCAAATCAGATAACTGACTTCCACAGTCTTTGGTTGGACTTTTATGAGATTTAAAGTGTTTCCTTATCTCTGAGCAGGCTACACATTGCCTCTCATTGTTTGTTCACTTCACTATAAAGATAAGAAACTCAACATTTAAAAACAAATACAAATTATACATTTTTCTTCTTTGAAGAACCCAGCAAGATATATGTATTTTCAGTATCAATGTCAGAAAATAAAAAGCCTGGCAACCCCCTTGATGACACAAGAGGACACATCCCTTCAACAAATCAGTACAAATTTTGCAGGATATCTTCCCAGAAAAGCTTTCAGAGATAAAATTAACTTCCCTCACATTCACTCTGCAGGTTACAGAAGAGAGCATCTTCATTGTTTATTATTTCTTTTATCTGAAGGTTTGTCTCCTTCCAAGTTACAAACCAATCTCACCTCAGATGTTTGGGTGTCTCGGACCCTAACCTGATGATATTAATGGGTGGGGGAAATTGTGTGGAACCAAGTGGCCCATTAGAAACCCTGGATCCAAACCATTTAGTGTTTTAAAGTTGATAACCAGCACTTTGAATTGGTTTTGAAAACACACTAATGTCAATTGAATATTTTGGAGATATTAAATACCGTAACTGGCCCCTAACAGCACCTTCTCAGTTCGTTAACTAACATCTAACCCATAACAATCAGTTAAGGGTTTTTACTCTCTAAAATCTGATGAAAAGCAATCGTAGAGTTGGGTGTCACCCCCATATTGGTGATCATATCTCCAGATGACCTCTCCCAGCAGTTTCATGTAAGCATTAAGCAGCATGAGGGAAAAGATACAACATTGTGGATCTCCATAGGCCAATTAACAAACAAGAACACTTAATCCCCAGATCTGCCTTCAGAAAGCTGTCCTTTAGGCTGGACAGGAACCAGCACAATGCTGTACTCCGAGCCCCAACCTGGCCTGGCAGTAAAAGAAACACTATACCATGGCCAATAGTACCGAAAGGTCCTGCAGCACCAACAAAAGTCAGGTCACAGCTGGTGAATTCGTTTCAGTTTTCCCATTTCTAATGTGATGGTAACAAAACACAGATTACAATGCAAAATTTGCATTGTTATCCAATGTCCTGTTTAAAGCAGTTTGTTTTTTGTTTATCAAGGCAGCTGAGAATGGAGCAACGGGGGTAGAAATTGACCTTGGATTCACTGCTGATGGCATTCCTGTCTTGATGCATGACGACACTGTAGACAGGACCACTGATGGGTCTGGAAACTTAAACAGCTTAACCTTTGCTGATATCAGAAAATTTAATCCAGCTGCTAAACATAGATTATGGTAAGTGAGCAATCTGAAGAACACCTTCATTCATACATGGAAATACAATATTTCTGTACAATTACACAAAATGTTTTCTCTTACAGCCTGATCCTATGCATGGTTATGTGGAAGCGAATCCCACAGAAATAATTATTTCTTATTCCCAAATAAGTATGTAGAGATAAGTGGTTTGTGAAGATGAGCACCACCTGCTCCCCTTGATGTAGCGATGGATGGGAAGGCCTGGCTTCAAGCCACCTCTCAGCCATGAAGTTTATTGGGTGATCTTGGGCCAGTCACTTGGTCTCAGTGTAACCTACTTCACCAGGTTCTTGTGAAGGTAATAAGTGGAAGGAAAGAATCTTGAAGAATGGGTGGGAAATTCTTCCAACCAGATCTGTTTTCTGTCAGATAATTCCAAAATACTGTAAGGGTGCAGCTTTGGGCTGTTCGCAAGCATCACCAGCAGAATACTACTGGATATATTAAGCTTGGACTGTTTACGTTTTGGTAAAAACACATACTTTCTTGATTATTTTAGTTCTTTCTAATATTAGGTCACAGTCGGAGCCACCTGTCTTGTAGATTTTATGGGAAATAAGTATGCTTATAATGGAGTCAGGTGACTGATAGGTGGGTGGTCCCATCCACCTGTCAGAGTTGGCCCACGAGGTGAGAGGAGATAAACATCTCGTTCACCAATCAGAAAGGTCCCCCACCCCTACCTTAGATGCTTCATGGTGATAAAAGTGAACAGAAGCATTATTCCTTTTTTTGATGTAAATGTTTTTGCAGGAATGCACACAATTAAAGTTTTACTGTTTCTCTGTAGGAGGGATTATCGTGGAGAAAAAATACCAACTTTGAAAGAAGCTGTTTTGGAAAGTATGCATTACGATCTCACAATCTACTTTGATGTCAAGGGCGATGCAGACAAGGTACCATTTTCTTCCACTGTGCTGAAGCCTCACATTCTTGTGGGACAGCACATGGTAGAGGTCTTCCATTTGATCAGATCTGAGAGATCTTCCTTAGTAAAACATTAATGCAATTTTACCAAGACAAGAAGAGCATTTGTGCTGCTTCCTTTTCAGCCCATTTACAATCATAGCTGATTTACCCCGCCTTTGGTCTTATTCATAGCGATATAATATTGAATAACTTAAGCCCCTTTCCTTTGTGGGCGAGACTAGTTAAAAATAAGCTTGAAACAACATTTTCTTTAAGTTGTGGATGTGGGGTAGGGAAGGGGCATTTATCCCATTTTCTGGCACTGTGCACATGGAATTATACATGTATGTATGTATGTATGTATGTATGTATGTATTATGTAGTTGCCTTGTATAGAGTCAGACTGTAGATCTGCCTAGTCCAGCCTTTTAGTCTAATAGTTGTTGGCAGCTTTCCAGAGCCACAGACAGGGGGTCTTTCCTAGTGCTGCTGCTACCTGAATTCAGTCTTAAATGGTGATGCTGAGGACTGAACATGGCACCTTTAGCATAGCATGTACTCTAATACTGAGCTACTGGTCCTTTTCTGAATCTGTCTCTTACGTACTGAACCAAAATGCTTGCCAAAAGCAAATTTTCCACTGGAGCAAATTGGGTCTTCCTTGATGTATGTCTCAAACAATAATTTTATCTTTGTATACACAAGCACCCTTGTCTTGACTAGAAGTACCTAAGCCAGCTGAATGGCAAAACCAAAGGTCAGCATCTTGCATTCAAAAAAAATTATGCAATCCTTTCCATCTCCAGTCTGACCTTCAGGCTATAATAACAAAATTTCAAAATTACCTTTAAACTGCTTTGCACTTCTTTCATGTAACTTGTTTCCTGGCAGGCAGTTGCAGCCCTAAAACCCCTGTACTTGGAATATCCTCGGCTGTACAACACTAGCATCGTTTGCTCTTTTATGCCGGATGTTGTCTATAAGGTACAATTTTTCACCTAAGTGTTCTGTTGTTGCCATGGTAAGATTTTAATTTGGGTAATTTCAGCATTACACGTAGTACATAATCTTACGGAAGTGGGGAGGATATGATAAAGATTGACAAAGTGGCCTTCACTTAAAAATCTTGAATAATTCTGTCCACTGTGAAGCGTCATATGGACTCTCCTCATTTTGCAAGTACGGGGGGGGGGGTGTTGTATGGGTCATGGATAAAGGAGGTCAGGGCTTACTGAAGACAGCTTACGCAGGACCCCCCAAAACCTAAAATCAGTCCTAAGCTTGCTTCATGGGGGGGTGTACCCAATACAAGCAACCCTAATCATTAGTTAAATTGCTATAAACCAAATAGTTTAAAAACTATTCCAGCATGCAGCTCTTCAAGGCAGATACATAATTTGGGAAGTAAATAAAATCGGTAAGGTGTACTTCTAAGAGTATTTAGGTTTGTGGCACAAAATGCCTGGACCTCTTTAGCAAACTTGATGCAAGGGTTGAGTTCCAGCCTTTGACTCTTCCTCTACAAATGCCAGACTACCAGATACAGCAAGATTACGTACCATCAAAGTCAAGCTTGAAATGATGAAAGTCAAGTCTCCCTTGCAATATCAGTCTTTGTACATCAAAATGTATTCATTTGTTTCTCTGCTTGGCCTTGTAGATGAAGCAAGCTGATAGGAATGTTTTAACAGCTCTAACCCACCGACCATGGAGCTTTAGTTACTTTGGAGATGGGAAGCCTCGCTACACTTCCTGCTGGAAACATTATTTCATGATGATGCTGGATGTCATTTTGGACTGGAGCATGCACAACTTCCTGTGGCACTTCTGTGGAGTTTCCGCTTTTCTAGTGCAGAAAAATTTCGTTTCACAGTAAGCAGAAAACCTTGACTATACTCTGGGATAGTCAGTGGGAGGTGCCCTTCAGCTGCTTGTTGGACTACAACTCCCATCAGTCCTGATCACTGCCTATGGAACCCAACAACATCTGTAGGGCACTGTGTTGGCTACCCTTTGTCTAACCCACCCACAGCTAAGATATTCCTCAAAGGATCGGGAGGGGGGGGATGAGGGGGAGGATAGGCATACACCGAATCATGCGAGACATAAAAGAACAGAGTGCAGGTGTCAACATAGTGGGTGCCTGATGAGCTTTTATTTAAACCACCCTAACTGTATGGGTGGGACGCGGGTGGCACTGTGGGTTAAACCACAGACCCTAGGACTTGCCGATCAGAAGGTCGGTGGTTCAAATCCCTGCAACAGTGTGAGCTCCCGTTGCTCGGTCCCTGCTCCTGCCAACCTAGCAGTTTGAAAGCACATCAAAGTGCAAGTAGATAAATAGGTACCGCTCTGGTGCGAAGGTAAACAGAGTTTCCGTGCGCTGCTCTGGTTTGCCAGAAGTGGCTTAGTCATGCTGGCCACATGACCCGGAAGCTGTATGCTGGCTGCCTCGGCCAATAAAGCGAGATGAACGCCGCAACCCCAGTGTCGGCCACGACTGGACCTAATGGTCAGGGGTACTTTACCTTTATGGGTAATTCTCATCTGTAGTACTTGTAAACAACCTTTCAGGGTAAATGCCCTCTTATGGTAGCTTGAAAAGGCAGCTTTGTGCAAGGGCAAGATAATTTAGCTCTATACACATAGCCGAGGCTTTCAGGTGGGAGGATACCTGGGTGCTGCTTCCTCAGCAATGGCACTGGGGACATGGAGGGAGGCGGGGCTTTCAGCTAGAAATGTACCTAGGCATGCTGCTGTTTCTCCCTCTGATGGCCTCAATAATTATCCCTAAGAGATGGTTTCCAATCGAATACCACACCTCAACTTAAACAAAATAGGGGGGAAAGATTGTGGGTTAACTACCAAAAAGATGGCCTGCTGTTACTATAGGGAACATGAAATAATAAAGGTTTGGTTTTAATTGCAGTCACTTGCAGTCTTCTCTCACATCATTTCTGACATTATCCTTTTTAGGGAATATGTGAGACAGTGGTCTTCCAAAGGAATTCAAGTTGTGGCTTGGACAGTCAACACATTTGCTGAAAAAATGTACTATGAAAATGTTCTCCAGGCCAGCTACATCACCGACAGCTTAGTGGAGGACTGTGACCCTCACTTCTAGCCTTTAGCCTTTGCTGGATTCTTTTGGGTTTCTTCTTTAAAGCAAACTGAAGTTTGTCAGCACTGGAACTTCAAGGATTCATATTGATTTTCTTGGGACTGAATGATCACAATGCAAAGTGGATCCAAATGTTTCTTTTCATCATGCTGGATGGAGTCTTAACATTACAATCAATTTTAATCCTAGCAAGAAGAATTGAGAGTCGAAGAGAGGGCTGTGCAGCCCTTTTAAAGAATCAGGTTGGTTTAATGCAGGTGTGGACTTGTAGAGGATTGACACTTTTTTTCTAAATTAAGCTGCTTTTTTTTGAAATAAATCGATGCTAGGCCTTTACCAATCACTGACATGACTTGAAACACATTCATTAGCCTGTACTTAGAATGAAAAAGTAGGGAAACAACTGCATATACCTCCTCGTTGTCTACTCAAAAGACAAGCCAGTTCTCCAAGGCGTGGACCAGAGAGCAAGAGAAAATCAAAGTATTTGGGGGGCTGGAAGAAATTAGACCAGGTGCTACAGGTTGCGGTATGGCCTTATGGGTAAGTGGGTGGGCTGGGTGCAACAGAATCCTCCCTGGGGGGATATGAGTAAGAGGCATTAGCTGAAAAGCGAGACCTGGAAACAACATGGAGCAACACCACAGCCAGGACTAGACTATATATGGGTAAGTAGGAAGAGATTTTGGGGGCTCAGTTTAGGTACCAATTTGAATTCACATTTGGTACTGCTTTTGAAACAACAAGTTAATTCTTGCAAATTAGGGTCTGCTCCTCTGACCAAGATTCTTTGCAGGTTGTCCTTGCACTCTACTCTGAAAATGCATGAAGTACAACCTATTCCAAAGTAATAGCATTCAGAAGATCACTCAATAACTTTGGGTCCAAACGCACACAAAGGAAATGCCTTTCCTATGGAAGTTGCTTATGTTAGGGAAACTAGAAACTACCTGACAAAGTAGAAGCAAAGAAAATACGACCACTTGGGGAGAATTGGATGCTGAAATCTAGTAGGGATACAGAAGAACTAGGAGTACACTAGGAAGGGCAAAGGTTGTGCCTTAAACTCTGCAAACCAGCTTTTCACAGGAAGAAGCCAAGCACCACAAACAGCTGAGCAGCAAGAACTCGCCCGACTCCTGTTGTAGATGCAATCCTGATTCCATCAGCCAGGCACTCCTCAAAAGTGCTCTTGATTGCAATTCATATGAGTAGTTTGGCTGGAAGGAATTAGATGGGCCAGATGGCAACTGAAGCAGCCAACCATTGATGTAGGGGAAATAAGAGGGTCCTTGTCAAACAATTTAAAAATGTGCAGCTGCAAAGTCACAGCTAAAATGGGTTTCTGTTTTCCAAACTTACATTACAACTTTTTTTGGGGGGGTTGGTTGGTTATGTAGCCATTGTTCTCCAGAAAAGGTTGGGACTGCACAGAGATGAAGTAAGATATATGTAACCAGATTTAACATTTCACAGTGGTGACACAATGCATGTTAATTAAAAAAACATACAGAGCTCTCATTATCATTCTTTATAAATGCCTCTAATCTCTGTAAAAAAATATTCTGATCAACACAGCAAAAATAAAGCATTTCAGAAAGATTACAACAAATATTTACAGACCTGTACTTGGCAGTTATTAATCGGAATAATTTACACTAATCCAGTAAGAAAGTTCCACAAAAAAGGTATTTAATCTCACATCTTTCCATATGTAGTCAATCCTGTCCTGGATTCCGTTGATGAGCTGCATCCTGTTTTAATTGTTTCACAATATTTTCAAAAATTATAATAAAGCAAAATTGCAACCAGTGAAAAAATACAATTTTTTTGATGCAAAAAGCCTTGGTTTTCAACACCATCCTTCATTTGTCAATTTTCAAAAGTGCAGACAGATCCTTCTAAGGCCTCAGTAGTGCAAATAGCAAAATTCTCAAGAGCGCTTCTCTGTCCATTTTGCACTCCTCCACTTTCAGGAACTTTCATCATCTCCCATTTCCCATTCAGCCTCTTGCCTGGCTCTCAAAGCCAGAGCCAGAGCTTCAGAAGCTGTAGCATTCTTGGCTGGATGGCTACTCTCATGAACTGCAAGCAAGACAAGATGGCAAAGCATCAGCACTGTCATATTTGATAGACGTTACCCACATTCCTAATCAAACCATGGCACACATGGAATGGAGATTATTTATTCACAGCCCTTTTGGTTAATGCCTCTCTCGGTCATTCATGTGTTTTTAAGAAGCATCCTTAAACCGAACATTGGTATTTTGAAGAAAAATCAGCTGTGTGTCCCAGATATGGAATGTACTCCCAATCTGGATTGGAACCCTATTTTCTCCAGAAGATGAGGCATACTGCAAGAATTACCTTCAGGGGTAAACGGGTGGGTGGGAGAGAGATTGTCGGCAGTAAATTTGTGGGACCCCAATCCAGATTGGGACTCTGCTCTGGATGAAAGCCCATAGATCATTTATTTTCAAAGCAGAAGTTGCTTTTTAAAAGTGGAATGATGATTTTGCTAGGTTCAACCAGTAGTCCACGTATGCTGATACACTTTTTCAAACAATGAGCTGGTTTGGCAGTTTGCGCCAAGCCTCTGGCTTCTGCTTTCCCTTTATCTCCCCCACTTCTAATTCCTGATTCCAATGAGCCATAGTTCGCCCCCCTTCCAATATCACCAAACCAGTTTCTGCTTCCTCTCCAACATGGAATTGAAAAATCACCGTTTGAAGTGGCTTTCCAATCCTGATAGGTGGCAAACACAAACCATAGTTTGCCAATTCAGATGTTAATACCAAACTATGGTCTACACCTAACCAGGTAACTATAGCCCTATTCGGGTATTAATTTCTGAACACATGAAAAGGACTGTGGAGAGATGTGGGGCTAGCCCCCTCCCCTCAACAGCACATGAAGTGGCCACACATTACACATGGGCAGGTCAATCTGAAGGGAGCTGCCTAACACATAAGAGTCGCTTCAGAGATGAGGACCCTAAGTTTCCATGTTGGAAGCATCATGCATAGAACATAAGCCTCTTGACTAAGCCAATAACATGTCAGCTAATGCACTGTGTAGTTCTGTGTAGGGGGAGAGCCAGCCCTGCACCCTCCTACTAATAGCTGAATGCCTGAAAAGGGCTTTAGATCTTCAGAGAGCTGGGTTTCTATTTTTTGCCACCTGCTCTGCCTATTTGTGCCAGGCTTATGCTTACCACGAGAGAAGCTGGTCATCTGAGGTCTTGCAAGCTAAAGGGAAGGAAAACATAGCAATGTAATAATAGACAGATCCCCATTTCCTTATGTCTAAAATGAGGCGAGGGAATTTCGGAGCTTTAATTGCCACATTCTTTATTCCCCAACTGATTGCACCTTGGAAGCACTCTCCTCCATTCTGCTTCTCCAGCCAGGATCTATGATAACATCTGTTTCTTGTGAGTGCCAAATCAACTATCAGAACACACCTTGGAGATTTTCCATGTATTTCCACACCAACAATAGTAGGGTCCCCACCACCACCAAGGGATTCCAAATCAGAACATTCGCTTTGGTCTGCTCTTGGTGGAACAATTGATTCCGCCACTGATTATTAAAAGCACTTGGCCCAATGCACTTCAGTGCTGTTCATGCTACTGAATACCAGTTACTGGAAACTGCAGTGCAGGGAGAGTCCGGTTGTGCTCAGGTCCCACTTGAGGGCTTCCTATAGGCATCTGGTTGGCCACTGTGAGAACTAGATGGGGAGCTTCTCCGGGGAGCTACTATTGCACAATTTCTAATCTTCATTTGTCCTTGCGTTCCAGCACTGAGAAGTTAGGGACATGATTCAAGCACTGCTGGGAACACGGGCTGCTGAGGAAGGACTAGGCGGCTTCGATTTCCACCTGCTTTTTGCCACCTACACAGGCAGTGTAAAGACACCAAATTGTGAGGCTGAAAGCAATAATTGGAGTTGGAAGGAAGCTCAAAGGTCATCCTGTTTGAAGTGGGAAATTCACCACCACAGCATCCCCGATATGTGGCCCTCCAGCCTCCCTTTAAATGTTTCTAACAAAAGGAGAGGTCATCACCATTCTAGGCAGCCTGCTGCGCTGTCAAAACAGCTTCAGCCCCGCCAGGAAGCTCCATTTAATGTTTAGTCTGAATCCTTTTTGTAGAACTCAGAAAGGGCAAGAGGATGGGGGTGGAACTAGAATCAGTTGGCTCCGTCCATCATTAGCTCTGGCAGCACCTACTGTTGGCTTCCCTGCCTTCTGCCCTATCAGTGCCAACAGTCACTAGGGATGGACTGACTGCAGCTCTCCAGGCAGGAGCTTTCCCCAGCCCTACCTAGATACAATGGGAATAAACCTGGGACCTTCTGCATGCCAAGCGGATTGCTCGACCACTGAGCTTGGGCCTGCAAACTCCAATGGCCAAAACTGGACAAACAATACTCTAGGTGAGCTCTGAAGCATAGAAGAGTGGTAAAAGAATTTCAATTCTATGCAAGCGCCCAGAGGTCCTCTATCAGTTGCTGTTGCCATTACCTCAAAGTAAGAGTCTCGTTCCTCTGTTGCTGGAGAGCTTTCAGTGGAGTTAGGCATCGGTGCAGGTACCTGCTGTCTAGTTGACTGGCGCACAGATGAACTCCTCTGTGTGTGCAGGGGAGAAGTATCAAAACTAGGTACACTGTGTATACTTAACCACACTTCAGGGTGGATGGAATGGATTGCAACTACAAAAGTCGTAACATGCTCAAGGCAAGTCTTGTATCCAAGACTTAATACCTAGGGGATTAAGCCTGCATGCAACACAGGCACCTCCAGTGGCCTGGGATTTTTGTGTGATCGCTACTGCCATCTAGTGCAATACTAATAAACAACTTGCCATGTTGCATTATGTATTCCCCCAGATTATTAGCCAATTGTTTTAACGGCCCATAATGAATAAAGCAGTATTTTACAAGCCCACATTTTCACAACTAACCTGTGGCTGCTCTCCCTGATTTTGAAGTTTAGATGCCTGCAACGCACGTAATTTCTTCAACAGGAACATTTTATCTTTACCTTCCTATACACACACAAAAATTGAGTACAGTATTAGAAGATGCAGTGGGGAGATGCATGCATTTGATACTTCTTCATACAGCTCTTTCCCCTCATCACAAAAAATGGACCCTTTCAGGTGTGGAGGTAGCAATCCATATTGTACAGTAAACACGCTTTCAAAAAAATGTGTATACTGGCCACATTAATTTTGGAGAAAAATGAGCTGTGGGGTTTGTCTCCAGAAGATTGCCATTGGGAGGAGGGAGGATAGCAGGAGTTTTGGCAGGAAATCTGAGAACAGCCATGATCTGGATTGCAGGGCTCTGATCCAGAATACAATGGTACCTCGCAAGACGAATGCCTCGCAAGACGAAAGAGTTTTTCGTTTTTTGAGTTGCTTCGCAAGATGAATTTCCCTATGGGCTTGCTTCGCAAGACGAAAACGTCTTTCAAGGTTGTTTCCTTTTTCTTAAAACCGTTAATACCCAGGGTGCATTGCTTGAAGAGGTACAGTTGCCGTGCTTTGCAAGGCGAAAAATTCGCAAGGCAAAAAAACTCGAATGAATTAATTTCGTCTTGCGAGGCACCACTGTATCCCCCCAAAATAAATGCCCTCCGCTCAATCCCAAAATAAATGCAGTCAGCACAAGCACACTTTTAAAAATAAGTGTTTAATGCAATGTCTCCTTTAGCCTTCTATGTTGTATTCAGGTGCACTGAATCAACTGTGCACTGCCCCCCTTAAGCAAATCCCAGCCCCCCTCCTCTTTTCCCTTGGCCTGGGGGAAGCCCCCAAACTCCACCTCTTCAACTGGCTCTAAGGGGTAGCCAAACTAGTTACATGGGTAACCAATCAGAAATGTCAACACTTTTGTGCATTTTGAATCCAGAGGGAAGAGTGGTGGTCATGGTGTCTGCTGCTGGTATTTGAGGGGGGCAGTGGAGGGAGGGAGAGCGACAGCTACTTATTGAAACCCTTTAGTATGCAGAGTGAGCAGTGTTTAGCTAGTAAATCTTGGTTAGAGAGTAGACTTCCCCAATTGCGATCACACACAGAGGGAGATGCATGGAGGTAAGAAAGTAATAAAGTTTTTTACTGTAGGAAATACAAAACTTGGAGAGAAATGTTTCTAGTTCCACCCTAACTAATCTAGAGATGAACAAATAGTTGAAGATGGCCTCTCATATTGAGGTCCAAGGGAGAAGTAGGAGGAGGAGGAAGTTTTAAACAGGATGTAAAGTTGAATCAGTCTAAACAACAGGGAGACAGAGAAGGAAGCTGATAGATTAAATGTACAGGGATAGTCTGGCGATGTGAATGTCCCTCACTGCATCTACCTTTGCCCCGTGCAAACCCCTATTCCAGAAGCTGAGTTGCACCCAAACATCCAACAATATAAAATTCTGTGCTGGAGAATGAATAGCCAAACTAACAGGAAGCCTCCCCAGCAACATACTCACATTGATGATCTGCTCTTGCAGAAGTTTAACCATTATTTTACGCCCATCTATTATTTGCCAGTAGAGGTAGGTGATGATTCTAAAACACGAGTTTAAGAAATTAAAATTAGCACTTCCATTTGCAAATAAAATAAGATCTACCTTTTCTTATTACATTGCTAAAATAAAGAAATGCACACCTGACAGGAACTTACAAAACAATGATGGAGAGGATGAAGAAGAAATGCACGCTTTCAATTAAGTTGTGATAAATCCACACAACCCATCTTGAACTGGGATAACTGGCGAGTATTCCCATCCAGCTGGAAACAGACTCGAAGACAGTCACCAAACCACGGAAAGGGCCACATGTCTTAGAAGGCTCCAACCTGGGCAAAGAGGGGAGGGGAAGGTTTTTTTTAGGAAGAGGTCCACATATTTTAGCATGCACAGGACAATGGCATGGATACAATTCATGATGCAATACCACTGCTGCATTCTAAGGCCCAGTGTGAAACCATTTCCATAAGCATTTGGAAGGAGTGTTATTTTTTTAAAGAAGATTTAATTAAAGATATAAGGAAGCTGCTTCATTTTAAAAAATGGTCTATCTCACACAGCACTGACTGGCCATGGCCCTTATAGGTTTTTGGCTCAAAGAACAGGTCAACTGGGGAGCCATCTTCCCTGTTTTCAGCCTGGGGCAGGATGGAAGAAGAACTGGGGAGGAGACTATTTCATGGTTTCCCTTCCTTGTCAATTTTTCAGCTCAGAAAGACAAACCACACCATTTTACAAGGTGCACACTGCTTCCTGTTAATGGAGTGCAATCTCCTTTGTTGAAGGCAGGGCTGGGGCATAGAGGCCAGGATGACCAGATTCAGCATCAATTGTTGGGAATCTCAGGTGAGATGCCCACACAATGGAAGTTGCTCCCAGTACCATCACTACGCTGAAGGAGTTCAGATATTTACGGTTGCAGAAAATAAGGCTCAGTAAAACAGTTCTGAATGTAGATATATACAGCATGTAGACTTTGGGAGATACAGATATATACAAATACATAAAAGTACAAAGTATTTCTAAATAAGTTCAGCAATGTAAGCTGTAATACCAGACAAGTAACACTGACTAGGGACACGGGTGGAGCTGCGGTCTAAACCACAGAGCCGAGGGCTTGCTGATCAGAAGGTCGGCGGTTGGAATCCCTGCGACGGGGTGAGCTCCCGTTGCTCGGTCCCTGCTCCTGCTAACCTACCAGTCTGAAAGCACGTCAAGTGCAAGTAGATAAATAGGTACCACTATGGTGGGAAGGTAAATGGTGTTTCTGTGTGCTGCTCTGATTCACCAGAAGCGGCTTTGTCATGCTGGCCACATGACCTGGAAGCTGTCTGCGGACAAATGCCGGCTCCTTCAGCCAGTAAAGCGAGATGACCACCGCAACCCCAGAGTCGTCCGCGACTGGACCTAATGGTCAGGGGTCCCTTTACCTTTTTTAACACTGACTAACAGACAGACACACCACTACACTGAACACAGATATAGTCGGGGCACTAGGCTGTTAGTGTAGCTATTTGCTTGGCTGTACTTGCACCTGTGATTAGCTCATTTATGGGGTGATTTACACCTGCCCTTGCGACAAGCTCTTCCTCTGCGTGATGCAACCAACCCCTCACAAAAAATATTGGAAGCAAAGACTAAAACACTAAAACAGGAATAGAGAACCAATGGCCCTCCAGATATTCTTGGAGTCCAGCTCCCTTCAACCCCAGGCAGCACAGCCAATGGATGATGGGAGTTGTAGTGCAGCAATATCTGGAGGGCCACAGATTCCCTCTCTGTATACAAAAGCCTTGGCAGAGCAATGTAATCTGAAAAGGAGAAGGAAGCTTACCTCCAGACGGTGACTGCTATGACAGAGAGGACTCCAGTGAAAGATGGGAAAAAGAGCAGGAAAACAAAGAGGGTGTTCATCTGAGAAGCTCTCCAAGCTTTGCGAGGGGGCTGGCAGTTCCTCATCAGACTCACCTTTCAGGAACAAGGATGAAGAGGACGAGCATTTCAGTAAATTCAGTGGGAAATCCATGCATATGCCATTGAATCAAAACAATATGTAAGGTCAAGCAATACATTAAGCATGCTTTTTTAAAAAAATAAAGCACTGGTGGCTTTCCAAAGAAACCACTGTGTGGGATCCCAATCCTGACAGGAAATGTGATGCGTTCCAGACAGGCGAAAACCACCCAGGAAAGCAAAGCAGGGCTGGCCAGCAATTTGGCCTGGGGTTGAGGAGGGATTATGATCTGGGGTGAGTCCCGATGGCCTTATAGAAAGATCTAGACAACTGGTTTTGGGCCTTGAGCCTGAGGTTCCCCAATCCTGGTAATGTGGGATAACCAGCCTCATATAACCAACATGCTTAAGTCTGATTCATGCATGAAGGGGTTAAGACCATAGAGTAAGATGTCCTGCCAGGCCTACCTCACATTGGAAGGGACTGGGTAATCAAGCCTTCTATGCTGGGGAAGAGGGACGTTTTGGAACTCACAAGGGCATATTTTAAAGGTCTATCTTTCCACATCTTACTTTGCTGAATATTTTGTTATTTTAAATCTCTGCTGGGGTTCTCTCACCAAACAGTAATTGCCCCAAACCTGGTCTTGGAATCCATGGAATTCTGAGAAGCTAGTACCTTTTTCACCCAGAAGATTATGAAATATGATATCATCTGAATGGCTGGAAGCAGAGGTGAGTAGAAGACACCAATCCTACAGGAGAGAGAGAAAAGGGGCAGGAAGAAATAATCTCAAAGCTTCTCTTTACACAACACAAGGTATAAACAGAAGGCATCCCACTATGAGGACATGGTTTGACGAACAGTTGTGTGTCCAAGTGAGACCACCGATGTCTCAGCTAGTGGTCCCCCAATAAATATGACTTGGATATATAACATCCATGCAATTAAATGGGGGAAAATAATTTAAGACATTATGGATATGAAATAAGTTGCTCTCAATCCCACTCTATCATTTTAGCAACATTTAAAAGGAAGTTGAAAGCCTTATTTCAAACCATGTTAGCAGCTGTATACTAAAACTAAACCATATGAAAAATCTGTTAGGACTACAGGCATGCACCAACCACCAACCACGATATTTGGTTCAGACCCTGACTTGCTGCTAGACCTCAGCCTGAAGAGGTCTGAAGGCTTCCCAGAGCAGCTCAGGGTCTGAGGCCAAGTCCAGGAAAAATTAGATTTAGCTCCCCACAGTAGGTGTAAAAAAAATAATGGTCGTAAGTGATTTCCTTTTGACAGCAGTGGATGCAAATTCACACTCATAGAAGGCCCTCCAAAGTGGATAAAAGCCTGCTAAATGACAGGGATTCAGGTCTAGGCAGGGTTTGTGCTGAGCACTGTTACAGTTTGATGCTTAAAAACAAAGGAATTTCCTTTCAATTCATGAAATGTGCAGGCAGTATCTAAGTATTGCAACAGGGCTGGGGAACCCATGCCCATCCAGATGTTGTTAGACTGCAACCCCCATCAGCCCCAACCAACAAGATCAGGGGTGATGAGAGATTTAGTACAACAACTGGAGGGCCACACATTTCACAGCTCTGTATTTCACAGAGATATTATGGGTAAGATTATTTTTACTCACCACGTCAAAGTCTGTGCATAGATTAAATCCAAAACATTTCGAGCAATGTCAAATTCTGGCACGCCAAGTTTCTTGCAACATTTGGTCCCAATGATTCTAAAAGCAGAACAAAATTATTTCAAAACTCCAGACTTTTCCAACAGTCCTGCAAGCCTCCTATATATATACCCTACGCCCAAGTTGGGAAAGTAGCCAAGAGCCCAATGAATCAGCTGCATGGTGAGCAGCCGGAGGTCTTCCCACAGGTACAGACATTCATACACTCACAACCTGGCATACTAAACAGAAGCACTTCACGCTGTGACAGTTAGTTGCAGGTCCCACCTATGCGATGCCAAGAGGCACTGCAGGAAAAAACGAAACAGTTGTGAAAGAGCAAGGAGGTTAAGCAGAACTTAAGGAGTATGTCAGGATGGAAGGATCCCCTTGGCAACACTGAAAAGGAAACAGCACAGGAATTTTCCTTGTACAAATGCAGAATCTGTGCACGTACCTCCGCAGAAATTCTCCAAAAAAAGATCCCAGTAAGCAGCAAATGAATTCAGCCACAAGCAGCCTGTAGATATCTTGGCCAACCAGAGTTTCCCAGCACTGATTAAAAGAAAATAAAAAAGTTTATGAGTGTGTGCCAGAGAGAAACAATCAACTGGCAAATACAAGGACTCTCCATCTCCTTGCTGTCTGTAATACGCCTGTGTAAGCCTGCAGGCAGAGACAATCATAGAAGTGATTTTTTTTGTATGCTACTCTGATCACCCTTTTGGCTACAGGGTATGGTATAAATGCTGCAAGCAAGTAAGTAAATGAATGAATATCGCTTCTCAGGCTTTTGGCTAAGATCACGTGCAGTGTAATAAATAAAGCAGAAGCTCTGGTGCATTTCAGCACGGCTGTGACCACCAGGTACATCTCGTGATGCCCATCTTAAGAGCTGTCTACAGCTCACCTTGGCAGTGGTAAGCAAGTGTCTTGGACTATATCACCTCCGACTGTGGATAACACTTCCCCCAAGAGAAGAAAAATCCCCATTCACACATTACACCAAGGCTCAAAGAAGGATAGGATATGGCCTTTCTCCCCCGTGAAGCAGCCTTCAAGCTTGCCAGCTTCCACCTCCAGCCTGAAGTGATGCAGCCCCAAAACCAAGATTTTTACCCTCTCTGTTGCTGTCTGAGAGAACAAGGTAAGTTTCTGTTATCTCCTTATACTTAAGATCCACAGCAGTGCAGAAGCAAGCTGGAAAACCTTACCTCTGCCTTTGACACAGGTACTTCGTTAAGCCAGTAGTAGCACAGGATCCCAACGACTGATATTTTCAGAATAACGTTCCTACAAAGAGGCAGCAATTGCCGTTAGAATTCAGCAGAGGGACACAGTACAAGAAAAGTACTTGTGGGTAGTATCAGATCCCTTTCAGAAAATGTATTCATTTATTGCATTTATATCCTACCTTTCCTCTAAGGAGCCCAAGGTGCATACACAGTCCTCCCCCTTCTCCATGTCACCTTCACGACAACCCTGTGAGGTAGGCTAGTCTGAGAGTGAGTGTATAGGGAAGTTTTTAACGTCTGATGTCTTATTATACTTTTAGATTTGTTGGAAGCTGCCCAGAATGGCTGGGGCAACCCAGTCCAATGGGCGGGGTACAAATAATAAAATTATTATTCTTATGGATGCTTTAGCTGAGATTCCTGCACTGGACCAGAGGACTCTCAGGGTCCCTTTCCAACTCTCTATGATTATTATGAAACTGTGCAATTCACAACCATCTTTAAAAGATGGTTATTCAGATTCAAGGAAGATAAGGCTATTATCCATGGCTATTTCTATCTCCATGGTCAGAGCAAGCCTCTGGAAAAAAAGTTGTTAGGAATCACAAGTGTGGCAAGCATCATTTGCTCTGCTTGCAGGCTCCCCATAGGTATCTGACTGGCCACTGGGGCAGCAGAATGTTGGACCAGATGTGCCACTGGCCTGATCCAGCAGGACTTCTCTTAAAACCACAGACACACACCTCATAAAAGAATTTCCTAATGAACTCCTCCTATGCAAGTGTTTTTATTCGCTCATGCAGTAGGTAGCAATGGCTACTGACTTGTATGGCTTTAACAGAGAATTAGGCAAATTCATGGAGCATGAGGCTTCCAGTGGCCAGTTGACCATGATGGCTATGTTCTAATTTTATTGGAGGAAGGATGGTTCCAAATACCAGGTTGTTGAAATCACAGGTCGGGAGGGTGCTGCTGTGTTCTGATGCTGTTTGTGGGTTTTTCATGGACCTCTGATTGGCCACGGCAAGAACAGGACACTGGGCATGGATGGACGTTGGGCTTGCTCCACCAGGGCTCTCCTTAGATTCTCATGCAAGGCTTCACAGATGTGGTTCCCATGGAGTCACTCACTCATGACCTAACCAGACCCAGCATCTTCAGTGAAGATGCTGCATTTTGAGCCTTCCGACCTTGCCCTGGATCTGGTTATTGAACTTGGACTAAATACCGTATTTTTCGCTCTATAAGATGCACTTTTCCCCCTCCAAAAATTAAGGGGAAATGTGTGTGCGTCTTATGGAGCGAATGCAGGCTCCATGGCTTCAGTGAAAGCAACACGAAGCCTCCGAAGCGCAGCAGGAGCCCTCCCGCCGCGTTCTGGAGGTTTCACGTTGCTTTCACTGAAGCCTAGAGAGCAAGAGGGGTCAGTGCGCACCAACCCCTCTCACTCTCCAGGCTTCAGGGACAGCCGTCTGAAGCCTCTGGAGCGCAGCAGGAGCTCCCGCTGCGCTCCAGAGGCTTCGCATTGCTTTTGCTAAAGCCAGGAGACCAAGACTCTCCTGGCTTCAGGGATAGCTGCCTGAAGCCTGGAGAGCGAGAGGGGTCGGTGCACCTCTTGCTCTCCTGGCTTCGCTTCGCTGGAGAGGCGCTGTGTAGCTTTCCCTCTCTGCGCAGCGCCCCTTCAGTGAAGCGGGAGGAGAAATGGAAGGGGCTCCGTTTCTCCTGCCACTTTGCTGAAGGGGCGCTGCGCAGAGAGGGAGATAATTTTTTTTCTTGTTCTCCCCCTCTAAAACTAGGTGCGTCCTATGGTCGGGTGCGTCCTATAGAGCAAAAAATACGGTGAGTGGTACTCTAGGGAGACAGGGAGCAGGTGTGAAGACAGCAATACCTGACAATAGCAGTGTAGATCTGGTTTCGGGGAGAAGTGAATTTTTCAACAAAGCCAAAGGAGGAGTAGAAGAAAGGCACACCATGGTTGAGGAGGCTCACCACAATGGGCAAGACCAGGGTAGCAGCTTCCCTTTGCAGCTCATTTTTACTCTCGTCAAGAAGTAACTTTGGGTGAGGGAGAAAAGAGAGAGAAGCTATTTAACTCAGACATCAGGTTTACCGCCTGTTATACCATCAAAGAGAACACAATGAAGATGTTTTATAGGTGGCATCTGACATCAAAACTTGCCAAGATCTGTAAGTTAAAGTCCAATCTATGCTGGAAATGTGAGAAGGCTGAAGGGACAATGTTTCATGTTTGGTGGGGCTGCGATAAAATTAAGAAATTTTGGGGTAGTATTCATGAAGAGCTTAAAAAGATGTTTAAAATCTCAATAGGAAAGAAACCAGAGGGGTATTTATTAGGGATATTAGGGAAAGATATCCCACATGAAAAGAAAAGAATCTTTTTATACGCCACCGCCAGAATAGTTATCGCCAGGAATTAGAAATGAGACATTATACCTACAAAAGAAGGTTGGATATGTAAACTTAGTGAATTTATAGAATTGGCAAAGTCAACAGCAGCCATAAGACAAATCAAAAACTAAGATCAAGCAGGCTGTGTGTGTTGAGTTATTAGTCCTACAGGGAGCCCAGAATATGGTGTGGATTTGTTAAGCAGGGCTAGGAGAACCTTTTTCAGCTCAGAAGGAAGGCTGTGTTTCCGTCTGAGCAACCTTCCAGAGACCACATCCCCTTGCAAGGCATGGAAATGTCACCTTTGTATTGTAGGCTGCTTTCTGTACATGCTCACACACCCTTCTCTATCCTCCAGGTAAGCAAGAGGCATTTTCAGAGTTCAAGGACACATTCCAGCCAGGCAATTACATGCAGGGAGGGTGCAATGCAAGCTAGTGACAAATGTGGCTGGAGAGGGGCTGTGCCATGGGGAGAGTCTCAAGGGCTGCCCCTTAGAGATGCCTGGGGGAGCACATTTGGCTCTGCCCCACACCACACCCATGGGGCGGAGCTAAGCATGAGATCATAGGGACATAGGAAGCTGCTCTATACCAAGTCCGACCATTCATCCATCTAGCTAGTTCAGTGTTGTCTACTCTGGCTGGCAGTGGCTGTCCCTGCCTTTTGCCCCACCAGTCCCAACAGGCAGCAGCCCTCATTGCTCTGAGCACACAGCCTTGTAAGAGCACACTCGCTTATTTCTCAAGCGAAACGCAGGGCAGGTCATATTATTATACAAAGGCATAAGCAGAGAGAAAAATGTATTAAGAAATAAATCAAAGGACCTTACATTTAAGTTAACGAGACAGAAGAAGTAAATGCCAGCACATGAACCAGCTGTCGCTAACAGCGACACAACCCAGGCCGCCAGGTGAATGAAGAGCCGGTTAATTTTCTGGCGCTGAGAAAGCTTCAGATATTCAGTATTCACTTCCGACAAGGTCTCCTGAAGCCGAAACAATTAAATATGATTGTTAAGGTTGTGGGAGATTAGCAGCCAAACCTACCAAATGCATATTCTTGCTAATTAGAATGAGAAGGGGCTAGCATCACACAGCTGTACTGCTGATCAGCAGATACTCAGACTATAGAAATAAAATTGGTAGAGAGGGTTCTGTATGATGTCACTTCCCCTCCTCCCCAGAAGAGGAAGGAGCATGTAGTACTTCTTGTTCCTCTTTCTCTTCCTTTGACCAGTGCTGGATGCAGGCATGCACTTGTTCTAGCTCCAGGCATATGTCTGAAGCTGGTTACACAGTAAATATAAGTATTTTGCCTGCATAGTTTTTACTGCTGCCATTGCTGTGAACCAATGCAAGATTGTAAGGAAACTATATTTTTAACTTACTTCCCAGGTTGTTGCCTGATTCTTTGTTCCCTCAGGGTAAGAGAGGGGAAGCCAGCTTACTTCATAGCTGGACTTGCTCAAAAACAAGGTTTTACAGCCTAATTCCTATGCTTTTAATTTTGCTGCCAAGGATGGGACTTTAAACTCTGTTCAACTCACACAGGTAGGGCCAGCCATGCTCATAGTGGCCCACCTGTTGCCCACGGGAATCCCACAAACAGAATCTGAGGTCAACAATGCTCTCCCCACTTGTGATTCCCAGCAACTGGAATTCAGATACCGGATGTTGTGTATAGCTATCCTAACCTCCTAACCTTATCCTCAATGACTGTAAGCTGATGACCATTGTCTAAGTCAATGACCTTCAGCAAACCAGCAAATTCTATTAGTTGAATGAAGTGCATTTCACAGCATACCTTTATCTGAGTGCTGAGATTCCTCTGCTGCAGCTTCACAGCTTTCTCATTAGTTATACTGAAGTCCCAGACACAGAGAAGTTTGGCAGCATTTCCAGCGTACATCTGGGGATGAGCAAAGTTGTTGCGGAAGGACTTTGCCATGCTACAATGAAAAGTGAAACATGCATCAGCGGTTGTATGAAAGCGGGGAGGGAAGCAGAGAAAATATTAGATGAAAAGCAGTAAATCGCACAAAGTGGGACCTGCAACAAATGTTGCAGCGTGAAGTACTCCTGCTGCAGGGCCACCTAGTCATACCCTTTTCCAGGACACTCCATTCCATCCCTGCTCAATTTCCTGTCCCCCCCTGCCCCCGCCTAAGAGATAGAACCATTGTGTGGTCACTGTTGCATCCCCTTAACATTTTATGTATATATATGTGTGTGTGTGTGTGTGTGTGTGTGTGTGTGTGTGTGTGTGTGTACACACACACACAAGCCTCAGGGATGTCACGTTTGCCAATACCTCCCCTTGTATGCTTGAGCGGTGCTGTTTTGTCTACATAAAAGATTGGCGGCACCCACAGCACTCATGTCAAAATCCAAATGCACCCATGGGCCTAAAAAGGTTGGCAACCCTTATGTTCACTCAAAAGGTTGGAAGGCTGATGGTGATACTGTGTAGTGAAGTACAGATGGCTGTTTTCTTTCCTTTTCATTAAAGAAAACAAAAACTAAGACACAAGAGGCCATTTTGAGCAGAGAAGCAGCAAGAGAGGGTGGATTATTCTGTGACCCTACAGATGTTGTCGACTACAACTTCCATCATCCCCAACCACTGGCCACACTTGCTTGCACTCATGGGAGTTGGAGTCCAACATCTGGAAGACCACTAGGTCTCCCATCCCTGTATTATATCAGCTTTCAAACAAGCGATCATTTTTAGCACTCAACAATATTTTAAAGAGCAATCTCCCCCGCCCAATAGAGTCACCTTTAAATCCAAGAGAAATCTAAGTATCACTGTACCTGTAGAGCAAGCTTAAGAAGCAGATAATAAAATAGATTCCTATGGTGAAAATATAGGCCAGCTGCATGTAATACGGAGAGCTGTTCTCGTTTTCAGTGATGGTAGTATTGGTGTAAAAACCATAATAGAGCACAGTGTCACTAAAATAACCCTGAAACAAAAGAAACATAAATATGGTTCAAGCAAGTTAACGAAAGGTTTCAGTTATGAACTTAAAAACGCCATAAAGTGCAGGGCTTGTTCTGTTTTGTAACATGAGAAACCATGACATACGCCATTGGTTATATCATTGACGTGTCACTGAGAGGATAAAGAGGAAGGGGGTGCCTGTGGCCCCCCAGATGTTAGGACTCCAACTCTCATCAGCTCCAGCCAGCATAACCAATGGTCAGGGATGATGGGAGTTGGAGTCCAACAAAGACCTCACCCCTGGAGTGATAAAGCAATGCATGCACACTTTTGCAAAAGGGTTGTTCACTACTTCACAAGAGCCCAGATTATGAAGAGCAAGATAAAGGAACAAAGGAAGGAAGGAAATAAGACCCTACCAGATGAGCAGGGTATAAATAATAAAATTATTTCAGCAGAAATGCTTTGGAGCTCAGCCAGAGGTCTAGAACACAGCACGGCTGTAACTGCACTGCAAAGCATCCGCTGACAAGAAAACCCAACTGCTAGCTGATCAGGCTGTGGATGGCTGCATACAGAATTTCAGAAGGTTTAAAGGGAATAATGTGGGACACACAGATGCAGTGTGCAGTCCTCCTTGTGCCAACTTATAATGGAAAAAGCCGGACTGCAAACACTGAAGTAGACCATTGAGCCGATCCAGGTCAAAATCCACCCAGAAGTGATCAGTTGCAAACCCAGAAGTGATCTGAGGACAGATTCCTCCTCCTCCTTCCCCATTCCAAGTGCGTGTGAGAAGGAGACCAAATGAGATTGGTTGATTGGTTGAATGCATGAATTGTGGGGAGGAGTTGTGGTCCAGTCAATTTTAGACATGGTCTCTGTCTCTGCCACCAGTACAGTGGTACCTTGGTTTGCAACCATAATCTGTTATGGAGGTCTGTTTGTAAACCAAAACAGGTTGTAACACAAGGCACTCTTTCGCCAATGGGGCCTCCAAAAAAATTTGTTCGTAATAAAAAAAAAGGGTTGTAATCCAAAAAAAGGTTGCAAACTGGGACAAGCACTTCTGGGTTTGACATGTTTGTAATCCAAAATGTATGCAAACCAAGACGTATGCAAAACTGTATGTGGTACCAACACCACTCCCATTACACCAAAATGTAGTCCAGCTCTGCTTTAGGCAAGCTATATTTTAGAAGTCCTCTGTAGCACAAGGCTTACTTATTGGGGGGTGGGGGTGGGGAACAAGCCCATGTGAAACCTATTATTGTTTTAAAAACACACTCACAGCTCCAGTGAAAAACTCCAGCCCCAGGAACGATAGGTTATTTGCTCTTGCTGCTATGAGCTGAGGGATCGCAATAAAACTGAAGTTCACAAGGAAGGAAAAAACGTTGAACGTCAGGAGCCACGTCAGGAACACAAAATAGGAACCGACGCTGGTCCCGAACTTTCCGCCAATGTCTTTTAGAATCTTCTGCCAAAGTTTGAGGAGCTGAAAGCAGTCTGACAGGCCGTTTTTGAACTGTCGAAAGGACTAGGAAGAGGAAGGGGGGGGGAGAGAGAAAAAAAAACAAAGCATCAAGCCTTTGGGTAACGTCTGGGCCAATTCTGTTTTGTTTGCTACTTTAAAGCGGGGGTCACCAAACTTTTAGGGCTGATGGGCCAAAGCCATCTGCATTAAGCCCAACTTCATATGTGATAAAATGTATTGCGACAAGTAGTATTTGCATCATAAAGAAGTGCCATGGTCAGATCAAAAGAAGTGCCATGGTCAGATCACTTCCTGGTGCAACTGGACTTCTCCGCGACCCTTCCCCTCTGCAGGGAGATGGGACCAATTCGGATGGTCCGCCCCCGCCACTTAATGGATCCAAAT